>CM032664.1:27508836-27535568 GCA_019095985.1 Streblospio benedicti | reverse complement strand
GGTGTTCTTTAATTGTAACTTAAAAATGCATAGACACAATATCAAATTAATCAAATTAGCTCTTTGTAATTGCCTTTTCTCCAATATTTTGTAAGCAACCGCAATATCTGAAATTTACAACAGTTTTGAGTAATTACTAATAATAGCAGATCTACAGGCTGTCCAGAAATTATCACTTTCACTGTCACTAATACGATTCAGTGCATATTTCATATATCTAGTATGAATAATGATATCCGGATGTAAATCCTAAATAAATATACTTTATTTTTTACAAACACACTATATTGGCTAAATTCAAATTTATAACCACCACCATATGATACAGCAGTATTTCCGGCTTAAATACTAGACGCCTCAGAATTACTGTTTGGTCGTCTCAATGACACCTTTTCAAATATGGGTTTCGGTATATTTTTGGAGCAAATAGTGTTCAGCTACGGGAGAAAATGATATTCGCGAACTTAAAACAGCAGCTGACAATGTCGGACCTGAATCATTTTTCCGAGTTTCAAAACGTATGATGCATAATTGGAAAGCCCTTAAATCACAAATTCCAAAACCGCTTTTTAGAAAAAAATTATTGAGCCAGCACTTTTCAAGATATGAATTGAAACAAAATTTTGGGGGAAAGGCAGTAGCTTGTGTGTCACCCGTGCCGTTTTTTTTTTCTAGGACACTGTAGGAGTTGCTTGACAAATGATAGCTCATTTGAAAGCTCTCAATGAGATGTTTCTGGATATATTTTCGAACAAATAGTTTTTGAGCTATGCACAAAAACAAAATTCGCAAACTAAAAATGTAGCTAACAATGTTGGACCCGAACCATTTTTACGAGTTTCAGATGGTGTGACACATAATTTTAAAGCCTTTAAATCGCACTTGCCAAAACTGTTCTTAGAAAAAAATGTTGAGCCAGTAATTTTCACGACACGAATGAAATGAAATTTGTGGGAGAACTCCTGTTCACGTTGTTTCAATGTTAAATCCGACATTGAAACAAACGTTGGATTCAGGTTTGTTTTGCAAGCATGACCCTGAGTTATATGGTGTACCTGAAATCGGGTTAAAATCGTGTGAGATTCAGGTTGAAATTGTGTTGGATACAGGTCGAAAATAGGTTGGGAGTGCAGTCCTGTACACAATGCGGTTTTTAAAGATTAAGTGATACGAGTAGTTTATGATGATGTAGAGTGTCCAATTGCTAGAAATACATTGTTGTCATGCGGAAGAGGGTTTCTACTTCATCAAAATAATATAAAACGGCAATCTTTTTGATCCATTAATTATTGACAGGTGAAAGGATTCCAATTATGAATTACTTAGAGTCAAAGGAACATTTGTAACTAATTAGCAATTGCTTAAGGGGACATAACTGAAGTTGTTCGTATAAGGATGTATTTTTTATAACTATATCATAAAAGGGGCATATGGGCTTTGATTTGACATCTAATTCAATGGTCTTGAATTGTAGATGAGTGATTTAGCTCCATGACAACCCAGTGTTTCCTGTATGTGTAAATGTGTGCATCTAAAATAAACCTCTATTTCCAAGATATGACTTCAAATCCCTGTTAAAAAGTTTGTGCATGTAAGAACTTCTTTGTTTTCAGATGTGTCCATCTCATAGTGGTGTTTTGTTGAAAAAGCAATATATGATTGGTGCTGAATGCACAAGAGAATGCCTTCAATTCAAGCCTGTATGTAGAGGTTATTTGTGCCACAGGGTAGTCAAAATACTGCCATGAAGAAAACAACTGCTGAGAGTTTAAGACAGTAATATTTAAAAAAAATCTCCAATCAAATGCATAATGAGTGTTTTAAAATCATTGCACAACCTAGGAGCTATCAAATGATATAGCATAAGTAGCCATAGCAATATCGGTGGCCAAGTAACAGTGGTTACAAAATGCAGGGTGATCAAATTCAAAATTGCTATTGGGGAGCACCATTTGTATGGAGGTAATAGAGGACTGCACTCTTGGATTACTGTCATAATTTGGATGGTGTCATCTGTATATATAGCATTCTTTCTTTTTTTATTTCTTAAAAATTCTGGTCGAGTGATAGTTCATTTGAATGTTCTCAATGAGCTCTTTTCATATATGATCACATATGATTCATATAAACACGGGATGGAATGGAACGGGACAGTGCAAGAAGATATGGGACCACTATATTTGGCAGATATGTATTCTTTGTTTGCACTAACTTGTACTAAAGATACGGAGTTTGTGTGAAACAATAAATTACTGTAAAATGTAGGCTGCACGTCATCTTGATTTAAAACATGCAATTATGCATGGTCTCGGTCAACATATAGGTGCAAATAAATGAAATTAATAAGATTATGGCATGAAATAAGTATCAATGGTAATAATATGATTGAAATGCATGTAACGGTCTTGTTAGTTTAATTTTTCAACTGTGGTGTATTGATGTGAATGTTGAAATTTGTATGTTTTTAACCACATACTCTAAATATTATGTTCTGCTCGCCAAACATGTAAATTGTACATCTACTGGGCGTTTTCACAAACCTGCACTCTACTTTAATAAAAGTTTCATCAAAATTAAGTTCAAATTAATCTGAGGAACAGCGCAATACATTATGTTAGACTTGTATATTGAAAATAATAAAATTGATGATATAGAATGGTTATTTGATTATGAACAGTATGTGGGTAACTACATTACAATGATTTAAATGTGGTTTTCAAAACTCAACTTTATTTCTCGTATTCCATGTTTCAAAATGTGTGTGTTGGAAAGAAAATTGAAAAAAACTTAAACTTGTCAAAGTTTATTTTCAGATTTGAAGGTACAACTCTGATTTTTTTTTCTCAACTAGGCATCCAGGGACCATAATGTTTATTCCGACATTGAACAAATTTCCCTGAGTGACTGGTTTGATATGTCTTCACCTTTAAGCATCTTCTGTAAATCTGAAATCAAAATACGCAAACTTGAAGTAACGTTTTACACTAAAAAGATAACATAACGTTACCTTTGAAATGCATATGATATACATGTGTCCAGTGCATTAAATATCAACAGCTCATAGGGTTTATTTTAAAGGAGAAAATAAACATATTTTCTGATGTAAAACCAGATTGATGACATACGACAAAACCAAACACATGCCAAAGCATATGATGAATATAGAACAAAATGTTAATCAAGTTAATTAAAAATAAACTTTACATGTGTTGGGAGAAACCATCCAACCAAAGCTGAGGTTGTTACACACAGGATTTTGAGTGTGGCATTGATAAATGTCACAGTATACCGGTGTGGGAAAGAAATATTTACCCTAATTTACAAATTCACTCAATTCCCTCAGCAGTGCTCTATCACCTAAAAATCATATGAAATATGGTCGGTGAAACATTGGTATTTTTTAAGGAGTCAAGAAATGCCACATCCCTATTTTTCGGCCTTACTTTCCACATCCCTATATGTGTTTAGATTTGTTTCTCAAATCTCACTTCCTTGAAATCCTGCATCCCGCGTTTATGGCCTTTTAACCAAAATCCCTCTCTAATCAGAATTCTTTCCCACATCCCACTTCCTTATAAACCCGCCCCAACAGTAAGACAACAATGCTCATTTAATAGTACCTGTTATTTTGGCCACGGCTTGCTTGCTCACGTCCAATTGGTCGCTGTCGGCAATGCGTGGCAAGTCTTGCATCAGCTCCAGTCCCAGCATACAGCTCTCGAGGACAGCAGACGCCAGCGAGTCGGGATTCTTTGCAGGTGGTCCTGTGAAGAGAAAATAATACAATAAACTAATTGAGGAATAATTAGGGTCTGTAATTAGGGCCTGTCCAAATAACCTCAGGGCCTGGTTGTTATTTTTAAATTGATTGATGACTAAATCCATTTTTTTTTTTTAAAACTCTATGCAAGTATTTGTTATCTTTGTGTCTGTCAGTGTTTGAAAAAGATTGTCTGAGAGACAAGGTCTAAAATATTTGCAAATGTAAAATATTAAGGATTTAGTATTCAATAATAGTTTACAAATATCACCAAAGAAATCCAATGAATCTACAGATTTTGGTTTTAGCGTTGACGTGACATAAAAAGTAGCCACATACTTAACGTGCAATATGATTTAATACAACAATGACGCATAAGACAATATGTGATATAGATTTTAGATTAAATATGATTCTAGCACTAGAAATATATCAAAATGCATAATGATATCAAAACAAACACTGACTATTGGTATAGTTTGGTGGTTTATGCGGCTCTGAATATCATGATTGATTCAATTGATTGGTTGATTTAATTATAGTGACATGCTATATATAATACAATATAAATTGCCTGAAAATATGACACCCAGCGCTTCAGGGCTTATCAGTCAACTTTACAGATACTAAAGAAAATCTAATGAGACTTATATTATCATTGCGTAAATACGAACGCATAAACACATGGAATTTCCCCCCAAAAAAATATTATGAAACTAGCGTAACATACATGGCTGGAGAAAACATGTGACGTGTGATTAAGTATTCTAACCTCCAAAGTCCGTGCCGAACATCGCGCCCCCTTCTTTGTCCGCGTTCTGGAGCATAGCCATGCACGCGGCCATGTTGTGCTCGTGGCGGAGGCGGAACAGCTCTAACCCGGCAGGATTCGGGTCTTCTGCTGTGGTTTGTGGAGAACCTTCCGTCATCAGGTCTACATCCGGCACCACTGCGAAGACCACCACGAGCATGGTCGCTTGCAGAAACACTGTTGTCGCTACACCCATGGTACGATTCTGAAACATACAACAGCAACACAAATTGAGTGCGGTAAACGGAGTTTGTTTTTTTAAACGGCTGAATCAATTGATTTGCATTATACATAAATGTTTGTTATGTATGATACAACAAGCTGCGGTTAGCATGTAGTAGTACTGTCATTTACAATTTTCAGTAACACATACTTTACAATCTTAAACACAATAAAACATCAAATTGGACGTGATATAGTAGGGTTATTGGAATTAAAATTCATTATTCAATCACTTCAATTTATTAGCCTACCGGCTTTTATTTCCAAATACACTCTAAAATCTAAATATTGAATACTTTCTTTATCGATTTCGAACACTACAGGTTCCTTTTAAAAAATAAACATCATATGACATATTAATTTTATATATATATTTTTGAAAGGGAACCAGACTTATGCTCCACGCCGTAACCCGGGTTACCGTGATACCCCGTCCCATGAAAATAATAAACAAAAATCATTTTTGAGCTAATTATTTGTTTTCAACATCCCGGCAAGCTGTGGTGATTAATTTGTATTATTAACATTGCACCAGAACAGTCAAAATCACCCGTAAATGAACGCAAAACTGCGATTGGGTGCATAGTTCCTGAACATAGTTCCTGAAGAATATCAAATCATATCAAATCAAATAGAGAGTACAATATTGTGTTTATAATTGTACTTAAAATACAGCGATCATGTGTATAGTTGCTATGTCACGATTTACTCAGGGATATCACGGGAGAAACGGTGCATTACGACATGCCGGGGTTTGCATTTCACGGCACCCCGGGGTATCATACGGACCCCGGGTTACGGCGTGGTGCGTCGGTCCTGTAGGGCTCGAAATCGATCAACAATTGTATCTAATATTTAGATTTTAGAGTGCATTTGGAAATAAAAGCAGGTAATAAATTGAAGTGATTGAATAATAAGACCCACTGCTGTGTACCACTTATTTAGAATCAACTTGACATACAGAATTAAAATTAGTAAGTACTTTTACCCACATGAATTTATCTAGCCTATTTTAAAGCGTTTTCACAGTATGGGACAATGCAACATCAGCTGAAAGGTCTGAGATCAGTAACTCTGAGTGCAAAAAAATCTTGTCTGATGTTTGTGTGACACCTTTGTTTGCACACTTTAAGGTCATGCCCTCGCACTACTCTCTGCTCACTGTCTATCTTGAGTAGAGGGGGGAAATCTTTACTTCCCTTGCATAAACTTATAGGCTTAAATGAGAGTTCCATGTTGTCTCCTGTACACTAATAAGTAATCTATCTATAGTATCTAAACTCCTGCTTGTGATAGATGATTACAAAATGACACCAGACTTGTCTAAGACATGCACCAGCCTTATCTATTTCGTGCTTATTATTCTATCAATATGCTGAAGTATTTTCAAAATATACACATATGCACTTTGATTGCTCTGCAATGATTCTATTTTCAAACAGAACACTTCATTTGCCCGAGACACTGTTAATTACTACGATCCAAAGACTTGCTCGTGAAAATATGAAAACATCTTTTTCTCAAGAAAAATTCCTGTGTATCTTATTACATACAACAACCACAAAAATGTAAGAAAATAACTACTCACGTTTATTAGAACCGAGATTGGTCAATTCGCGATGAAGTATCCAGGAGCGTGAATGACAGTGCACTATCGCCCTCTCCTTTTATAAGAAGTTTCACATAAACTTCTATCGGATGATCTCTGATCGGAGTTTGGTCCACAACACTGAAAGAACAAATCAGCATTTTCATCTTAAAGTTAATTAAGATAGACTTTTATAGCTATATTTTCTAAGGCGAAAGATCTTAAAGGTGATACCAATGCATAAAGATTTACCTTATATCATATGCGATCAGGGTCTGAGTAGAGAGGCAATAAATTTTCACTGCCATTATCACCATTGCCATCTTTATGCATCATGATATGTTGAGATGCTTTTCAGCTGGAATATAGATAGTTATTGGAACTAAAGTATAGGCCACAGCACTGATCGACTATTAAATTGGCAGTTGTGTCTCTCGTGAATTAGTAAAGGTATCGTGCATAGCACATTAAAATCGAATCCAATGAATCATTTAAAAATGCACATGTTAATTAATGTATGAACTTGCATTGGAGAAGATAATATGTATGTAAAGCAGACGTATGTAAATCCGTATGTGTATGTATAAGTCGGTTGTCTTCAAAACGATATTTTGAGAGTTGGGTATGAAGGTGGGTGTTGAGCAAACCAATCCCTAAACAGTTGCCCACTGCTCCGTGGCACCTACACATTAAAAAACTTCAGATCAGGGAAGTGAATGCTAATGTTGATTGATACGCACGACTGCGCTACGGTCACGACATACTATATGCTTCCCAGGGAGTTGAAAAAGATATAGTGTGAAAAGGATACCAATAGGTTTTTAGATTAGATGCATATGTTACATCATTGGATCATATTTGTTGTGTTTGCGTATTTTTGCTGCAGCTCTGAGCTGAGTTTGCAGTGGCAATCAAAGTCTAGTGAGTAGCAGGTAATTAAGTGAGTTACAAATGAGTTTTGCATGGTCAAGCTTGGTAGTAATGAGGATGTTAATGACCTTTGTGCGAAGTGTGAAATGGTTTTAAAATAAGTGGGAGGTGGGAAGTTTGCTTTAGAATCATAGGTTGGGCACATGCCCCGCCCCCTTCCCCCCTGGTGACACACCCACCTTCTTTTTTTTGGGGGGAGGGGTGTTACAAGTGTTGCCAATCTCCCATCTCCCAATGTTTTGCCCTGTCCTCCCGTCCCCCGAAAATTGTTCTTGACGCTCTCCCATCTTCCACTTATTTAAGCCATCTCCCACTTTTAATGTTATTTGTAACACTGTCGAAGATTCAACACACACATTGTTGTCATGTCAAAATTATCAACTGTAATAAGACAAAAATTACAACAACTTCATTTAATTATTACTATGGCTTCATCAATCTTGATTGCCTGCATCTTCCCCCTTTCTATAGAACATGACAGTTACAACATTCACTTTGTTTAAATCAACACTATCCATTGCGTTTAGTAAGTTACTAAGATATTGTCTTGACCATTAACGTGCACAGCACAACTCAGTTTCAATAATCTTGTATTCAGAAGGGTGGTGTCTCTCTAAAAGCTGGAAGTCTGAGACCTGGTAGTGGGACGTCAGAGTGCTTGATGCTGTCAATGAGAAGAAAGCTCAATTCAAAACTTTTAAGGCCCTGGTCAAAGCTGGCAAGTCAGATGAAGCCAATATCGATATACTGAAGCAAAGCAAACTGAAGCAAAGCATAAGGCATAACAGGTTGTTTGGGGTGCTAAGTTGGAAGGTGAGAAGGAAGTGTTCCTTGTTATCTCTCCCAACGAGACTCGTTTTTAAGAGAACTCTCACTCAGTGATAAAGGAAAGATGAAAGCATGAGTTTAGCACCATGCAAAATTGCTCAATGTTGAGTTGGCCTTGTGATTTGCTCCCCGTGCCCCCCCCCCCCCCCAGTAAGTGGGCCCACCTTTTTCAATTACTGTAGAACGAATTCGCAAGGCTCTCAGGAAGATGAAATATTGTAGAGCTGCTGGTCCTTATGGCATCGTGGCAGAAATGCTAAAAGCTAAGGGGAGGAGGGCGTGGCACTGATAAGGGAGCTGGCTGAAGCTTTCGTTTTTGTTACAGCTCAATTCCTAGGGATCAAGAGGAGGGTTTCATCCTGAATCTCTACAAATGAAAGGGAGAAGCTCTTGACCGTGGCAACTACCATGGACTCAAGCTCATTGACCAAGTAATGAAGTTGCTCGAGAGGGTGATACACTCTTTCATCCGTTCTCTGGTCGACATTGATGCGATGCAGTTCGGATTTGTCCCGGATCAAGGCACGACTGACGCCATCTCCACTTTGGGCCAAGTGCCAAGAAACCACTCTATCTTGCGTTTGTCGATCTGAAGAAAGCTTTTGTCCGTGTACCAAGTAAAGTCCTGCTGGCTGTGGGCACTGCTGAGTGTGGGGGTGACGGAATGGGCAGTTTGTGTAATGTAATTCAGGGCAAGTTTTCCAATGCCAGAAATTGAGTGTGGGTTTAACGGACAGCACAGTGAGAAGCTAAGGATTGTGGGTGGGGGGGGGGGGGGGTGATACCCGTTTTCCAAAGACCTGGATCTGCCAGTGAAAATTAAGTGTGAAATGCGAAATTTTCTTTAAAATTAAATGGGAAGCGGGAAATTTGAAAAGATGCAAAAAGTGTAGAGTTCGAAAAGAAGTAACATTTAAGTTGAAAACACCCGCTAAACCACAATTTGAGTGTGAAGTGGGAACTGGACTTGATTTCTATATTAGTAATTTTGTCAATATTAAATATTGCATATGGCCGAATTTTTGTTCTGAGGTTTTCTTTCCATGCTATCCTTTGTATCAAAATATGTAAACAAGTCCAAAAGTGTCATTTAGAATTTTATCTAACCTTTTCAGCTCCGAAGAGCCTATAATCAGTCATAATATACATGTGAGTAAATTAAGTATGAAAGTACTTTTGCAAATTTCCATTCCATTTCTAAATTACTCATGAATTGTATAAACTTGTTATGATTACAGCTGTTTGGAGCTGAAAAGCTTAAAATAACATTCGAAATTATACTTTTGAACGTTCAATATATAGTTTATCTGGTATGTTAGCACATTGCCTCAACTTTAGAATTTTGTATATTCTTTCGTGCTATTTCCTTTAAATAGTATTCATCAACTATTACATTGATACGGTAATATAGTGTGTTATTTGGTAATACATTTGTATTTCTTAAGTTTGTACTGAATTTTTAAAATTTTGTACAGTTTCTTATAAATATATTTTTGATTCACTAGAATCCTCATCAGTTACATGTATAGCCAAAAGTAGAATGAATAACTTTTGAACTTTGATACAAATAATAGCATAGAAAGAAAATCTAAAAACAAAAATTCGTTTGGTGACAGTTATATTCTTGGCATAAATATTAGTGATGATCAAGCAGGGCTGCCAACCCCTCTTGGTGATTTCTGAACTCGTAATAGCCAAACTGGTATTTTAGGGGGTTTGCAGCAAATGCAATACACGTGAAAGAAGAAATCCATAAGAGTACTTAGTACAAGATACAAGATACAAGAATTGTATTGGTCTACGGTCAGATACACTATTAATTTAGAGCAAGCATACAAGCATGCACACATATTCTAAAGATCAACACACTTCTTAAGATATCTAAAAGTGGATTGTACTTTATTTTCCTAAAAGTTGCACTGTATTTTGGAAGCATGCGTGATCTGTTTTTATTCAGATAAGACTAAAATGGCTAAAATTCGTGTACACTTTTACAATCACATCTTTGTCTGCCGAATGTTATTATTTCATATCCAGATTTAGATAAGCCGCGCTAATTCTAGAAAAAGTATTATCTACGTTTTGTAAACAGAAATAGTGCCATGTTGATAGAAAAATAATCTTTGTCTTCTAAATTTGGTATGGAAATAGATGATGTCAAGTATTGCTGACAAAGACTAGTTAAATCTGGACCCAAGGGGCAGCGGATTTGTGGTTGATTGCTTCATGATTCTTGCTTCTTGCTTGATGCTTGTATTCTTTGTATGTATGGATCCTTGCGTGGACATCTCATAATACATACTTGATGGATGTAGCTTGACGTGGACTGATATAGGACCTAAAATGTTCAATATCTTTTTTAAAATGGAAGGTAACCTCCATCAAATTTATACTTTTTAAAAAAGCTTTTGATAAGATCTTTCCATATGATACAAAAATATTGGCTTAAAAACATGTTCGAGCAGTATTCCTAATGTTCATAGTAGTCTGTTCACACATGCCACACATGCCTCGTGCTTTGACTCATACCTCTCAAACGAGCGAGGCGACATAAGTAATTTTGTTTTTTGATTGACATCTACACACTTTAAACTTTACAATGGTAATCATTAGATATTAAAAGAAAAACTGTCCAGTCCCACCTTAAAGGAAAAAAAGAACAAGTGGTTTGTAAAGTATGTGTATTTTGTGACTACTAGAAGATTCCTTGACTCCACAAACCTATCTTTAGACACCAATTTCATATTTCTATGTAGCCTACTTTAAAAGTTAAAGCCGTTTTTGTAAAAAAAAAAGACAACGATTTTGGTGGTCATATTAGCAGCCATCTTGAATTATTGACTTTTCCTCTAAATCTTTTACATTTTAATTTGTACTGTGTGATTCCTTGACCCCAAAAACTTATGTTTTGACACCAATTTCAGCCTCCTACCTTCTAAAATAACAAAGTTAGATGAGATTATGTAAATGTGGCCATATTGGCGGCCATCTTGGATTTTCTACCTTGCTGCCCGGGTATGACATGTCTACCCTCATTTTGTTTTCAACCTTAGATGGTCCCCTATCATAATCTGAAGAGTAACTTAGGGCACCAAAAATGTATGCTAAGACCCCCTTATCTTCAGGAGTAGTGAGAGATTTGACTCTGCTCAGCAAAGATTCGTTTGTAATCTTGGTATCCTGATTGCTTGCGGTGCTTGCGCGCATTTCTTCTTTCTGCTGGATCATCTCCTGCAGGCCCTGCCTAGATTTCAAGCTTCATCGCTTCATTCTCGGCTTGATGTTGTTCTGAGAACTTTGAACGCATTTCCGCGATTTCCTCTCTCATCGCGTAGTTTTCAAGCTTGTACGAGTCCTTTTGAGATTTGTGCAGGTCCAATGCGAACAGAACTAAAATATGCGAAACGATAAGTTATTGTGTCAACGTTTCCAAGCTAAATGGTCTATATTTGGGGTTTATTGCACTCTGTTAATGATGTCCCAGCATGGTGCAATATTGCAGCCATGACAATGTCATTATTTGCACATTACTTGCATTACTTTGTCATTATTTGCACTAGCGATTAACCAAGTAACATAATTTTATGAAATGTTAAGCAATATTGGATCAACATATTTTTGAAATGGAGGCAAATGAAGCACTTACGGCATTCAATGATGCGGTCTTTTTGAAAAGTTTTCTTCATTTACCCCTCCATGCTTGATGGCTTGACCATCATCTCTACCTCGGTCATGATGTTGTCTAGACAGACTGTAAACAAAGTGTTTATTTTTATGTTAATTTTACACTCTTGAAATAAGAAAAACTACCCATCCATCTTTGTGTTTATAGTTGTTTTCACGCGTGTTTTTTCATGGTGTTGCACCAGAGGTGTATTCAACATTTTCAATGTTGTGCATATCAGGGAATGACCCGTGAATATCAGAGCCTATAGGTGTGTACTAGTTCTAAAGTAAATTGATACTAATAGAATAATCTCCTGTACATTATAAGAGAACAATATTCACAAACTTGCTCTCATGGAATCATTTCATTCGTATTTATTATTAAAAAACTAAGACTTTCTGCTTTGAAAAATATGAATCATACATATTTCATTATAACAATACAATGCATCATTAGCTTTTACCAAGCAAAAAGCTTGATAAAAGGGAAACAAATGAGTTGATTCTACTTTTACCCCTCGTTGGGCCATACATCTTCCATGTCTCTAAGGCTTACACATTGCGAATATTACATTCATCAAAGACGGTGGAAAAGGAGTTTTATCCTTTGAATTTTCTATCATAAGTACGTGTCTATCATAGATTAAACAGTTTATGATATATGTGTTACACTAGATCTATATTATTGCGTTTTGACACTTTAGCTATTGCATTGAACACAATATTGTCCAGTTTTGTTAATATTGAAAAAAAAATCCGGCAATGATTTTATGATTTACAGCAATGATCACAATGCATTTTGATTTGTTGTGATGATGATCGTAATAATGAACCATTCTATCATTCATTGCAAAAAGACCGCCAATAACCCACGCTGATTGGTCAGTCAGCGTGCTCAATTATGCGATGGAAATGAACAAAGCCAGAGCGCTGGGAACCACTACTATGGGCGCTTAGTCTAAACTCGCCACATTATCAATACAGCCGCTGACGTCGCAAGGCGTGTCCCGTGTAGAGAGCAAAGTTTAGACTAGCGCCGTAGTAGTGGTCTCCGCACGCTCTTTTTTGGCAAATTGACTTGCAATAAGAATGTTATAATATGATTTATTTTAAAATAAATGGATTTTAGTCATGATATGGTGATGATCACTGATTGTCGTCAATCGCAAAATAGCATGCCGACGTCTGATTTACCCTCACTTCGTTCGGGCGAACTGATCGTCAGCATGCTCAATTTTGCGATTGACACTCCAATCTCGTGGTCAATTCCTACATTTTTTTTACTCTTGTGTTGAAATTCATAGAGCTTTTTTATTTTGTTATTATGCACACAACATGTAAGTAGTCCATTTTACTTTTAATGCACAAACAAATGCTTGCAAATCCAAATGTTGCTGTCCCATCTGAAGAAAGCCCTTACCATTTAACCCTCTCAGGATTTCTGAACCCAAACCTATTTTAGGGGTTTGCAGCAACTGCAATACACGTGAAAGAAGAAATCATAAGAGTACTCAGTACAAGATACAAGATGCAAAATTGTATTGGTCTACGGTCGAATACACACCTAGAGCAAGCATCAAGCATGCATACATATTGTAAAGATCAACACACTTCTTAAGATATTTAAAAGTGGATTGTACTTTATTTTCCTAAAAGTTGCATTGTATTTTGAAGCATGCGCATCTGTTTTTTTATTCAGATAAGACTAAAATGGCTAAAATTCACTTTTACAACCACATCTTTGTCTGCCGAATGTTATGATTTCATATCAGATTTAGAAAAAGTCGCGCTAATTCTAGAATAAAAGTATTATCGTTTTGTAAAACAGAAATAGTGCCATGTTGATAGAAAATTAATCTTTTGTCTTCTAAATTTAGTATGGAAATAGATGATGTCAAGTATTGCTGACAAAGACTAGTTAAATCTCTGGACCCTAAGGGGGCAGAGGATTTGTGGTTGATTGCTTCATGATTCTTCCTTCTTGCTTGATGCTTGTATTCTTGTATGTATGGATCACGGACATCTAATAATATATACTTGATGGATGTAGCTTCTGACGTGGACTGATATGGAATAAAAATATACAAATGCTGTGGATTTTTAGGACCGAAAAAATGTTCAATATCTTTTTTTAAATCTGAAGGTAACCTCCATCAAATTTATACTTTTTTGAAAGCTTTTGATAAGATCTTTCCATATGATACAAAAATATTGGCTTAAAAACATGTTCTGAACAGTGTTTTTTAATGTTAATAGTAAAATCTTGTATTAGTAACTCTATGTAAATCGTCTGTTCACATTGCCCACATGCCTCGCGTTTTGACTCATACATCTCAAACGAGCGAGGCGACATAAGTAATTTTGTTTTTGATTGACATCTACACACTTTTAAACTTTTACAATGGTAATCATTAGATATTAAAAGAAAACTGTCCAGTCCCACCTTAAAGGAAAAAAGAACAAGTGGTTTGCAAAGTATGTATTTTGTGACTACTAGAAGATTCCTTGACTCCAATAAAACCTATCTTTAGACACCAATTTCATATTTCTATGTAGCCTACTTTAAAAGTTAAAGCCGTTTTTGTAAAAAAAAAACAACGATTATGGTGGTCATATTAGCAGCCATCTTGAATTATGGACTTTTCCTCTAAATCTTTTACATTTTAATTTGTACTGTGTGATTCCTTGACCCCCAAAATTATGTTTTGATACCAATTTCAGCCTCCCTACCTTCTAAAAATAACAAAGTTAGATGAGATCATGTAAATGCGGCCATATTGGCGGCCATCTTGGATTTTCTACCCTTGCTGCCCGGGTATGACATGTCTACCCTCATTTTTTTTCAACCTTAGATGGTCCCCTATCATGATCTGAAGAATAACTTAGGGCACCAAAATGTATCCTAAGACCCCCTTATCTTCAGGAGTAGTGAGAGATTTGACTCTGCTCAGCAAAGATTCGTTTGTAATCTTGATATCCTGATTGCTTGCGGTGCTTGCGCGCATTTCTTCATCTTTCTGCTGGATCATCTCCTGCAGGCCCTGCCTGAAGATCAAGCTTCATCGCTTCATTCTCGGCTTGATATTGTTCTGAGAACTTTGAACGCATTTCCACGATTTCCTCTCATCATCAGCGTAGTTTTCAAGCTTGTGCGCGTCCTTTTGAATTTGTGCAGGTCCAATGCGAACAGAACTAAAATATGCGAAACAATAAGATAGAAAAATATAAATGAATTAAAACAGAGAGAAAAACGAGTGGATTGACAACGTTTCTGTAGCAAGCCGAAATGGTCTATATTTTAAGGGGATTTATTACAAAACATTGGGCTATATGATGTCCCAAAAACATGGTGATTAATTATGAAGAAATGAGCCATATAGATAAAATGTATATATTCAAATGGCTCAGCAAGTACTATTTATGTGGCATAAAAGTTTATATGACATTTCACCTGTTCATGTCTCTCTTTATTATGCATGGTACTTATGACATTATTTGCACTAGCGATTTAACCAAGTAACATAATTTTATGAAATGTTAAGCAATATTGGATCAACATATTTTGAAATGGAGGCAAAATGAAGCACTTACGGCATTCAATGATGCGGTCTTTTTGAAAAGTTTTCTTCATTTACCCCTCCATGCTTGATGGCTTGACCATCATCTCTACCTCGGTCATGATGTTGTCTAGATAGACTGTAAACAAAGTGTTTATTCTTATGTTAATTTTACACTCTTGAAATAAGAAAACTACCCATCCATCTTTGTGTTTATAGTTGTTTTCACACGTGTTTTTTCATGGTGTTGCACCAGAGGTGTATTCAACATTTTCAATGTTGTGCATATCAGGGAATGACCCGTGAATATCAGAGCCTATAGGTGTGTACTAGTTCTAAAGTAAATTGATACTAATAGAATAATCTCCTGTACATTATAAGAGAACAATATTCACAAACTTGCACTCATGGAATCATTTCATTCATATTTATTATTAAAAAACTAAGACTTTCTGCTTTGAAAAATATGAATCATACATATTTCATTATAACAATACAATGCATCATTAGCTTTTACCAAGCAAAAGCTTGATAAAGGGAAACACATGAGTTGATTCTACTTTCTACCTCGTTGGGCTATACATCTTCCATGTCTTCTAAGGCTTGCACATTGCGAACATTACATTCATCAAAGACGGTGGAAAAGGAGTTTTATCGCTTTGAATTTTCTATCATAAGTACGTGTCTATCATAGATTAAACAGTTTATGATATATGTGTTACACTAGATCTATATTATTGCGTTTTGACACCTTAGCTATTGCATTGAACACAATATTGTGTCCAGTTTTGTTAATATTGAAAAAAAAAATCCGGCAATGATTTTATGATTTACAGCAATGATCACAATGCATATTGATTTGTTGTGATGATAATCGTAATAAATGAACCATTCTATCATTCATGGCAAAAATCACCGCCAATAACCCACGCTGATTGGTCAGTCAGCGTGCTCAATTATGCGATGGAATGAACGGGCCAGAGGCGCGGAGACCACTACTATGGCGCTAGTCTAAACTGTCACATTATCAATACAGCCGCTGACGTCGCAAGGCGTGTCCCGTGTAGAGGAGAGCAAGAGTTTAGACTAGCGCCGTAGTAGTGGTCTCCTCCGCTACTTTTTGGCAAAATTGACTTGCAATAAGAATGTTATAATATGATTTATTTTAAAATAAAATGGATTTTAGTCATGATAGAATGGTGATTGACCACTCGATTGCAATGCTGACGTCTGATTTACCCTCACTCTGTTCGGGCGAATCAGACGTCAGCATGCTCAATTTTGCGATTGACACCCAATCTCGTGGTCAATTCCTACATTTTTTTTACTCTTGTGTTGAAATTCATAGAGCTTTTTTTATTGTGTTATTAAGTGCACACAACACGTAAGTAGTCCATTTTACTTTAATGCACAAACAAATGCTTGCAAACTAAATGTTGCTGTCCCATCTGAAGAAAGCCCTGGCGCATGAACAATTGCTATCGCCAGCATACATGTAGTATACCTTGTAAGAAATAGGTATAACAAGTATAACAAGTAATTTATTGATAATCATATTAATATATAAGAAGTCCTCAGTAAAAAAACAATTTTTTTTTTCGTCTGCCATGAATACAAAGTATTAACACCCTCTTTATTTAGATGCAATAACATATGATAATAAAATAAAAATACAATACAAAAACATATATAGATCTAATATTCTTTTTATTTGTGGCGATTGAGAGGTGGTATGTCAATTGAGCAAATGTTTCTTTAAAAATTATCTTGTAGAATTATTACTGCGCACTATAGGCTGTTTCAAGTGCCCAGCACAATTATTTCATTGTAAACATACACTATGTCAAAATTCATGAAACAGTCCTTATATGATACATATATTAGTAAATCACGGAAAATCCCAAAGCTAGTATGGCGGGTGGCGTAGCCGTAGCCGTATACCCGTTTAGAAAGTCTCGCCTGCATTTTGCTAATCACTTCTAGACGTCTTTAACAGCCTGAAAATACAAAAAGTTAATCTATATTAGGGACCAACAGTGCTTTAATATTGGGTGGCATGGGGGAAACTTAGATTAAAATGCTTCACTAGCACCCTATACTCTATTTGTTGCATACGTTTGATGATTTGATTGCTAGGCAGTGTTTGCATCGTTTGGATGGATCTGGGATTGAATAAGGTAGCAGAAGAGACACGCGAAAAGAAATATGCTTACCTTTTCTTTGAGCAGCTTCTTCAATTCCCGAAGCAATTCATGATCATTGGCATCTTCAGCCTTGGCGCCTTGGTGGAGCAATGTCCGTTCTGTATCACCAGCATTGGACGGCGCGGCATGGTTGACACATACCGTCAAGTACAGAAAAAATGCAAGCAACAGCACCGATCTCATGGCTGAAAAAACACTAACCAAGTAAACTATATATCCAACAAAGTAAATATTAAATTCAATGGTATAGAGATATAGAAAATATAGAAAAATATAGAAAAAATATAGAAAATGATATAGAAAACAGTTTTGTGAGCATCTCTTAGAGCACATGAGTTTCCATTATAACAAACTTTGATAGGTGTTTGATCATGTATGATAAGTAACTGCAGTGTATCTTCGATTATGTGCTTTTAAATGGTGGCCGATTCCCAATGCTTTGCGTTGATGTTTACTGATGTTTAATGCACACTTAGAAATCTCTCGTGAATTGTATACAAAGTATTGATACTTTGATTTTCAAATATGAGAAAAAAATTAAGTGCTTTCTCCCTCCAAATGTGATTGCGTTGTATGTTCTTGGTAGAAGAGTGTGTAATGTTTCAGCAAATAGACCTTGAACAGTACTTTTTTAAAAATATCCATATTTGCTGGTATTTAGACAAGATTTGTGACATATGGTATGTAGCAAATCAAATTTTTAATTTATTTAGACATGTTGCGACATCTCTAGTGTACTTCTCAACTTAATTTAAAAAATATAGAATATTATAGAATATTACAAAATCAAACAACAATGCCATCATGATTGGCATTATTGTTGTTTGATTTTGTAATATTCTATATTTTTTTAATTAAGTTGAGAAGGACACTAGAGATGTCGAAACATGTCTAAATAAATTTAAAAATTTGATTCTTCACTAAAAATAGGACTTTGTTTTTCGATTATAAGGCATCAGAAACAGAAAAAAAAAAACAAACAAAAAAAATTGCTGGTATTTAGACCTACGTTTAAGGTTTGGAATGTAATTTTTATGTACACAGCCGTTAATATATTTCATAGATGAATGGCAACTTATATTGAATCTATGTTTTTCTTAAAGTTCTTGCTCAGACATTACAGACATATAAATGCATTACAAACTAGATATTTCAAAATAGCGTTTTTTATGAGAATTGTTGCTCTTATATACATGTATATCAATAAAAACCAACGGCAGGGTGCTTCACATATTAGATCACATTACTTCATAACTCTCAATTGAGCATGGTGACACGGGTTCAGTTTTTTTCTCAATTTTCTTGATACACTGCTCTTTTCAATTGTTATCATTAAAAGCCAAATACCGTTTTGTGTATCCTTAAATCAACGAAACAATTGTTTGATAATGTTTTTTGTGCATGTGAAAAAATACAAATATAAAATGAACAGGTATTAACATATAAAAAAGAAAATGTATTTTATCACTGAACTTGAAAGATTAAATATATTTCATACCTGACATTTTAGGCCTAAGTATCACTGCGACTGATACACGCTCTGTTTGGCATCTTTTTATGCACAATTCATAACCCTCCATCACCGACCGGAACGGGCCTATACCAATAACATAATATATGAACTGTTAAAAAACAAAATGAAAGTGTACAAAAAGCTTTACAAGAGGACGTCAGCTCGGCCATTTCCATATCAACAACAAAAATATCAACCACCAAGTAATATGGACCCTGTATGGTCAGGTATATGAAGGAACTACATCATGATTCTGTTGGTAAGGCAACCGGTACACCTTTGGACCGTTAATTGATTCGCCACCTGCAGTGTTATCTAGTCTCGTTTACATTGAGAGATTTATTTCATTACATGGCTCTCGTTTTCTTCATAGTTGGCCTACAGCTACCCTGCAGCTATATAAAATAATGGTGGCGTCATTTAGTTCCTCTTTATACACTATATGATTAACTCAAAAACACACACACACACTCAAAAAAAACTTTATTATAAATGATGGAACCAACATCTTTTTATTCACATTTTAATTAAATATTTTCAACCTTGCGGTCATCATCAGAATTGAATGTAAAATGAACCAAATTAAATTACAAAACGGTACTGTTTTCAATATACATGAATTAAATATAATATAGAACATGAATCAAAACATAACAACACAAGGATTAGGGATTAAGAGATCAGCAGGTGCTGACAACATCTAAATCTTGATGGTCGGGGCCCTGCTCTTGTATTACTCGTTGGTGTTGATCATGGGTTTTATTTCCTCAATGTACAGTGCCTCCAGAGTCAGTTGTTATACCTTATATCAGGGTACCCGGGCTCGGCTGCCTGACTTCCAAAATTCATATTCGTGCATCCCAGGACGTGTTTACAGAGATTTTTCACATTAAAAGTCAATGACTTTTCAAGACACATATTTTATTTTTTACAAGATTTTTTTTTTCGAAATACCTAGTTTCATCTAGAGAGGGTCCTACATAAACATAAAGATGACAATGATATGTAAATAATCGAGTTCTATTCTTCTTTTGCACACATCTACAGATATAGAAATGTTAAGTTGTGTGTTGGCCTCGGCAACGCGCGCAAAAATTAGACTGGAAGAAATCAAGGTCCCAAATATAACAAAATTTCAATGCTACTCAAACATCATTTAACTTACCAGCTTAACCAAAATTCAATTATTTCTTTTGCAAAATATCATTCTTTCAATGATTCCTTACAAATTCAATGACTTCCAGGATCTTAAAAATAAGAATTTCAATGATTTTTATACTTTTCATTTCTCAATTACTGTGTGTGTGGGGGGGGGTCTGACTTTCATTTTGTAATATATATATATATATATTGGGGGGTAGGACTTTCCTTCTTGCGTCTTTCAATAATCTGCCTGACCCAGTTGTATATGACCCGGGCCTTACAGTTAAGTTGATCTACATTCGTAAACTGATAATACCAACAGATAAGCCATCACTTAGACTTGTTGCTCTTCAGGTGACAACATATAAAAGGAGACAAACATTTGAAGCCAGTCAATATAATGCTATGCTAGAACACAAACGTTTGGAATTCATGCATCTGGTTATTTAAGTGATTTCTGATGTCGAGGAGTAGCTAGTGTTGTGCGTAACTAAAATAAATATACAAGATCAACAGATAGTAGATCATAGTATCAATTAAATCGAATTGTTTTTGAAGAAATAAATAAAGGATGTTTTGGAGTAAGTACCCTAGAATTTTTATTCTATTCTACTATATTATTTACATACATTACTTACATTATTACCACTAGAAAATATAATCAACAATCTAAGAATGTTACTCGCCACAACATTCCATTTAAGTGTTTCAAATGACCATAGATCTTCCACCCTCGCCTCATTCCCATCACATAGTAGGGCCCTCTTTCTGCAAATCAGTATCGTCATAGTGAAACTTGCGTCTTGGGCTAGCTCCTTTCTCTTTTGCATGCAAAAGAATGTACGCTTTACTTAAAAATCTATTTATACATGTAGATTTGTTTTCACCCCGTGTTCATATATGTCGCTCACATGCACGTCTGCAAGTTCCGCACTGTCAAGAACGGCTGTTCATGATGATCTATTTTAGTTTAGATTAGAGCTCCATAGTTGACCGTAAAGGCTTAAATGTCTTTTGAAATCTTTCGCCAGGTATTATTGCAGTGGTTAGTCTCTCTCTGGTGCAGCACACAAGCTCGTCTTCCACTGGAGCACCATCCAGCGCATGTGCGGACATCACTCCTGGTCATGGTCTTGATCCTCAAGACGGCCCCAGTCCATACCAGCTGACAGTGGCGAGCAATACCTATTCACCAGGACAAGCTATTGAAGGTCAATATTTGACTCATTATATAAAATGGACCGCATCAATATAATATGAAGCGCGTTAACTTATGGGTCAATCTATGTTGTAAAAGTTACAAGGCAACTCACCAAGAAGTAACTCACCCATACATGTATCTGTTGAAACAGGCACGACTTCCTAAAATTGTCGTCTGCCCTACAACAACTAAAGTTTAACTTATCTATATAAGAAAATGGCCAACGGCAAGTGCATCGATGAATTTGATCTTCTTATGAAGGAGGCTTTGAAAGGATTGTTAGAGTTTTTCATTATTAATTTTCCCAAAGCCTCTTTTAAAAGACATGTTCCATGGCTCACGTCCATTGATGCAGTTGCCGTCTGTAAGGAAACCCAACTCATTTTTGCATGAAATATCAAATGCTGAACCATTCTCTAATGTTCCAAGAAAAAAAGTAGGCCATAGACATTTCATGATTACCTCTCAAAATGCTGCTAACGTGTGTAGATGAAATGATTGTTATATTCCAGAGTATTGTTTTTTAAGTTACACTATGGGGAAATGGCACGACGTTCAAAGGCTTTCTTCTACAAGCCACGAATGCTGAAAGTGACGACCTCACCAGAATTGGGACATTTAACATCACCGATAGCACATACCAATATGCATGCACGGCGAGTATTATTATGGTTATCATACAGATTTTAGATGAAAAGAACAAATGCACGTATTAAAAGGAATTTTGCTTACCATATAACTATTGTTTACAGGTTGGTGACATGAATGCGTTAACGCACACGGATAATACACCCAAGAATGGTGTTTCTTCAATGTGGATTGCACCCAATGAAAATCGTGGACCACTACATTTTAGGTATGTACATTAGTAACAGGTTCAGTGGAAATAGAGAATAATAGCCATCCCCGATCTTCGAGACTTTGAGATTAAAATGATTGTTATGTATTATATCATTATTTATTTGATGTTGGGTTGGGATTGCAGGGTGTTTTATTGTGGTGAGTATGAAAAGTACAAGAGTGAGATTTGTTTTTAGAATCACCGTCGTGGAGGAGTATTTTACATATTGGGTTGATCTGAGATCTACTGTGATGCAGCCGTTTGATTTTCCTCAGTCATCTGAGCAAGTAAGTGCACCAAACAACATTTTACCATCGGTACATCTTTATTTCCAGGCTCTGATTATGACGGTAGGTATCAAAAAACAAAATGTAGCGTGTTTGTGATTCGTGAATTTAGTTTCTGTTTTTACTTTTCATTCATACATATACCTGTATATGCACCTGCTAAAACAGAGAGTGTATACTAATCCAACGTGGGATTGAGCACAATAAATCAACATATACCATAGGCAGATCCAGATTTTCAGGATGGGCGCGTGGGTTTTTGTGATCGATGGCGGACATGCCAAAATAAAACATATGAAGATAAGTTATTTTGGCAGGAAAGGGGGTGTGGGGGATTGTAACACCCCCCTTCCCCGGATCTGCCTATTTATATAAGAGACCAGACACTCTTTGCCAGCTAATAATCTAATGTAATGAGGGAAGACATGATATGTCAATTTGGTTTTTGGACACAACAAGTTTAATGACATTTCATTTTCACAACAGACAAGCGTCTCATCTGGAACCTCATCCACACCGCAGACGACAACCCCAGCTCCCAGTGAACTGCCACCTGTGAACATTGACCTCAGCACGTGTGGACTCACCAAAAGCTGCTACCGAGACCCGCCCGACTGTGCCCTAGATGACTGCGAGGTCGTCACGACGTGGAGCCGAGAGGGGGACTTTGTGGCATTTGAAGTTTCTGGATTGCTCACAAGTTCACAGCATTATGTCGCCATGGGACTTTCACCCACACAGTCCATGGTTAGTTACACGTGTATTCAATCCATTGGCGTTCTCAAGTAAGAGAACCTGTAGATTCACGTTGCTTCAGTGTTTGAAGTATGATATTTTTGGCCATGGACAAAATAGTGTGTTTCTATGATATTTTAGAACGGTGTGAAAAAAATGTGGATGTTTGTTGAAAAGCTTTTTATAAACCAGAGTTTCTTCTTTTCTTAGTTGTCTTTCTTTTTTGTCCACCATGACTAAATGATGCTGAATATAATGGATTTCTTTCTCAGTTCAACACCTCCGTGGTTGGATGTATGGTCGACCAGGGAACATTAGCAGTGCATATGTCATACAACCTCCCGGAGGCTAAATCTAACACACCACTGAACGATGTAAGTAGCAGCATTTGCACCAATATCACATCCTCATCTATCTATTTGGGGCTCATTATTCAAATCACAGGCTATTTAATTTTACAAGAGACATTTCAACACTGTATATATTTATAATGTAAAAGAGATTCCCGTACAGACCGAAGATGCCATATTATGGCACTCACTATGTGGTCTCTTCTCGGCGCCTTACTCAACAAGTCTTATCACACCAGAAGCAGCCGATATTAATATTGGTTGCCAGAGTATAAAGGTATTAGAAATTGGAAAAGATTAAAAGATATATGCGTATCTTGAATGCCAACTGGTCACGGGAAAAGAGGGGGGTGTTTCCGGGACAGGGGCGTACCCAGGTCCTTGTATAGATGACAAATAATGCAACCCAAATTGTTACAGCTGTATATCATACAATTTCTTTTCTGTTTTCAGCCAAACTTAGGTCTTGATACAGATAAAAAGTTTGTATCAATAGTTGATGGCCGAATGAATTGTAAATTCCGACGCGCCATATCAGTTGTTGGAAAACAGAGCAAGACTGATTTTGATATGGTGTTTAATCTTGATAGCGATTATTATTTACTCTTGGCAAGAGGGCCCTCCTCAGGTATACATGTATACATTTTTTTACAATTTAGGGGTCCCTCACACTTAAGACACAACCCATTTTAAATTACAAAACTACACCATTATACAATGTAATAAAAGTGCACCATATAATATATCTAATATTGAAGTGTGTTTGTTTTAAGTTTCGAATCATATCTCCAAAGCGTGTTCGGTGAATGTATTTCAAGTTCCATTAATGATTATCGTTTCATTGTACAGTGTACAAGGAGGTTATGAAACCATGATAATATTAACAAATTGCCTCTAATATATCAATCAACAGGTATGCAGCTGTCTTATCATGGCGCGACTCGGTTAGTTACTGCTGACACTGTTGCTGTTACGTCACGGACGTGGGTGAATATAGGCGGTCAAAACTCGTATCCACTTGTCAAAGCACACGGTAAAGACCAGCTGATAACTAGATAAAAACAACTAAATATACCAAATGCGTTGTTGGAGTAGGCCTACATTTCTCTACGTGGCGCACATGGTGCACATAAAACCCAAAGTCAGTATAGCTTGTGACCCACATCTGTCAAACCGTCTATAGTGATCTATAGTTGGCCTAGCTACACGAACGAAAAATGTCTATACCCGCTTGTTTGTTTTTGTTTTTTTTTTGTTTTTTTTTTTTTCATGCCAGTGTTAATAAATATCTATCAAAATACGAACTTTAGTATCCGAAATCCAACTAATCATCAGAAGAAAAAGGTTTGATTCACCCCCCACACCACCCCCACCCGGATTCGCCACACTATACGCCTCCATCTTGTTCAAATACATGTTATAACTCCTGAATTACCCCCAGTCAGTACACAGCTTTACCCCGGAGAATTAACAAGAATTTCGTATGTTCTAAACAGGAGAGCATCAAAATTATGTAAAAATTGCCACATAGTCCGGACGCTGCCGCACATACAATTAACATATTCAAAATATATAGTGTGGCGCTGATGATCAGATGAGTAGTTTTCTGACGGAGATGCAGAGATAGTTAACGTAGCAGATGGCCCGAACTTAGGCCACCATTAGCATGCTATAATCAGTCACGTACACTTGTACCTGGTACCAAATTAGGACTGGTACCATATACTGTGATCATGTAAGACTGTGATAGCTTCATTCCTGGACCTTCTTAGGTTTGATAAGACATGTAGTGATCTACTTTTACATCTAGCTAAACCAAACACTAATGTATGGAAAATTACGTTTGCAGGTGTACTTTTAGTTGTGACAGCCCGAATGTCATATTTAGTGCCATCCATACAGCTGTCCTGTTATTTGCACCCCTACTTGAGCATCTACTTTGTTTACTGTTTTTATTCCACTTAAGAACCTCCTACCTAGTAGTAATACAGCATATTGCAAAACAAAGTGACGGCGAATTACGACAGAGTTGCGGTGTGTGTGGGGGGAGGGGGGGTGGGGTGGCATTAAATTTATTAATGAATATTATAAGGCGAATTCTCAACCTCACCACCATCCCTAGTAATGAGTAGTCTACTAGTCAACTAAACCCTTAGCTATTAGGATATGAATATACATGTTATGCATAGTCATAATCGATACACATACACAACACTAACGATCAGAATCATACAGTCCTGAATATTGAAACCGAATCATTCGCAGTTCTGTAGCCATTGTTCATATGTTGTGTCATGGTCATTGTTAACTGCCAGAGGCAGATCCAGGGGGCGCCCCTCCCCCTTTCCCCACCAAAATACTTCATTTTCATAGGGTTTTTCATGAAATCCCGCTCTTTTCCCCTCTTTTCCCCAGGGTGCGCCCCCCTTTTCTCCGAAACCTGGATCTGCCTATGACTGCCATAATGTTGCACCAAAGATTAGTTGCTTGCTGAAGAATAATCATTTCGTCACATGTTTTTTTTTCGCCATTTAGCTCACAGTAAAATTCAATACTGAACATTTACGCCTCTTGCAGCATGTCTCATGATCCTCGCCTGGATGGTTTTCGCCAGCGTTGGCGTTCTTATGCCAAGACATTTCAAGCCAGCGTTTGCACAGCGGGCTTGGTTTGGAAAACAAATTTGGTTCCAGGTTGGTTGTTTTGAAATACAAGCCATTATACCACTCTGTTGAAGACACACCCCTCAATGCTGGTCTCTGATTGAAGAAATATGTCATGGTTTTGAGGTCAATATGCATGAATCAATGCCCGAAAATTTGGGCATTGATTCATGCATATTGACCTCAAAACCATGACATATTTCTTCAATATTGCTGCAATGCATGTGTAGGATTTATATGAATTACATTGAGCTCAATGACATGTTACGTCTTACCACACACTCTAAAAAAGGTTTGCTTTGCAGATCCATCGGCCACTTATGGTGCTTGTGTTTCTGTTTACAATGGCTGGGTTTATCATCATATTCGTCGAAGTTGGGGGCTATGCGAGTGTATGTCATTCATTCAATTTATGACTTGTTCAATCATTAAA
>CM032664.1:27396518-27508736 GCA_019095985.1 Streblospio benedicti | reverse complement strand
TTTGTTTAAGTTTCGAATCATATCTCCATAGCGTGTTTCCGTGAATGTATTTCAAGTTCCATTAATGATTATCGTTTCATTGTACAGTGTACAAGGGAGGTTATGAAAACCATGATAATATTAACAAATTGCCTCTCATATATCTATCACCAGGTCTGCAGCTGTCTTATCATGGCGCGACTCGGTTGGTTACTGCTGACACTGTTGCTGTTACGTCACGGGGACGTATGGTGAATATAAGGTCAAAACTCGTATCCACTTGTCAAAGCACACGGTAAAGACCAGCTGATAACTAGATAAAAACAACTAAATATACCAAATGCGTTGTTGGAGTAGGCCTACATTTCTCTACGTGGCGCACATGGTGCACATAAAACCCAAAGTCAGTATAGCTTGTGACCCACATCTGTCAAACCGTCTATAGTGATCTATAGTCGGGCCTAGTTATTGCTACACAACGAAAATGTCTACACCCGCTTGTTTGCTTTTATTTTTATTTTGTTTTTGCTTTTTCATGCCAGTGTTAATAAATATCTATCAAAATACGAACTTTAGTATCCGAAATCCAACTAATCATCAGAAGAAAAAGGTTTGATTCACCCCCCCCCAATCACCCAACACATCACCCCACCCGGATTCGCCACACTATATACGCCTCCATCTTGTTCAAATGCATGTTATAACTCCTGAATTACCCCCAGTCAGTACACAGCTTTACCCCGGAGAATTAACAAGAATTTCGTATGTTCTAAACAGGAGAGCATCAAAATTATGTAAAAATTGCCACATAGTCCGGACGCTGCCGCACATACAATTAACATATTCAAAATATATAGTGTGGCGCTGATGATCAGATGAGTAGTTTTCTGACGGAGATGCAGAGATAGTTAACGTAGCAGATGGCCCGAACTTAGGCCACCATTAGCATGCTATAATCAGTCACGTACACTTGTACCTGGTACCAAATTAGGACTGGTACCATATACTGTGATCATGTAAGACTGTGATAGCTTCATTCCTGGACCTTCTTAGGTTTGATAAGACATGTAGTGATCTACTTTTACATCTAGCTAAACCAAACACTAATGTATGGAAAATTACGTTTGCAGGTGTACTTTTAGTTGTGACAGCCCGAATGTCATATTTAGTGCCATCCATACAGCTGTCCTGTTATTTGCACCCCTACTTGAGCATCTACTTTGTTTACTGTTTTTATTCCACTTAAGAACCTCCTACCTTGTAGTAATACAGCATATTGCAAAACAAAGTGACGGCGAATTACGACAGAGTTGCGGATGTGTTCGGGGGTGAGGGGGTGGGGTGGCATTAAATTTATTAATGAATATTAGGCGAATTCTCAACCTCACCACCATCCCTAGTAATGAGTAGTCTACTAGTCAACTAAACCCTTAGCTATTAGGATATGAATATACATGTTATGCATAGTCATAATCGATACACATACACAACACTAACGATCAGAATCATACAGTCCTGAATATTGAAACCGAATCATTCGCAGTTCTGTAGCCATTGTTCATATGTTGTGTCATGGTCATTGTTAACTGCCAGAGGCAGATCCAGGGGCGCAGGGGGCCCCCTTCCCCAAAAAAATACTTCATTTTCATAGGGTTTTTCATGAAATCCCGTAAGTGAGCCCCCTCTTTTCCTTAGGTGCGCCCCCCCCCTTTTCCGAAAACCTGGATCTGCCTATGACTGCCATAATGTTGCACCAAAGATTAGTTGCTTGCTGAAGAATAATCATTTCGTCACATGTTTTTTTTTCGCCATTTAGCTCACAGTAAAATTCAATACTGAACATTTACGCCTCTTGCAGCATGTCTCATGATCCTCGCCTGGATGGTTTTCGCCAGCGTTGGCGTTCTTATGCCCCGACATTTCAAACCTGCGTTTGCACAGCGGGCTTGGTTTGGAAAACAAATTTGGTTCCAGGTTGGTTGTTTTGAAAATACAAGCCATTATACCACTCTGTTGAAGACACACCCCTCAATGCTGGTCTCTGATTGAAGAAATATGTCATGGTTTTGAGGTCAATATGCATGAATCAATGCCCGAAATTTGGGCATTGATTCTCGACCAATATTCGCGAATTCGGGCATTGATTCCTCAAAAACCATGATATATTTCTTCAATATTGCAGCAATGCAGAATTTATATGAATTGCATTGAGCTCAATGACATGTTACGTCTTACCACACACTCTAAAAAAGGTTTGCTTTGCAGATCCATCGGCCACTTATGGTGCTTGTGTTTCTGTTTACAATGGCTGGGTTTATCATCATATTCGTCGAAGTTGGGGGCTATGCGAGTGTATGTCATTCATTCAATTTATGACTTGTTCAATCATTAAATCATTTATCCACGCTATTACATGTTATACACGTAGTGAAACACGTTATTGTATTATTTCAGCATTTAACTAAGTTACCGTGGAAGGCACATCCAATTCTGGGCATAATTGTGACGTTCTTAGTAATTACAAATGTAAGTATCCCACAAATAGAATGATAGAATTCGGATAACTTACAACGGCTTTGCTGAAATGATCACTTACAGATCATGCAATGGGTGCCTTATCATTTACATGTACCTATATTGTATGTCACAGCACTGGCGGCGCATATATTTGTTGAATGATGTATGAGAAGAACCACTCCAGGATAATCATAAGAACTTGTGGCTACCGAGAATTACAATACACGTTCAAACAAACAAACAACAAACAAACAACAAACAAACAAAACACCAAATTTTACAGGAGTACTATCAATATGTTCTATTAAAATGTTTTTATATTCCCTGCCCTTAGCCCATCATGGCATTATTCCGATGCGCTCCAAATGACGCTCACAGAGTTTACTTCAACTGGGCCCACTTTCTGGTGGGACAGGGCGCGCACATTCTTGCAGGTATCATTTTGATCTTGTATTTATCAGTCATGTCAGCAATACGACCGTTATCTTATTCTTGGTAATCTATATCAACGTTCTTGACTAACTGTCTTATCAACAAAGGTACAAAAATAAGGCCAGTTACATTTGTAGATTAATTACTGTGTATCTATGTCGGGCTTGTTGCAATAAAAACCATGGGCCCCTGCATCATGGGGGGGGGGGGTATGTATACTACTATGATTTACAAACACCATACCATACACATAATTACTACCATTACTATACATTGTATATCGATATAGTAATCGTAGTAATGTGTGTGGTAGACCAATAGTGGTTATAGATCATTTTGGTATACATACGACACACCCATCCCATGATGCTGGGCCCCATGATCAAAACCAGACCCACATAATTCACTCTATGCACATAATACACCTTTTTTGAAATATGTATATAGGCCTATAAGAGGTAAATGCTCATCTCTAGACCCGCTCCATTCATATTTGATCATAGAACTGTCACTTATAGCTAGTTTAAAAACTCCAAACCGATAAATACTTGTACGTCTGCGACTCGTTTTATATTCACATGTATGTGAAAATATTTCAGAAAAATAGTAATTTTTACTGTGTTTCTTTTGACTTTAGCGGCTACAATTTGGCTCGGCGTGAACCTTCCAAAGGCGCAAGCTGCTAGCTGGTGTCAGTGGGTGGTCCTAGTCTATATCTGTTGGCATATTCTGATAGAAATAGTTTTGTCATGGCATGCCCATTGTGCATTCAAAAGCATAGGTAAGTATCATGGTAGGATGATACGTGCGCATGGGGCGGGGTGTGTGTGAGAGATTAGAATGAGGGGTGGATGTGCGTGCATCATACTAATTTAAGAGATATAATACTGCTTATTATTAAAGTACTCACATGCAATTACGGACATTCAGATCAAACACTCAAAGATTTATCAACTCAAAAATGAATATTCTTTATATAGGTGAATTAACATGGTTTTATTTTTTTATTTTGTTTTTGTTTTTTCCCCGTTTTTTGTGCTTCAATTGGCCCGTAAAATGTGTAAAAGTCTGTGCTTGAAAAACCATAACTCTTTGTAGTCTCTAAAGGGAGATCGTTCAGTTTGAAAGGCATGCCGCAGACACCGTCATCTTCAAACCTGGTGGATATGAACAGTCCTGAGTACGCCAACCAACAAGAAACTCGAAAAGTTGTGAGTACATTTTTTCTAAATATACTATCCATTATCATCTTCATCTATTCTGTGTGTGTATGTAATCATATGTTGGATTTTTTTTTCGTCCACAGGGAAGCAGATTTAAAGCGACTTTGATAGCGGTTCACGCCATGGGAGTCCTAGCATGTGCCATCGCTGTCATCATTGGAGTTTGTCAGAACTAACTTCTGAGTATGCAAAAGGACACCAAAGCCTGCGTTCGTGTATGAATGCAATTGACAGTTCAAAGAGAAGAAATTCTAGTTCATATCTTGAGATATATGATTTTATTATGCAAACTGATAAAAAAGGATATGTGTAGTAATTACAGTTGTACATAATAGTAGCTAAATGACCGTGAAATAAAGTAAGTCTACGTATGCTATTTAACTGAGAAAACAAAGAAAAAGGAAGAAAAAGAAAAAGAACAAAGAAGCAAAACAGAAAACCCCGCAACCCAAATATAAAAAAATAATTAAAAAAAATCAACAGACACCACACATGCGCACAGTGCAGACGCTCGCAAGCACACGGGGACACACGCGCACCCTACCAAATATTAGGAAAAATGTTTGTTGCAAGCTTTATAAATTTAAACCATGTCACTATGACTTGATAAATTTAGTCATCAACACTATGACTTGCTTATTTAAAAGTGTAATGGTTAAGTCTTGTTTATTCTGTAATAAGTGTTTATGTACATCGGAATTATCATATGTAGGGTAGTTTGTAGTTGGGTTTTTGATGGGTTTTATTTACAATGTTGATAAATTTATCCCATGACACTTTGACTTGATATTTTTTATCAACGTCACTATGACTTGCTTATTCAATTACTTAAGCTGGGTGGATAAATCTTGTCTATTGTATAATGAGTGTTTCTGTGCATCACAATGATATGTACGGTAGTTTGTTATTGTTATTTTTTGTCTTTATTTCTAAAACCATCGCATGATTAGCAATGCACCACATGAACACAATCCTATATTACAATGCCAATAGCTAGGTGCATTTCATCTTCACCAATTCGGGGTTCTTCAGAACCATATACGTCTATCTATAACATTTGATAGATGGCACCTTGCTGTGGCTAAATGGGTGCATTTCGATCACCAGCAGAGGCGTGCCCAAGGGCATGTAGACAAAGGTTTGTAGTTGTTTTGTTTTTTCATTCCAATGGTGGCCTGGCACATGAAACGGGCCATCCGTAGATCCCCCGCTGCAATGATGAATGAGGGGGTTGCGTCGTATATGATGCGCCTGGACGAGAAAGACCCGCATTTCATTAGTCGTCCGGGCGAATTGCCATGTATTTAGAAAAAATACTTGTACACCTTCAATGGCTAATGAACAAACAGGTTACTTAATGCGCCTAGGGACAAATTGCCCGATTTAAACATGACCACATTTTACTGGCAGCTCGGGGGGGGGGGTCCTAATATATGTCGGGTAGTACAAGTGTGCCATTTCTATGGGTCACCATTTTGGACATCTCAGGTATAGTGATGGGTCTAAATTTTTTGATCTTTGGTATAGTTATGGTTCTAAATTTTGTGATTTTTTGTTTAGCTGTGGGTTTGAAACTAAATGTACAGCTATTGTTAGTGGAAGTTTCATTTTGTTTAATACTGATTTTTTAAAAACTATTTTCTTGATAAATTGTTAACGTTATGTACTTTCATTTTTTAATAGGTAGGCCTATCAGCCAAGGGTCACTTTTTCATCATCAAGGTATAGACATGGGTCACTTTTATATGCCAAATTAATATATCAATGGGTACCGTTTCGACATTCAAAATGGCACACCTATACCCATTTTTGAGGAGACACCGACCCCCCCTCCCCCCCCGCCTCACCCCACCGCGAGATTGGCAGACTGCGCATGGCCATGATGACGGGGTATCGGGTTGAGCAAAAATAGCACGGCCGGGCCCTGATTGGAATAGACCTTATGAACATTTTCAATCAAAATCTCCTATCAATCTTTATGACACATTAAATCTCATAATCTTTCTCGTCATGTTCTGATGCTGGTCATGTATTTTACCTTCTAGGTCTATATTTTTTTTATAAATGAAATGTTTATATAATCATATCAAAATAACTAATGATAGTAATAGTATTAAATTAAGTACTCAGTCTTCCACGAGAAAAAGGAAATACCAAATGATAATTGGTGTAACTTCTAAGCTGTTATAATTAAACTCATTATAGTCATTGCAAACGATCAACCTTGCCACAGATACGTACAAATGGCGTCTGGTTAACGTTTGACGTAGCAAAGATCAAAGACACGTTAATTAATACAGGTGCAACGTAAAGTGCCAGTAATTGTTTGGGAGTTGTTGCTGTTGGAGAAAGTCAACAAACATTTACAAACTTGAGATTAATAATTTGATTTTGATCGTAGCTTTTCAAAAAGAGAAAAAGAAACAAAAAAGATCAGTAAGAGAGATGGCAGAAGCTTTCTTCAATGTACCCAACAAATCGCCGCACGAGAAAACTTCTCCTCAAAGAAAACAACAATATAATGGATACGTTACTGAAAATGATTTACAAAATTGGAAATTAGATGGAGAAATGTGTGAAACTATCAATGCCCTGGTAAGCACGTCTTGTTATTTGAATAAGGTTAATATGAGTTATTAAATAGTACTAAAGTACTAATCATAATTCGACTCAATACTGCAGTAGAATAAATTCATATTGTTTATAAACAATAGCATGTAGAATAAACAAATTCCAAGTTATCTCAAACTACATTAGTCTAAAAGAATAGTTAACATAATAAAAATATATCATTTGACTTCCTAAGAGTACAGCAATGATTTAATTTTGAGACTTAACAATTGGCATTGTAGATATCTAAGGGGAATATGTGTGTGTGTGTGTGTGTGTGTGTGTGTGTGTGTGTGGTGTGGGGTTGGGTTAAATATATATGATCTGTAAACAAAATGGGAAAAAATGGACTAGTGAGTTAATTATCAAATTTAACTAATACAGATTAGAATAATGAGGAACTTTGTACTATTTTATTAAAAACAATAAGTATTATTCAATATGGTGTTCTATAATATATTGGACTTTTAATGTTTACAATAAACTTGACAGTTGTATGAGTACGTGTTTCAGAGTAAATTAAAATCCTCTCGACATGGAAAAACTTAATAGATTTAGATCTAATTAACTACTCTTTATTTTTTAGGAATACAGTAAGTATAAGGATAGTAACCCAACATACTACAACATCTTGATGAGAAACGCAAAGTTTAAGGTTCAAGTTGATGATAGATTTCTAGCTCATGCTTGTACACCTCCATGGCAGATCCACTGCCAGCATTATTCTAACAGTTCACAGAAAAATGACAGTACTACTGATGGAGACAAATGTCAACAAAATGATCAACAATTTCTTCATATACCTGATGTTCTTAATAATATCAAACAAGAACCAGTTGGCTATTTCGATAATCATGGTGATGATCAGAAATCCGCCAGCACTCAAGAGATTCCAGATATTTGGTCATTAGGAATTGGTCTGCAACATTATGGATTAGTAGACTGGGCAAATCATGGAATGGACACTTCTATATTTCCAATTTGTCAAACACCTACTCCTTTGAGCACATGCCCAAACTCTGAAGCTCATAATAGACGTGTAAAAATCCACCCTTTACCAGTCGCTTGTCCCTCTTGTTGGAGTAGTCAAAGAAAAGGTGGTTTTCCAAACATAAATGAAAATCCCTATGCTGCATACTATAAAGTTCTAAGGAGACGTTTTAAAGAAAGCCTTCAACCACCCAGTTCTCTTGTAAAATTAATGCAAAATGTGAGCAAGCAGTGGCGTAAATGTCTTCGAATTAACACAAATCAATTTCGGGAAATTTTGAGAGATGTTGATAGAAAAATTGATCAAGAGAAAACAGCTAATTCACTAGGTTTGGATAAAGTAGGAAATAAGAATACGCTGGAATCATTTCTTGATGTAAAAGAGAAGCTAGCTATGCAATGTAAAAGTATAAATTACAATGCTTCTAAAAAAAAACCCAATACAGGTAAAAGCAATTTTGTAAGTCACACTGGAATAACTAAGGTGCAAACTCCAGCTACACATGTTGAAAATGTTATAGAAATAAAACCAGAAAAACCAGCTGCTGAACTAATGGATCAGTTGCAGGGGAAAATACCAAAAATAAAAGTTCTTTGCGGCATACAAGATGGAAAAACAACTTGGAGAGATGCCTCAGAGATGGAAATCAAAAACATAGTCTCAGGAAAAATCAAGTACACAGTTCATAAGAAAAACGCTGTCAAAGAAAGTAGCAATTTATAAACTATTTCAGAACAGAACTTGACAGACTATATACCTATTTTTAACTATATGTACATCTATTGATTCTAGTCCATTAGTGACATATCTATTCAGTATTTGTACTAATGCACTTTTTACGTGCAAATTTTGTGATACTTTTAGTTTTCAAAATATTACCAGCAATGAACCTGGCAATTTATTGTAAATTCTGTGACAGTTATAAATATGTACCTAATAATTAATTGCGAATTCTGTGATAGTTAAAATTTTAGAGAACACATAATGTAATATGTACAGTTTAATTGTAATATATTTTATTTGAACAATGATATACTTTTCTCAATTAGAATGTAAATGGCAAAGGTTTTCCAGATGCTAAACGTATTTATTTCAAATAGCGTCGATTAAAAAAGTTATCTAGTCAGTATTTGTACTAATGCAATTTTTACTTGCGAATTTTGTGATACTTTTAATTTTCAAAATATTACTAGCAATGTACCTGGCAATTTAATGTGAATTCTGTGATAGTTGTAAGTATGTACCTAATAATTAATTGCAAATTCTGTGATAGTTAAAATTTTGGAGAATACATAATATAATATGTACAGTTTAATTGTAAATATATTTTATTTGCACAATGATATAGTTTTCTCAGAATGTACATTGTAAATATGTTTTCCAGATGCTAAACGTATTTAATTATTTTAAATAGCATTGGCTAATAAAATGTTAACATGAATGATTTTATCTGAGTGTAAACCATGCAAGCACGTTACCCTTTGAACAATAAGACAGCTTTTACACACAAGCATTGACAATAATAATAATGATGGACCATTCATATAATTGTGATGATTAATGGACACTACACGTCAGTCAACCACACCGTCATCAATAAAAACTATTCCTGTTTTTGTTCGTGCTTCTCATATGCCTTTCACTGATCATGTCAGTACATTTTCCATAAACATAATGTCAATAAGTCACATTCAGACTTCTTTCAAGTTCATATTTATTATCAAATGCATTAACCACTAAAATACGCAATTCACTTTAAAATATTTCGATTATCACAGTCGCTCAAGTTTTGCTTGCAAGTCTTTATAAAGGGAGTTGAGGTTGCGCACATCTGAATTTGAGCTGCTTTCTGCTTGGAGCTCCACCAAGTAGTTGGCTACTGAATCAAGGCATATGGTGGTAAACGGCCGCCTATTGAAAATATAGTAGAATATCTCAAAAAGTGGATCAATTAAGTTTCCATACATCAAGATTGGTAGAATTCGTAAAAATAATTGCAAATAGTAATTAACTGCTAATAATTAAATGTCAAAACTTTATGAATTACAAATAAAGCACTATTTTGGAACTTTTAATAGTTGGCAGGGAAGATTTTTACATAATTTATACAGAATGGGAATACAAGAATTGTTCATAAAAATATATTTAACATTCCAACCTCTCATAAGCTGGAACAACATTTGGTGAATCTGCAAATGTTTCCAATAAAAGATGTAGAACGTACAACAGATGATATGGCCTTCTTAAACTTTTCCAGCATGGGTCCTGGCAATGAAAAAAAATGCATCAGATAGAATAAGTACAGTAAATAATAGATAAAAGTAAAAAAGTTATATTCATGCAAATCATAATTTGAATATTTCGACAAAGATCAAATTTCTATATGGCTCTATCTAATAATCCAATACTTTACCTTCGATTTAAAAAGTCTGTCATATAATTCATGTAGTTTGGGTAAGGTGATGCCAATTTCTTGCATGGTTGTGAACACAAACTTTGCATTGACAGCATCAAATCCATGCTCACAGGACTGCTGCTCCAAAAATTTTACGATGAATGCTGAAAAAAATAATACCAATGTATGGCAACTGCTATATAGTGAGCAAAATATAGAGGGCTTAAAAAAAAATTTCCTTTGAAACTTTACAGATATTGAACTAACATTTTTGAATCCAATAATTATATAGTATTTTTTTTTCAAAATATTTATACCAATCAACAGTCTACTATAAGTACCTAAACTGTAGTAATATCAATAAAAAGTAATATACATGTACCTATAGGAAAATATTTGTCACTTGCTGCATATTCTCGTCCTCTGGCAACCATTTTGTTTCCCAACATTTTCATACGGGTTTTTGCATCCCGCCCTTCACTCAACGTCAATTCTGAGTAGAAATTTAGAATTCTTATTTCATTATTTGTTTGATAATAGTTATGAAAAATTTGTAATAAAATAGGCTAAGAAATGTGAAACACACTTTCACAAAAATATAACATAATTCATTACATTTGAAATATGTAACAAGTTTATTGTAAATGTAAAGGGAAAGAATTTTTTTTTTAAATTAAATGCTTTCACATATGACAATGTTGATTTATGATAAATGGAAAACAAAATTTGTAACTAGCTATTTTCCGCAAGTAATATCTTCTTGCGAGTGCTCTATAAATTAATCTCTATCTCCCCTAAGTGCCATTTTACAAGGGAACAGATGAGATCACAGTGTTGAAACCTACCTTTGACAATGACACTGTGCCACAAGGACTCCACCAGTGTGGGATCATAATGTCCCGCACAGTGGATGATTGCCAGCTTACACTCGGACAACTCAAACTTGTCAGCAAACTCCCCATACAACTAAAACAAAGCAAAATTCACGTCATTAGTGTTCAGATCACAAAAGTATCAAAACACATTTCAATACAAAAGTAAGAAGGAAGGTGACCTCGTCAATTGTAATACACATAAAAATTATGCTGTTTGTGCTGTTTCAGAGAAAGGAGTGGCTTGTGAGAGTGGTCAAAGCTATGTACATTCATGCCAGAAGAAGTGTTGGTCTTTCTGTTGGATCTATTAGATGGAAAAAAATAGATAATTCCCACTCTAAACGTATATGGTGCCTTCATGTTATTCATTATAGACTTTGTGAACTCACCGCTGTGATGTCAAACAGTTGTGCGTTGAGCCTGGCCCTGGCATCCTGGACATGAGGGTTGGTGGACGGCCAGCTATTCAGCGCCTCATAGATGCCAGCCTGCAGTGAACAACAATCACTTGTGTAAAATGGGAACAAACACTTGTTTATGTAATAAAACACTTCATTCTGTGTCACTTGTATATGTCAAAATACATACCACTCCACTCATCACCTGACCTCATATTTCCTAGCTGCCACACTGGGCTCGTGCATATCAATGAATATACAAGGTAATTACAATGAAACAGTTATTATGACAACTTTAAGAAGACCACTTATTTTGGGTGACATGACAACATACTTGTCAAGCGGACACCAATCCTCCTTTATTGTATGTGTTTTAAGAATTCAATTAGTGACAATTGATTCTCAATTAATGACTATTGATTATCGGTATATGTTGCATAAAAAACATTATTTGTACATCTAATGTATTTTATCACGCATGTATATTTAACTAATATACCGATTTTCAAAAGTGACTACTTTCATTCATACCAAGTATAAAATGTTGTAATTGGAACGTTTTAGCCATAAACATTCATTCAATATATTAAATAAATTTCTATCTTTCACTTACATACTTGCTTCGATCAAAATGATTTGTCAACAAGTTCAATACAAGTTGAACAGAATGGTAAGAATATTCTTAGTTTCATGCGACTGAGAGACTGATTTGCCGACTGACTGACATGCTGACTGACCTGTAGACGCGCCACTTCCATCTTCTCCTCCAGCTCGTGAAGGAATTCTCCTTCGCCTGCACCTGCCATGTTGGCACGTGCAGGAGCCGATTTTGCACACATCACCGCACGCGACAGGTATTCTAGTCGCTGAGACAGCGACACCTCCGTACTGAACAACAGAATATTAGACATTCCAATATCTTATAGAAATAGATGTATGTGCCCTAAAGCATAATGAACAGATAAAATGGCAAAAATAGCATGACATATATTCTCGAGCATTATATTTTTTCATAATGATCAAAATAGAAAATAGTAAGAACATAAAAGTGAAAGTGTACCTGTGTCTGTCCGCTAACTTGGACAAAATTTTCGCAGCAGCAGAAAAGTTCCTGTTTTTCTCATAATATTTCCAGAGAAGATCTAGCATGGCCAGATTGTCATGTCTCTGTCCCGCTGTCTGCTTCAAATATGGCTCTAAGAATGGCGATTCAATTTCCAAAAGCTTCTCAGATAGATTCTTCATGATAAGCCATTCATACAGCGCTACATGGAACATTTCATCATTGGATTTTAATGAGAGCTCTAGCACCTCTTCTGCCTGCAAAAAATATCCTCTGATTAAAATTTACATAAAATAAACATTGCGTATGTGCAGAAATTCTGGTTATAATCATTTATCCAGAAGCACAGGACTGCAAAACAACTACATGTATAACACCATGTGAATTACAAGAATTGCAGTTTGTTTGTTTTTTGTTTTCACTCAATAATAGAAGAATGAGCGAGAGCTTACATATTTAGCTGCCTGTGTGTTGGAGAGGGCGTTGGGGTCTGAGGGCGGAGGCGGCCCGGGGGACCGGGGTACACTGGGGGCCTGGGGATGCGACTGACTCGTGGACAACAGGAAATCCAACGTCTCTGTTATACACTTGTAGCAGTCCATTCTGAGGAGAAAAAAAATTCAAGTCACATTTATAATTGGATAAGTAAGAATTTCAAACACTTGGTAAGTATTACATAAATTTTGAACTGTGTATTTTTTTACACTTAGTATTAGATTTTTTTAAAATTTGATTTTAAGTAAAGAAAATTTAAATAGCCAGTAGACATCATTTACCATTTACTTCTCTTATCAATTTGCAAAAATTTACAGAATCATACCGTTCCATATGACCCTGGCGTCCATGCACGTCTTCAGGAGATTCTCCGTTCTTGTAGTAGTGCAGTGCCAGGCCTTGCGGGTCGCGTTTATTGGCAGCTGTCAGAGCCAAGTCCACAATGCCACGGTAAAAACGAACCTACACACAAAATACTGGGTAATGGAAATAATCTTACTTACGTCAAACGACATCACATACAGAAACATTTTCACAACACAAGTATCAATTATTGGTAGATGCTATTGGTAGATACGCGCGACACATCGACATACGTCAGCAGATTGTAAAGTAACCAAAATGTACGTGTGATGATGTATTGACGTATGTCGAGGTGTTGATGCTTGCATCTACATTGTTACAGTACGGATATTTGCTTATTCAAGGAAAGTAAGAACAAGTTACTTACTTGTCCGAATTGCGTGCAAACAGAAGGTAGGTCCAGATGCAGACTGATCTCCTTAAACAGCTGAAATCGCAATAAATTTTTTCTAATCAATTACAAATGCAAATGAATGATTGTGATTTGTGTACACAAACTTTGGCTTCATGCTTTATAATTTACTTACTTACATAAATGGGAACATATCGTACCTTAAGAGCATCATTGAGCTGCCTCTCGCGGTCAGCGCCTGTGGCACTTTTAGCTTGCTGCAATTTCTCGCTGCTCTGAAACAGAAATAATACACATCACAATGATAAAAAAAACTTTTGAGTCTGATGATTTTATTTCATCATAATTCAATGTAAAAAATGTGTAGAGAAAGAAGTCTGTTGAATGAATGGTAAAAGTTGTACATGTCTGTAATATGTCAATAACATTGAAGGAAATAATCAAGAAATGAAGGGAATAAATACACTGGTGGTAACTGGTACATTAATTTGACCAGATGTAAATTGTCGATAAATCAAATCTATATTGAAAGTTTTGTTTGAAATATACACGTTAACTTAACATTACCTTTGAACATACTGCATCTTCTGTAGAGTATAGATTGGGACACACTTCCCTTAGCCTTGCACTAATTGCGTCTGTGGCAGCATTGTCATCGATGTACATGTTGATCAGGGATGTAATGAGAGCACTGCTCAACTGTAATAGTATTTTAAACTGGTCATAAGACTTATAGTGACTTTAACTTTTAAAGTGACAATATTGAATGCGCAAATACAAACTATAAAAGGGATAACTATGATTCCTAATAACAAATGTAAATTACATGTAGAAATTTTATGGTTCCTTACATCTTTTCCTGCAGTACAGAAAGTCCGGAAGTTCATATTTCTTAGAGCATTTTGCTGATCCTAAAAAAAGTTAAACTTTCAGTAGAAACACAATAACGTTTTGAAATATGATTGAATTATAGGTTTACAATAAAGACGTTTATAGAATTTAAGTGAGAACACACATTATTAGCTGCTATAAAATACGTAGAACATTTACTGGCAAATAAAGCAAAAGTTTCTCCCATCATTAATAGACGCATGCTGAAGAAATCTAACAACAGACAACGCAAGCAAAACTCTAAGAAAAACCAATCAGAGACAATAAAGCTTAAGCTTAAGTAACTTAATATTTTTAACAAGACTGTTTTCGTTAAGGTGAGGGCTTACAATAACTCATGTGGGTCAATGCCCAATAGACCAACATTCTTCTACTTTATCCCATAATTGCAGGAATAAATGAGAATTTATTCCTGATTATATGTGATAGAACACAAATATTATTTCAAACAATAAAGCTCTGAGAGTTCCCTGCACAGACCTTGGTGAGGGCTGCGGTGACGATGTGGAACTGGTGGTCTGTGAGGATGGACCACAGGGCGAGGCTCTCACAGGCGCGCTGCACCAGCTGCTGCAGGCAGCGCAGGGACATCGTCTCACGCCGCTCGGCCTCAACTGTACCACGCCACAAGTATTAGATATATAAGTCTTGTCATGTAGTGAACAACATGTGGTCTCATTTCTATTTTATTTTCTATTCTTTTTGAAAATTTCAAATTTAAATTTCAAGTAGAATATTTCGCACACTTCTTAGGTGCCTTTTCACACTAACTACTGGTATAATAACTGTATATTCACTGTAAATGTTAAATATAAGTAATAGTCCAAATTGTATAATACTGTGGGTAGATTTATTTAGAGAAATCCTAGTTTAATGTTATAATACCAGTAGTTAGTGTGAAAAAGCACCTAAGAAGTGTGCAAAATATTATTCTGTACCACGCCACAAGTATTAGAGCTTTGTACAATAACCATAACCTCATGACATTATGAGAAAATTGACCCAATAACTGCCCCCTTGCATGCCAAAAAAAAAAAAATCACTAAAAAATCTTCAACACATGAGGTATTTTTGATAAAAATGTTCCATAGTTTATCAATCAAATGCTTTCGAACTTCCAAATTGACATAGACTAGTGGCGTTTTGCATGTTTATGATGCTTTTTCGTGTTTGTTCTACATTTGTTCGTGACTACTGCATGAGAGACTGTTGCCGTGGATGTCTTTGCTTTGATTTGTGTTAATACTCTGCAGCCATCAATTTCTGATGATTATAGCACGTGGTGTTGATATATGGACCTCCAGACGCAGGTTCGGTAACCAACTGAGCCTCGGGAGAGGAGGGATCACACTAGCTATTGTTTTAAAACTAGGTGATTTCTCTTACGTGCAGAGAATTCTCCACAACACACCTTTTAACGAGGCTTCTAAATTTTATAATATAATATTCTGGGCTAGCGCTAGACCCATCTGAAATTTAGCCAATTGGCTAAACGACGAAATATTTTTTTAGCCAATTGAATTTTGTTTTAGCCAAGCAAAAACCTATGTAAAGTAATTAACATGGTAATGATAACACAAACATTATTACTTTTAGTTACTTTGACAATATTTCTACTTTAAATATCTTAATGATATCTGATCAAATTGTGTTTAATTTTCCGACGCTCCGGCGAGACCGATGAAGGTTATATAACTTTCAAAACTTGAGGAAAAGACCCTGCTGATGACTGCTTTGCATCAACCAATGAAGTTCATTGGCCAATAATGAATACCAACTTTTGATAACACATATACACTATATTTTCTTGATTTTAAAGCAATTTTTCTGAGGGTGGCCTGGTGTGACTGGACGAAGGAGACCTATACACGTCTCTTTTCGAAACCACTCGGCGCGGCTCCGCCATCGGGCCGTCCACGTTGATAGGTGTCATGCCAGGGGGGGGGTGGGGATGTACTTCCATTTTTGTTCTTATTTTATCATTACATTGTGAGATTCAAACGGCTGCACTTATTAAAAACTACCAGCCATAATTCTTTATTATTAACCCTTTTATATTGCTTCCAGAAGTTTAACATGCATACCCCCCTCAATGATGCGACCGAGAAATTGATTCACGTAAATAAAACGTCTTCAATGTTAATGGTTTTGACTGTATTTCGTGTTTTATAAGAAGTATTGCAGAACCTAAAATAATAGGAATTTCAACATGCCAATTGGCGTACATGCATAAAACCGCATGTAGTTTCAGATTTTTATCATTAGGTGGTTATTTTACTTGATCTTTATGTTGAAAAAATTATGTAAACTAACATCCAAAGCAATTGCCGATTGGGTTCGACAGGCCGGCATCAGATTTTAAACTGCGTAGTATCACAACTTATACTAATCGTGGCAACATTTGGTTTCAGTTACAAACCAACCACAGCATAAATCATCGTATTCTTATAATAACACACATTTACTTACAATATTTTGCTCCATAAATGCTTGCAAACATGACAATACTAAATGTCAGCCACTCATCTTTTGGAAGTCCGATAGCAAATGTCAATCGCTTTAGAAGACATATTACTTCTCCGACGTGGACTTGATCAATTTTTGCTGTCGCCTCCTGTCATCCCCGGATTATAAGATATAAATTAGATGAGGCACGGGAGACCATTAATATTGAGATTTTTGAACAAAAATTAGATTATGACAGTTGCATATCATGTGCAGAAAACTAGGTCGGTGATCATTGATTGGTCAAAACACGGCACAGCCTCAAGCATGCAGGGTTACGCCAGATTCATAAAGGACAAAAATGGCATTGAGGCTCGTTGCATGGAAGCCTAAATCTAATGTGTTTCACGGATCTTTGTGCATCTTTGTTGTCAATGCGTGAACGGCGTTCCAAAATGTTGTCAACTAGAATGATTGACGGCGAACGGCGTTCTGACATTTAGTCTCGATTTAGCGGACGAAATTCGTTTTTTACGAATTTTTCTTGAATAAAAATTATTCGCCACATTGGCGAAAGAGTAAGCAAAATCTCTCGCCCATCCTTAAAATCTCTCGCCCATGGCGATAAAACGAACCTTAGCGCGAGCCCAGATATTCAACATACAGCATCAAAAGCCAAAATCTTATCTATCATACGCACACATGCCATAATAAAATCAATCATAAATTAGCTGTTATAGTACAACTATAAGGCAACTATGTATTCATTACAAAGTTTAATCACCTTGGTACTTCCTGCGAGTCGGCTCATCGAGCCCTCCATTCTGCTCGCTGCGGCTTGCTCTCTGTGCCCCGTGAGCTGCTGCATAGCTGTATGTAGACATTACGGGAATGTAGCTCAATTGGACTGTCAAATGTCTGTACCAATAACATGAAGTCACAAATAATGTTGGTTTCTTTTGTTAAAAGCAGAAGAAATTTTAAAAACATTTTCGCTCACATACAAGAATATAGACAAAATTTGGCTCAAATACATTTATTTCTTTTATTTTTTTTTAGAAAATCCTCTAATTTGAATTATGACTGTTTTGTTATGGTAAAAATTAAAAGCAAAATAAATAAAGAAAATAAAAAATAAAAAAATAGTAGAAAAAAGCACAAGCTTACTTTTCAGCAGCCAAAGCAGAAGTGAACTGTGAGTTTTTCTCCATGAAGCTTTTCAGGGCGAGAAGTTTGTTGAGCACAAAACTCACCTCCACACTTTTCCATCTACTCGACATCTAAAAATAATAATGAAATCAAAGATATCATTACATGTATAATAGCATGCAATCCAGAATTACATTTTTACACTTCCATTTATTTATTTCCACTGGTTACTGAAATTTTTTGAATTTATGATCAATAAGATTGTATTAAACTTAAAAAAAAAGAAAGATAAAACATTTACATATATAGCTGGTCCATGAGGTCCAGAAACTTGCAGTTCAACCACCATTGAAGGTTCCCACATTGGACGCAGGAGTCTTGCTAGATACAGCCCAATACCATCGTGTTTGTAGGAGAAAAACACCTCAGCCATACCAAAACCTACAGCAAAATATCTGCATTATTAACTATCTAGCCAAAGTTGTGAATAAAAAAAAAAATACATACAAACATAAATGGAGAACTGAAGCTTCACTTCTTCGTTGTAACTATACACTCTATAATCATCTATATTGCTCTATTGATGTGCGAGCTGGACTCTATGTGAATCGCAAGAGAGGTCCCTGAATGATACTTATACCAGAATGCTGTGCATGGCCTTAATGTGCAGTGGAGTAGTCACACCCCTAACTGCCAGCTGCATGGTAAGCTTTTGCAGTTTGCAACAAAATTGCCGGCACAAAATTCAACCAGTGGTTGGGCTCGAGTGGTCTCAATAGGGCTGATCCCTCTTTATGGAGGTTTACTATTGTCTCTTCTATACTTCGGAATGTGATAAATGATCAACGATCGTATGTTTGTATGGGGTTTCATTATTCAAAATCATATTAAATTAATTAAATAGCTACCTGTAGAAATCTGTCATTCTATCTTTGGATAGACTTTCGCTCTCTTCTCAAGAGCTTTGTCAGGCCTAATGAAATGATCCTCTCAGTTGGTCACTCAAGGCCTGACGAAGCTCTTGCGAGGAGAGCGAAAGTCTATCCAAAGACAGAATGACAGGTTTCTACCAGTTTACATTTAATTGAATATGGTTATAAATGATCTTATTACAAAGCTGGTCTCTTTATATTCGGTTTACTCTCTAAGGTGTCACCATTTACAATGATAAAAAGATTAAGTGAGAACAAAATTACCTGTCCCTTGACCACCCATAGTCGTACCCATCCCAGACGGTGAAGAAAACGACAAGTGCTGTGGGTGAGCGCCTGGGTAAGGTGTTGACATGATAGGGGCAGGACCTGACCCTGTGCCACTCCCATGTACTGGGGAGGACAACGGAGAGATGAAGCTTGCATGGTGGCCTCCTCCTAAAAGCACGTTATGTCGACAAAATCTACATATTCCACTGTAACTAATGAGTTTAATCAGCGCAAAAATCAATCTGTATTATGAAACAAATTGATAACACATCTTTCATTCATTCCATCTTTCATCGCTACTTTGTAAGCAGAACAAGACAACGCAGCATTTTGTTGGTTCTTTCACTTTGATGAACTACCAATCAGCTGCTAACAATCCCAAATATATATATATATATATTGTTTGTCCATTTCGCAATTTGTGAACCTTTTTAAAATGCCCATACAATTTTTCAAGCTAACCTAGTGTAGTTGATAGTCCAGGCATATTAAAGTTGTACTCTGGCTCTCCTCCATACATGAAAAATGCCCGTGTTGCCAAGGCCGCGACCTGCTGATCTACAGTCTGAGATGAGGTTGCTAGGATCAAACACGTCGCACACGCTTGTTCCTACACAGAAAAAAAGAAACACATAACAAACTGAAGTACCCATACACTTAATGTTGATAATGGATGTAGTGCATTCAGGTGAAAATCAGAGAAAAATGCTTTTTTTCTAGATACGGTTGCCAGATTCTCAATATAAGTCAGATCTCATCACAAGTACATTTTAGTGACGTGACTAGACTGATGTATATCGAGACTCTAGCGACCGCATCTAAGTTTGGTTTATTTCAAAGTTAGTGAAGACAATATTATACAGCTAAAACAGCTTGAAATGTGCACTACCTTGTGGAGTCTGAAGAAGGCAGCAACCTGGTCCGAGTCTGACCCAGACTCAAGCAGCAGTTCTCTCAGCTGGTCGACCGGCTGCAGTTTGTTTAGCAGGTAACTGCCCTACAAGATTGGTGCGAAACAAGATAGACATTACAGAAATCATTGGAAGTAAGAAAAATGGATTGGATAATCGTGAAAAATCACACTATATTTATGCACTACTAGGACGGCAGTGCTGACACTGTGTCACTACTATAAAACAATACAACATTGTAAACATCATGATTCCATTGCAGCATGCGTATTGTCAGCATTGGTCTACGAGAATTTCTTTTACACTGCACATAAATGTATATTTGCATGTTGATAATTGCAGCTTACCCGCACAAAGATTTAAAACCACTTCCTTTTAATATCTTTTAAAAAGCATTCACCAGGCTATACTTAATCAAAAATGCAAAGGTTAGCAATACAATCCCGCTTTTTTCTTACTTGGTAACTACCCGTAAAATTAGAACCGTCTTTTATAGCATGGAATATCTTGGCTGAACAATTCAAAATGGGGCCTTGTGATTGGTTGGTTTGTTGAGGTCAAGTTCCGATATCTTGATATTAAAAAGTGGTTGTATCACGATATAGCCATGAGATTATGCAATGGATGTTAAAGTGGTTGTATTGCGCTATAGCCTGAGAACAGAACAGATAATAACAGTCAAAAAGCTCTTGGTTTTAGTTTCTTAAAAACCCAATAGTTCAAGTTTTCAATAATTATTTTGATCAAAATAGTAAAATTTTCGTATAAAGCATTGGCGTCTGTTTAATGATCTTAAATAAGCATATCTGTAATATGGTGTGTGGATACTATGGTATGAGCAGCTCCCGGGCACCTGCGAGACAAGTGCCTGAGTGGCACAGAAGCCAGGCGACAGCAATTTCTACATGTGCCGGACAAGCCATGCTTATTGTAACCCCTGTTTTCATGCGGTACCTGCGACGGACGTAGCCCGACCATCAACTAGTGGCGATGGCCGAGAGTCGAGCACCGTCTGCTGGTCAATGAAGCCACCGACCGCGCCACAGCCCGGCACCTCAGCAATGGCCCACGTCCGACCATCCAGCGGCATAGTCTCCTGAAAACAATACAATTTATATTTAATGGAGGAAAAATATCCAGAAAATGTTCATTTACAGTGGAAGCTGTCCATGTGGACTCCTCCGTAAAGTGAACACTTTTTTCATTTCTCCCGTTTCAGTTTTCCTATGTAACATGTATTATCCAATTCCCAACGTGTTGGGTTAAACGAGGTTGTACTGTATAAAGTGAACCTCTGTATAGTGGACACCTGTTTTATGTGGACACTATTCACTTCTCCTGAAGGTGTCCACAATGCACAGGTTCCACTGTAATGAGCCTTTGTTAAGGATGCACTTAGAATATCATTTTTAAAAAGTCAATGTTTCAATGGTGACAGTCAGTGTGAATTCATTACATGAAAATTTTCATTTTCGTAGTGAGTTAAATGTGGACTCGTGTTTAAATTATTCATCATGTGCATTTATTATGCAGTTTCAAAACATATGACCAAGAGTTTCAATTTTCTGTACAAGATTTACTTGCAAGTAAATTTCATTGAAGCAAAACCAATTAGATCTTTATCACTTTTACTATGACTATAGCCACTTTGAATATTTGTTATTTGCAAAACGTGTTTAGTCTGCCTAAATACATTACAGGATGAAGTGCATGTTAAATGCCTTGTCGGAGGATTCATAGATGCTAGATTTTTACCTTGCTCTATAAAGTTGAATGTATGTGAAAGTTGCTGTCGCTACCTGTAATTGTATTTTTATGGATTTGTGCTCCATATTTTTAAAGACAGTTTTTATGTGTAATACTTTTGATACGTTGTATTTTTTTAAGTTACTCAATAACTCTCACATGAGTGGTATAAATAATGTAGCTTGTCCATGATTTTAACTTTTGCAGAATGAATGTTACATACATTCATTACGTATTAAGTTTGACATAAATATAGTAAATGTTGAACATAATTTCATTTTCAAATGGAGAAAAATAAAAATAAAATATTCCCCATATACTAGTAATTGGGGGTAAAGAAAATAAAAGATTAATTTTGGACACAATAGAAATGCAGCTACCAAGTACTGAGTAGGTAGGTCTATTTTACTCAACCAGCATATTACAACGTACTCAGCAGATATGATGCTGGGCAAGCACCATTTAAATAGCCATCAATCCTCAGGGGTACTTACTGACTGTGGATGTGTTCAAACAATGGAACATTGATTATTCATTTAGTATTTCAATTACAAAGAAGTAATGCTCCAACTGACACTATCATAACCTCTAATATATATAAAACAAGCACATAGTCAATTTCGTGAAAAGCTAGACATGATAAATGAATAGTATAAGCTTATTCATTTGTGAAACACTCACATTTCAGGTTGAACAATGAGGTAGGGTTTATAAAGAAACTGACATACATCAGCTTTCGGGGTCTGTTGCCATTGAAATACATAGTTAAGTACCCGGTATAATGAATCCAATAGTATGACCTCAATGGTGCCCTAGACTCCTTTTTTGAGATTTAAACATCACAAATAAATATATTTAACACATAATGCAATTCTCATCTAAAAAAACAAGGAGGGAGCCACTCTTATAAATTAAATCACATTACACAAAAACAATATTTCAATCAAATAGCTTTCTTATTTCTATTGCTATTCAAACTGCTAGTTTTAAATGTAATTTATTAAATAGTATTGAAATATTGGTTATACATGTATATCATAAAATATACTTGTATAAAGTAAGATTTAGATGTTACATAAAAATATGCTCCTGATTAATATTCATAAAGAATCGTCACTGAATGTTGTTGCGCACTGTTAAATTATGTTAATGAGCCTCTTTTCAGAAGCACATAAACAGAGCCATGTGACTAACCATGCTTTTAAAAGTTATCAATATACATGTGTAGATTGTGTACATATGTATTACTCCTGAACAAATACAATGTAAAATAAACATTAGAATTAGTATGAAAAGAATGTAATACATGCTTGAAGAATGTATCAATTTTAAGATAAATTACACTTGATTTCTACAAACATTTGCAAATCTTGTACATTGGATCAATGACCTGGAGGTCTTTGTTCTAAACTGATTTTCTACTAGGCTTCATAAACCACTACAACAAACAAATAATATGCTTTTATATTGTGTATACACAAAACGCAATTATGCTTCATGGCTAGTAATCTTTTAATATCAAATCATCATTTAAAATGTACATTGCACATGGTCAGAATTGCTGTTTCTGATGACTCAGTCTGCCCTTTGTTGAGGGACCCTGTTCTCTGATTCATTGGGAGAGAATATGGTGCAGCTGGGTAGATTCTGTCATAAAGCTCATTAAGAAATAAAAATTGTTTATTTCTGTCTTTAGAGCATATAAGGAATACAAGTACACAAATACAAAATACATAAATAAATAAGTAAAAGCTGTTGACCAATTTAAGACTGGTGAGGTAATGTCGGTAAATAATAAAAGCTGAGCTATTCTCCAACCTTATGCAAAGTTTCAAGAGTAGAATTTTTGACAGAGCTTGCAGTGTTGTATATAAGGGTGGTGAAAGCTATTCCAATATGGGCAGGTCCGATAACATAGGGCTTGAATGTTCCAGTGCCTAAGCAAGCTATCTATGCCATGAAAGGCATGAGAATGCATCTGAAATGTAGTTTCGCTAGAACTAACTTGTATGCCTGGTGAGATGTAAGAAGTTAGTGGTAGTAGACACCACGATTGAATCAATCTGTACCTGAATGCTTACCTCAGAATGTAAATAAAAGTAACCGTCTTCCAGAGTGGTAACCCACCCCCCCGAATTGCACCCTATGTGATCATTGACTTGTCCTTTTATATCTAACTTCTTTTGCAAAACATGTACTATAATGTTTGCATCTTAATATAAACTGAATTCAACTGCATAATTATATCGAAAAAAAAAAAAAATGTGAAAGTTAAATGTTACAACAGTTTAACAACTTGCAAAGTTTAAAACTAATTGAGAGTTAAAGGATTTTCACAATGAATTAGGACGAACTCTGTTATCTGGACCATTATGTACAATTCTTTTTTCACGATGGGCAAATCAGATGCGCAGAGCAAAATAACATACATGCCTGCTATGTGTATATTATTTTGGCAGAAAATCAAAGAAACTTGATTTAAAAAAGATCATTTTCAACTATTATTTTTTTAATTTTCTTATTTTACGAGTGTGGAAAAAAATCATTTATTTCAGAATCTTCTATCTACCGGTAGATTGCAAATATGTAATCAGATTTCATTTAGAATGATAATTAAAGAAGTTATTGACAAATACCTTTGCATTTGTTTTGTATAAAATACTGTTATATTGAATACTTTAAAAAAATGTTGCTAGATAAGCCTGGATTGTTAATTCATGAATCCGAAGCCAAATTGCATCCAATTTCAAACATATAATCAGCTTTTATACATGACTTTAAATTTTAATAATACATAGGAGTCCACTTCTAGTTTACATTACGTTCACTAAATGCCGTGTTAGAATCTCATAAAAGAGATACATGTCAAAAGATTGGAAGTTGTATTACAGAATATGCATTGAGATTTTATTTTATTTTTCACAAGTAAAACTGATAATCAGCATTCTGCTATTTAGAAGCCAATCATGAGAAATTTTATGATCTTTTCTAAGAACTTCTTGGCAACCAAAATTTGACCCTTTCTGCAAAAAAATATTTTGCAGCAGTGAGTGCATGTGTTCGCAGTTAGCGTTTTCACAACTACTACCATATTTAATACAAAACAATTATAATCAGTTGATCTTACAACTATCTATTCTCCATTTAAAATTGCTTTCATTTTCTGATAAAGCACACAAGACCATCGTTAAATTTCCGAGGGCCTTTTTCTTTAAAATCTTAAATGGTTGAATATTAGTTTGTACGACCGTAGTTTGTGCATTGAAAATGTGGGAATGTAGCAAAGGTTTTGGATTTTAGAATATTTTGGATGAAAGATGATCATATAAGAGATTGTACTACTGCATTCTGTGCCATTCTTACTTACTAATGCTGAAAATTCATTTTCAATATAGCAGTGCATTTACATTTGATTGATTGTACACCTATGACAATTGCCATTAAAAAGTAACAGTAAATATCAATGATCTTACATGAGTCTCACGTAGCTGTTTCTGAAAAGGGAAGGCATCTGATGAAATGGTCCACATCAGGTCGTTATCTTCGGACTGGCCAGCTGCCAACACCAAAGTTCCTGACAAAAAGCAAATGCATATCAATTATCACAACCTAGTTTCAATATTTATACCGACTAGATCATCTTCAGCACCTTGCAAAGATAAGAGTTTGCACAAAAAGAAAATTCTGTGCGACACAAAAAGTATGCCATAGTTGCATCACACATTAGATGGTCAAAATATATATACCGTATTCATTCTAAATAAGCGCACAGAGCACTTACAAAAACAAATTTCATCCCCCCCCCCAAAAAATTAATAAGCGCACCTTCTTGACCCCACCGATTATGATAACACAACGTGCCCGGATGGTTATGTGGTAATCCGAATACGGAATAATACCGGCGTGTTATAGTCTTACAATATGGCGCCGGTAGGTGGAATTTTTGCCAAAAAAGAGCAAGATTTGTATAATATTTAATCTCCATAAACATGGGGGTGCGCTTATAAGAACGAATACGGTAAGTAACATGTGTTTTATTCATAAATATCCAAAGTGCATATGACGCAGTGTTTGGTTTTTGGTAGTACCTTTGCTGTAGTGAGCGGCGTGGATGTTGACCGGTCTGATGGGGGAAGCAGACGCTGAGAATCCTGGAGGCATGCGCACGTGGACCAGAGACAGCATGCTGGGCCGGTACTGTGGGTGGTTGAATGTGTGGGTAGTGAAGTACAGACGCACTCCTGCAAATGTGATTGTAAAATATTCCAAATGGTCTGTAGATTGAATACCTAACTTATATTCATTTTCTTTTTTATTTAGATGTCAATCTCAAGAAAGAAATCAATTTGTTATAATTGGATGAAGATTTAGCTGTATAGGAAAAATAATCTTCTGTAAATTTACAGAATATCAGAAAAATAATTTTGTGTAAATTTTCAGAGTAGTTTGATAATAATGAACTGGTATTGCGATTAATGTTATCAATGTCAGATTTAGGCAGTTTATTATAAAATAATTACGAGACCTGTGTGTGTCACTGCTACAAGGTGGACATTGACAGATTCAGCCCTCTCCAGGGCAGCAATGTGAACAATTGGTTTAAAATTGGAACGATCAATGGACCTGAAAATACATTATCAGTATGCATCATGTAAATAAGGTACAAAACATAATAAAAATGCACATTTATTGCTTTTTCACGATGGTTAGGTAAGGTGATGGGATGATATCGTTAGTTATTTGTCCAAAGATATATCTTCGCATTTCTTTATGTTAAACCAATGTACGGTAAAAAAAATATGAATCTCTCAAAAGGAAAAATACAGATCAATGTAAATGTGTGTACATTAAAGTGTTTTTCCACGCAACAATAAACATGTATCACGTTTAAAACAAAGTTTTCTAAAAAGGAAAAAACAGTGGAAACATCAGCCTACTTAGCAACAAGAGCAGCATTTTGCATGGTGGTCTGCAGGGACACTGCTGCTACCCGTGCCATGCCCTGTCCATCTTCACCAAGATCAAACACCTACAGGTAAAACAGAACAGATTATAAAGTTAAAAAGGTACGAAAGTTTTATTAAATCACAAATTTTTGCATCAGCGATGCTTTGTCAAAAGAAAAATGCTATTTAGGTGGAACCTTACAAGCAGCAGAGTATACCTACATGTTAGTCACAAATACACATAAATGCAGAAATATGCTTGCTAAAAAGCTTGAAAACATTATTGTCACTGTAAGAAACATGACGAGATTTGCTGCAGTATCACATCCCATACTTCTAATGGCCTTAAAGTTCGAGTCTTATGTTTCTATTGTACTGACAACAATTTTATTATTTAGTAGTGATTTCTTAGCACCTGGAATCATCATCGTAGAAGGTACATAAACCTACTCAGATGCTTCTCTTCTCGTCAAGAAGCGACGTTTCGGTGGACGTTCCACACGTCAGGCTTGTCTGGCAAAGTGCGCCGAATGTTGTTGTTTTGCACTCTGCTTCCGCGTTGAGTCACGGCGCACTTTGCCAGACAAGCCTGATGCAAGTGGAACGTCCACCGAAACGTCGCTTCTTGACGAGAAGAGAAGCATCTGAGTAGGTTTATTTACCTTCTACGATAACAATTTTATTCTACTACTTTTCTTATAATTAATGTAATGTGTTTTTTTAAATAACAAAAAAGCTTTTACTGGGTGTTGTATCTACTAGCAGTTTTGTATTTTATAAAAAGTGCTTAAAGTAAAAAAAAAAAATCGTGAATAGATATATATGATTTAGAACCCACCTGAATTGTTCCCTTTTCTGACCTAGTGTACAGAATGTTTCGTGAACCATCAATGCTAATTTGAACAAGCGGATCTAAAGCAAAAATTTCAAAAAAATACAAGCATAGTTTATTTCTCAATGAACATGTAGTCACAAAATAATACTTACTAAGAAACTAGATACAATATAATATAGTACATATATTGAATTTTACGGAGTCATACTTACCATCATCACTGAGTGAAAAGTTCAAAAAGGATGGAACCAAGTAACTTAGTCTGCTCGTTGAATGATTCACCTTCCTACATTTTCGGCTAAACCAACCATCTTCAGCCTATTTGGGGCAAATTTGGAAATGTATATATTTTCTTTTTTTTTGGTGGTGGTGGTGGTGGTGGTGATTTGTGTGTGTGTGGAAAGAGGAATATAAATATCTACAAAACTCTTCAGGTATTTTCACGCGAAAATTGATTGGAAGAGAGAATTAATTTTTCTTTTATCTGGTGCAATAATACCATGTAAATTACCTGATAGATCAATTCCCAAAGACAGCCATCTTTTCCTGCCATGAAAATACGACCATTGTTTGCGCCCTGAACACTGACAAAGAGGACATTGTCAGTAGGAATGCTGAAGAGAGGCTCCGGCAGCAAGTGCATTTCACCAATACCAGTCACGTCACCACCTACACAGGTAATGCAAATGAATTTCACTTTTTGTTCATAATCATTATACATAACAATAAGAATAAGAAGTTTTTTACATCTACTGTGCCAATGGAAGTTATTCAGACACACGTTTATTTATTTATTGTGTATTTATGAACATAAAAAACTAAACATTTTATTTTGACTGTGCTTCATAATCCAAACGTATACAATAAAATGCAACATGACCAAGACGTTAATATTTTAGTTATTTCTAAAATCTTTTCTTTCATATTTCAAACAAACAGCATTTGATGCCTTCAGTACTCAATTTTTATACCTTCATATGGTTTATTGAAGCTAACACCTAAGAGGACCACATCCACTGGTGTAGTGAGACACAACAAATACTGAATGTGAGGTTGAAATATGCCTGGCTTTGGTTTTACCAGAGCTGCTGTCAAAATGGTTTCACTCAAGCCATCAAAGTACGCCAAATCACCCCTAAAAAGTATAAGTAAATGTTAGACAAAGTGTACAATTCACAAACTTTTTCTATGGTAATGTTTTAAAAGACGATAATGTACTTACCCATCTTCATAGTTCCATACAAATATTCTACTGTCAATAGAAAGCCATGCTCTTGATATCTCTGGCATTAGGCCCATCATGCAATTACATTGCATGTCTAAATTCATTAAGGATTATAATATAATTATCATAGCTTGCAAAATATCTGTTCTGCTAATTGTTGACAAAATAACCAATAATTTAATTACTTAAAAGAAAAACAGTTTCTTTAGATTTAAGATTTTAAGAATATTTTGTAATGAAGAATTGCAATATTTTGTATAACAGGATACATCCAAACTGTTCCACAAGCTCAGCTGGAAGAGGAACTTTCCGAATATTCCCCATTTCATTCACACGACCAAGGCCAATTTTTGGATCCGCGAGGCTGGGATAGTCAAAGTCAAGCATCCCGCTTTGGGTAGGAGCACCTAAAAATAGACATAATGTACTGATGAAAAATTGGTAACCATGGACCCCTATCATCCAGGGTTAGCAAATATTACAATCATTTGGACAGTGTTTTAATGACGAAAGATATTTCACTATCATTGTCAACATATCAACATATAGACAATTGAAGTATGTTTGTTTTTAATTAATTAAACTTAAGACAACATAATTGTCATAAAGTGCCTGAATTTATGCGTTGAATATGTCATACATTAGGTATGCGTAGTATTGCTGAAAATCCTAGATTTTAATGCATGAATAATGCGTTGAACCTCTGTGACAGGGGTTTTAGAATTGATAAATCACAACTGTAGGTCATTCAAACAAACTACTTATCACAATTGAATACCTTCGAAATTTCACCACATCTCATCGTAAAATCAAGATAAATAATAATAATAATGAATCATTTTTATTGATTTCAATCAACGCTAAGAATGATTCATAACCATGATACTGGAAATAAATGTTCTGTATAATATTTCATTGAAAGTTATGAAAAAAAATCCACTTACTGTGTTTTGGTACACCTAACTGGTCGGAAAGATCGATGTAGTTACGATCAGTTACAATGAACTGATCAACAGAAACTGCAGCTGAATCCATTTCTTCTTGAACAGGCGCTGAAGCCAGAAAGCTTGTTTGGCTTAAAAACGATGTCATTGTATCACCTAGGACCAAAAAAGAGAGAATCTATTTACAATAAAATTATAATGCAATGTGCTTTGGGAATTCCTGTGTTCCTGCTGACCAAACGCAAAATTTACGTTTAGCAAACTGTACAGTCGCTGATACAGCAGTAGCTCACTACCTGGTTATGCGGGTGAAAAGTGTGAAAATTCTGTGGGAATATTAAAATTCTGACACCAGAGATACTTCATATGTGAAATGCTTAAGTAGTACATAAGCATCAATCAAGCATGAAACATATTCATGTTGGCCCTTTCTTATATCTGACGGGGATTGATCAATTCAGGATTGACTACACAACAATTAAAACTTTCATTGGATGATAACTTCAAAAATTTATGATAAATTATGCTTATAAGTTATGATAAGTAGATGACACTAGCATAAGTCACGGGTGACCCCCTGGCAATATACGCATGCGCAACATATTTGAATAGGAACTTCATGCTTCCACATCAGCCATGTAATATTTCACTGCGATTCTCAATGTGATTTCTGTGAGACTCCACAATGGCAAACTTAGAACTGCTACCATGAGCCACTATTCCAATTCACAAGTCGCTCTGCCACACATATACAATACTACTAGATGTACCGTTAATACTGTAAATTTATTTCTTTGTTCGTGTGGATACTCTGCAACCATCAACTGGCTGGTGATTATATCAGAGGGAGGCCATGTGGTGTTGATACATGAACCTCCAGAGGCAGGTTAGGTAACCAAATGAGCCTCGGGCTGGAAGTATCAAAATATTGCTTTCAAGCTAGATGCTGTCGTCAGTCTCGACATACCTCAGTCTCGTCACGTCACTAAAATGTACGTGTGACGAGTAACTGACCTATGTTGAGACGCTAGCGACGGCATCTAGGTGAGTTGTTTCGTGTGCAGAGGAGTGGCTCTCCACTACCTTTTCACGAGGCTTCCAAACCTCTAACCATATGAATACGACCTTTAGGTATCTGTATCTAAATATGTCACACAGGTGAAACAGATGGATATAGCCAATAGGAGTGGTTACCGAACCTCGTGCTTGGTGTCGCCAACGTCTAGCAGTACTAGTAAACATTTGCCAATAATAAGTTTGCCGTTATCTGAACGGGCCTCGAACTTACAACGCCTGCAAATCCCGTTTCCACTATTACCACTTTAGTCTAGACTACACCCCTGTGGCACAGAGGACCACACATTTGACAGCTGTGGGAATGTAGAATAAAATGGGATTTCAACAAAACCTGAAGCTTAACTTAAACACATTGAATTTTAAAGTTACTGGATCTATTGCCGGTTAACAATTGATTAGACAGCTGCAGGAATATCAATTTAAATTATCGCTCAGACGTTACAGCCCTTCAAACACGAATGTGAAAATGAGCCTTTTCAATTACAACAGAATATCCACCATGACATAATTGTAATTACCCAGTTTGACTGCGATCTGCAGAATATGATTTTGAATAAAATTCTATTCATACAATATTCTAAAGGTGTTGTTTGAATGAAAATTATGCGTTTAGCCGGCAAATTTTAAATCACATGGAGGCCGCCATTTTTAAACGTGGGACTAGGTATTATCTCATATTTTGAAAGGCGGTGCAAAGAAAAGACTGAACACGAGCATTGCGCCCTTATTTATCAGTTTCAGTTCAAACTAAAACATAATAAACAGATTTAGGCATGCATGGCAGGCTGTGAAAAAATATTCCAATGTATCAAAAAGATATTTAACAAAGTTTTGATGACTTATTAAATGTCTTGAAAAAATGCTGACTGGTTGAATTTAGTGGTCTTGCATCTTTAATCAGAGCCCACGTGGTGATGTTTACAAGTCATTGTCATATTTTTTACAAGTGGATGAGTTCATAACAAAGGGGAGGTAGCTCATCATATATACCAACATTTTCTTCATATGTTCATTATATTGTTACTTTTTCCCATCAGCAAAGGACATATACGTATAATCCGTTGTGTTGTGTGTTAGATGTTATGAATAATGCCATAAATGTCTTATTTTGTTTGCAATACTTGGTATTGCTCTACCTAAAATAAACTAAAATGCTCTGACCCAATTAGGAATATATTGACAGTAGCTCATGTGTAAATTACATGTGTGTGGTGTAGATTTAGAATGTTATTTCTGTCTTTTAGAATAGTTTGACCACGTAGAAACCTCTCTAATATGACAGGAGAAGATGGATATTTACCCAAACTTCCTGTGGAGCTCCATGTGTCTGCCTTTACCCTAAGAAGAAGATTCGGTATATCATTACCCTCTGATCCATGGCCCTCAGGTCCTTTACCATCAAGAGTGAGAAAAGAGGTAGGCATACATGATGAATAAATAACATTATTCATATTTGCACATTTGGAATAATATTGAGCATGTATTTGTTTCAAACCCATATAATTTAGAAGAATTAATTATTACATAATGTTTGCCCCTGGGTGTTCACCCTACTACTTTAGTGGTCCTCAGTGGTTCAGTGGTTAGAGCCTGGGCCGGGGGTTAGAGTGGACAACCTGAAAACGTGATTTGCCTGCGTCACAAGTTCGCGACTCGCCCATGGCAGACTTAATTAGTGCTCGAGACTTAGTGTCGCCAAAACCGTTACGTCGTACGTCTGCTACTGCATTGCTCATCTCCACCAAGTGTGTCGCCTCAGTCGAGTATAAAACTAGGTGGTGGTGACACCAAGCGTGAGGTTCTGAAGCCTCATTAAAAGGTGTGCCCCGTGTAGAGGACAGTCACCCCTCTGCACGTAAAAGAACTCACCTAGTTTGAAAACAATAGCTAGTGTGATCCCTCCACCCCCGAGGTTCAGTTGGCTATCTAGCCTGGCTCTAGAGATACATGTACCAACACCGCACGACCTCCCTCTGCTATAATCATAAAAGTTTATGGCTGCAGAGTATCCATGCAAACAAACAAAAACAAACAAACTTACAATTTACTAATTACTAATACAGGAAACTATAGGCTAGATTTGACTATAATCTAGATATACATATCTATATTAAAGGACACCTTCATATAGATCTATATGGACACCTTCATATAGATCTAGTGCCGCTAGTAGTGGACACTTTTCACTTCTCCTGTTTCAGTTTCCTTATATATCATATATAAAGTGAATCAACCTCCATATAGTTGACACCTGTCATGTGGACTGTGGACGCTATATTCGCTCTCAAATTTGTCTAATGTGGACAGTTCAAATTTTCCCACTGTATTGCTCTGTTTCAAGGAATATAGGGCGAGAGTTCCACCGAGAGATGGCAAGACCTACGTTTTTGTTCTGGTTTTTGTTTTGTTTTGTTTTTTTTTAATTTTTCCATCCCAAGAGTCTCGCTATCTTGATATACCTTGCTATATCGCTATCTCGCTTTGGTGTATTAATATACCAATGTAAATCAAGCAGCAGTAAGGGTGATAATTCTAAGTCTTTATGTGACCACCTAACTTAAATCGCACCCACGAAGGTGATAAGAATTACTTCTAGAAAAAAGATATATTTGAAAGATGTACCAAGTATATTTATTTGAATTGTTCAGACAACAATAAGTTTCATTTTAAAGCTGTGAATGTAAAAAAAAAAAGATCATGGAGATTAAGCATAATTTACACAAAAAAAGTTTGTATACACATATGTTTTTCCGTGAGATGGCAAGACACATTTTATTTTTTATTTTATAAGTTGACAATAAGGACTTCTTTTAATAGCGAGATACATGCCGGCAGCACTCTCTCTATAAAAATCCAAGTCTTAACAAAGAGATGGCAAGGCGGTCCCACGCGGCCACCATGATAATCAGTTTTGATTGCATTTTTTTTTAAATTTCAGCATCTGTTTTTGCTTTTAACGTGACTAGGTTTGTAACATTTAGTGAGTGAAGCTTTTCTTGTTAATAAATGCCATTGATTCCTTCAACGGATTGCATCATGTATATCTGGTTGCATTGTGTATTGTTGCATGAATGTCCAGGACCAGTAAATGTAATTTTTTTTTGTCTAAACGTCAATTGATGCGTAACGTTGCTCTACACCAAATGCAACTGTATCAATCTGACAATGGATTTGATCTTCATTTGAAAGTGGCTTTGAAAAGATTTTTAATTAATTGAATGAATTATTCATTTGAGTATCTAATGCCTTTAAAAAGGTAAACTCAATTTATAAATGTGGTAGGATTTTATTTCAGAGTGTGTACACCTTGGCTTGTACCATATTAATTGCATCTCTTAGTCCCTCTTCTCCTTTTCCACCCATCTTGTTACTCTCTACAGATTACACTGTTAGAGGTATAATTATAGTTGTTATTAGAGTTATGTTAGATGAGATGTTAGTTTAGAAATCTTGTCTCAATGATAGCCCTTATTTTTAAAAAATTGGTTTTTCATTGTGGGCTTAATTTGAAGCAAGTATTGTACAGAATTGACATTCAGAAGTTCAACCACGCTTTCTGTAGATACTTGGTATAATATTTTCTCAACATCTTATAAAGGTTATTTTTTTTTTGGCGTTGAAATCTTAACGATTGTATGATGCCGATCATGTACACTTGTACAGTAATGTCCATGTCACAGGCCATGTCAGGTGCATTCTGAATCATGATACCTAAAATGTCTTAAAAAACTGATCAATTGCATGCACTGATTGCATGTAAGCTGACTAATTGGACCATGTTATAATCATTTGTTGTCTCCAAAAATCTTTTGACGATTGATTGGTAATATTGACTATTAGCTGTAGCTGCCACAAAACTCTTTGTTTAATACCCTTATATTCATTGAGAATCAATTATAATATTCAGGATTCAGGTACTGTAATGGTGATCAGTTGAGGCTATTGCAAGACCTGATTTATTATGAAAGATTGTCAACAAAAGGGGCAGAAATAGATAATATTTAATTCATGATTTCTGATACATATGAAGTGTCTCGCGACTCTCGCCATTATACTCTAAATTCATATGGAAGCCAAATCACTAACAATGTGGGCGATATTAAACAGATTTTTTTTTTAAATTACATGTATTTGAATTGTACTGTTCACATGCAGACAACATTGCTTTGTCACACAGGCAATTTTTTTGCTCAGTGAGTGGAAAAATCGCCAATCACTTTATCCAATTTTAACTTCTCATTCATGTCATCTGTTTTTCTGTCTATCGTCCAAAAAAGATTGTTAATGAAATCATGTTAAAATCTCTGACACCAAAATTTCATGTCGCTATGCCGGCTTATCATCTAAAGCTCCTTTCACAATACCCGGTAGCTTTATGAGTTACTATCCGACTACTTTGTGACCATGTTAACAGTCACAAGACCAATCAAATAAGCTGAACGACTTATCTCATCTGTTTCAGGTGACTTTGCTATCGCAAGTGAATTGTAAACATGCTCAAAATTCAGTTGGGGGTTACAGAGTGGCGCAACTTTTGATCTTGTGAATTCTTGAATTCCACAAGCATTGTACAATGTATTATGCGCTCGTATGAGCTTGTATGTCCATTACACAATGTTTCACAGGTTACACATTGATTCTCAAGCACAAAACAGGTATTTTTATGATGATGAGAGTGTTGTTCAACAATTGTACGTCTTGATGTTGAACTATCCCCACTGGTTACAGGGGCATCTGATGGGATATATGCTAGACATAGCACGTTTCTTGGGATCATTTTGGCAACTGCATTGGTCGAACAACATTTTGGTCACATTTATTTGTAATGAATTGTGAAAGGTGCTAGCAGAACACCACCAGTTCAATTCTTGGGCTAATTCATTAATGTTTAGTTTTAACTTCTTAATGCCACCCATGTAATGTATGACTGGTTATGCAGCAGTTTGTTGTGTCATGGTAACATGTACCCTGGTTTCCATTGTATGTACAAAAGGGCTGTGAGATTGAAAAATATGAGTAAATATATATACCTTATATGACCATCCAAGTGACCACCCTCGTGTAACAGCCCTCCCCCATCTTTTTCTTAAATCTCCTTAAGAATTATGTAGTAATTGCACTCTCGTGTAACAGCCCACCCCCAGTTTGAGAAAATTTCAATTTAACGGCCCTGGGCGCTTGGATGGTCGTATACGGTATGTATACCAGTAGGTCTGGCTCAAGTATTTATTATGTTTGGCTTTTTCGTAATTATATTTGTTTAAAATATACACAGTGAAATAAATGAGCATGTATTAAGTGCATTTGTTCCGATGAAGCAATTGATGATTGTAGTATATAGATCAAAATGATAGGTACATGTACATCATACATTCAGTTATTTAATAGTGACAACTGACTTTACTGAGCGATTAACATTGATTTTTGTCGTACCAGATGGGAAAAATGGTGTATGGACCTAGTTAATTACTTAGGAGTAATTTTGATATTTTTTGCTGACGTACAAATGTATACTACCCTGGCTATGTCGGGCTGAGTATGAAGAATATTTTTATGTTTCCTCCATGTATATTTGGGTACGTGCCTGCACATTGACAGTGGACTGACAAGGTTGATGCAAGTAAATCATATGGTGAACATATAAGTATGCTCACAATACACGTTAATGTTACATTTTTTAAACATAAAATCGAAATGCAAAAATGAGTAAAACAACATGTGTAGAAATTGCAAAATCCTTTTTTTTTCCCAATCAGATGTTAATATACGAGCAGTTCCTGATCCTCCGTATGCAACAGCTAAATAAATGCTGATGGACCCCTTATGAAATTGCCAAACGATTCTATATGATATATTGGCAAATATAAATTATTTTATACTGGCCAGGAGGCACGGCCTTATGCATTCATCGGCATTATTAACACCCGGACATATTTACAAAAAAGAGCGTTATTATTTCATGGTGCCACGCCCACTTCCACCACAGTAACTGTAATAGAATGTGGCTCACAGACTAGTCCCTTTTGTGCGTCATTGAATCAATATAAACATGACCGTTTTCCATTGCAATAGGAGTTAAAATTCCCTCCCACACAGTTAAGACTAACTTCTTAAAACAGCAACCTTGTATATAAATATTTAATCTGATGAGTTCTAAAGTTAGAATACAAAGGGTTGCCCATATGTGCTAGATATGCCAAACCCACAAACAAATGTGACCACCGATAATAGTCTATTTTTTTTATAAAATCGTCGATAGCCATAAAAGAATGCGCACGCAACTTCGTAACGTTATCAGCTAACGAAGCCTGCCTATTGCTAACGTGTACGGTAAATGAACATCAAAATCACATCATCTTTTTGTTGGCGCTCTCGTTTGATCTTGCGAACACCTCAAGTGTAGAACATGACACACAGATATATACCTCTATGATTATTCTTCAAAAAGTGTTTGATTTTAACTATGAATGTATAAAAGATACATGTTTGCATTTAAAATATCCTATGATGGATTTAAAATAATTGATTATAACTCTGCTTAAACAAAAAAAAAAATAACAGTATATTGCATAGAGTCTAGAAGTTTATCTCTAAATATTATATTTCTTTTGAATATTGAGTCACTATGCCCTATGTCAGGATTTTTAAGTTTACATTTTTATGACTATGGCCAAATATATTATACAAGTGGAATAAGCGAAGTAATTCGTTATGCTCAGCAACCTGCGGGCCCGGGCTATGACTTGTCATTATATATTACTTGACACAACTAGGTCAACTACAAAAAAACAATACTAACAACCTCAATCAGCGTCCGTGTGTTTGATTATTCGATTTTTTGCATATGTTCGTGAACTGTCAATTTATCAAACATTGCCGTTCAAGTGCTAATGCCACACAGACAGGGTACATCAACAGAGAAATATGTTTCAAGAGTCGTTTTGAAGGTTATTGTATGTTCTATTGTTTCGTTATGTAACTGGCTGTCTATATATCCAGAGCAAGACTTCAGAAGGAAAAAAACCCAATTCCTTGTGTTTGTTGGATGGATGTTCAAAAAAACGATGCAAGACATGCCAACATTTTATGAGCTGACAGTTCCCAACCCATTTTCATACATGCTACACAAGCCAAGGTTCTGTAATACTAAAACTGTCTTGTAACCGCCAACGAAACACAGAATGTGAAAAGTGAATTTAATGTTCACTGTCCAAAACAAACCTGTACGTGCAACAAAAGTAGCGGGCTTTACGTGCAACTAAACATTGAGCAGCTTGCAGTAATCACACTATGTAACAATATAGATTACAGTAGAACCTCTGTATTAGGACGACCATTTGGGCCCAGTATTAGGGGGTCTCAATAGAGAGGCGGTCTCAGAAGTTTATTTTGGTAGCTTTATGAAGGTTTGGGACCTTGGAGGTTGTACAATGTACTGTATATGATAAAGGATAGGCGATTATGTGCGATATCTATGCATAAAAAGGATGGTCAATTACACAGATAACAAGGAATTTCAGTAGATATTAAAACAAGCCGTTTGATATTCTATTCTATTTTAAATGTTTTGTAATATGCATTTTAACTTGTTAAATTATGAATATATAATATCAAACACGTGAAATATATAACCACAGCTATAAAATAGCATTTTACACTGTGTTTGATGATAACAAGGCACAGAAACATTTGAATCTATGAGCAACATGGCCATTTTGGTTACAAGTACAGACTGGTTTCGAACTTTGAATACTTTACACTCTTTAATAATAAAATTTGCGATATTTTCCTCGGTATATCTGTGTGCATGACCTTATGTGCGTGTATTATTCTTTATTTTCGCACTGATGTGTGAAGTATCGATTGGTAACATGGTTTACTAAGTCATGTTTGATTTGATAAATCAAATATGACATAATAAAATGTACAAAAAAGATGCACTCTGTTTTATTGATCATAAGGCAGGTACAAAATCGAACTGTTTTTTTCTATGAAATCAAATGTGTCAACTATAGTCTCTGAGGTATTATAAGGCGTTTTTTATTAGTGGATGACAATAGTCACTCTGGCTCTAAGAGCATTGATATCTCAAAATACATGCATAGCTGCAAGGCTGTTGTATAGGATATTAAATGATGTTCAATCGAATTATCATTTTAGGAATATTAGTGTACAATATATAACTTGAAACCAAAATGATGGAAGAGTTGTTCTAAAAGGTATTTTATAAATGTTGTCTGTTATCGTCCATTGTCATCTAGCGATCTTATGTGTAGTTTTACATTCGTCCGTCCCCACCCCCTTCCTCATTTGGACTTTTCGATTTTCTGAACTTTTAGCCAATTATAGCATCAGGTCCATTTAGATTCAGTCACGTCAAACCAAGTCAGAAAAGGACGATTAAAGGTTCTGGTTCCGACGTATGTCTAACATGTCGAATTCATGTAGGTTCCTGACTTATGCTAGACTATTTCAAGCTTAAAGGTAGACTGTTTTGTATAGACATTTCAACACCATCGTTACATAGTATGAATCATGTTCGCAATGGTAGATCGGGTGCAAGGCTACATGTAGGTAAATGTATTAAACATATTAGGTATGCATATCGATAAAGGCTGGTGGCAAGACAAGATGATATCGATGCAAGGTACAACATTTTGCCATTCAAAAAAGAAAAGGCAGTGACAGACACATTCTAAAAGTTCAGCCACTTCACTATTGACATTTTACGAAATTTTCATCACATTTGTGTATGATTAGTATTGCTCATTGATCATAAAGTGGTGCAGTTGTCAGGATTGATGAAAAGCTGATATTTCTGGAGTGTGCAAAGAGCACGTTAAAAAAAAGGACGTATGCCGAGTTATGAAAAGCCCTTGCCTAATTATGTTGACATTTCGTGTGTGAAGCAGCAGACATTTATCAGGTATTGAGTGACTAGTGCAGCTTGTCATTTGGGATGTATAAAGGCTTACAAAGGCTCATGTAACTTGAGCTCTGTTGATGACTATGTGACTATGCACTTTTTACATCTTCATATTTCCCCCAATCAACTCAAATTTTTTTACGCCAAGGATCAAAAGCCAATTATTCGGTCAAATCTCACTTTATTCAAAAATGCTATCAGTTTTTTCATAAAAATGGAATACAAACTTCATGGTTATGTTTTTATATTTGAAGCAAAAGTGATGGCAGTTTATCTACTATATTATTGTGCAACCTGTGGTCAGATTGTGTTAATATAACATGGTTCAGTGTGCGTTAAGTTTAGCATGAGCTAGGGTAGTATGGTCCACTCTAGTACTTTTTGTGGTACTTCTGCTTCGTTTATCGGGTACTTCTGCTTCGTTTATCGTAGTTGTTGGAATGGAATTAATGTCTGAAACTGGCCAAAACTAGCATCGATCTGAGTTTTCCTAGCATTAATTTTGAATAGTCTAGTGTAGTATGCTGTACTTATTAGGATAGTCAATAATACTGGAGTATTGAAAGAGCCTATAATCGGGGTACTAGGGCACTCAAATCTCCCATCCTCCTCACTACATGTATGTCATAGTAAACAAGCCAAGGCTAGTGTGTTCGCTGATGATTCTACACTAATTCTATCCTGGAGTATACTAGACTCTGCTAGGTGACACTAAATATGTATACAAGTTGAATGACGTTATATTAAAACAGTCTGATGTACTGTGGTAGGACTTTTTAACAACTTGAGACATTGAGATTGGTTGCAAATTCGACGCCCACAAGTTCAATTCCCCTGGAAATAAGCTGGCCTATTGTAGTGTTCAAAACTACTGTAAACTTTTGTTTTAAAGTACTGGGTAATTATTTGGATACTCCTAAGGATGTGCACGAAGGAATGGTGCTAATTTGGATACACTCTAGTGTGTTGTAAGTAGATATTTTGTGATATTTTGTCTGGGGAGAAATGTATTAAAGTACAACCATGATGGCGATGTTAACAAACTCTTTATTCCTGTAATTCAGGTTCAGGGTACCAACTCATTTTACATGAAAATCATGATAAGCCAAAACTACAGATTTACATGTAAAAATTTCAGTGATACAAAACATTTATTATTTCCAACATCTTTACATTTAATAATGACAACGCATTCTTTTTAAATGACGTGTCCGGTTCAATTTTCTATGGTGTTTACGTTATGATTTCATTGTGAGTTTTACACATTTTAACGTAGAACTAACATGAGTACCAGACATTATTGAAGTCCCATTGAAAATATGAATGTCGAAAATAAATCTCCAAGGTGGTTTTGAATTAAAGGCATAAATTATTCATCATTTTACTATAGGTCAAAATTGTAGATTCATACACGTGGCTGGTCTATAAATCTATATACATGCATATTTAAATAATTATCTATATTTATGCAATGTTTGCCATTACAATCGTATTCTTGCAAGTACTTAAGAGTCTCACTGGGGTTGAATAGTAATAGCAGGCACTTCCTATGCCTCTTAAAACCGTCATGCTAGTAGCTATGACACCTTCCTTCCAATGTCATCAGATCCATTGAATCAAATCTCTGCCTCTACTGCTGCTTTAGCAATCAGGGTGGGTCCTGGATCATCAGGCTGTATGGATCTGAGGCGGCGTGACGACAGCATAGTCGATAGATTCCCAGTATGTCATCGAGTGGCCGCTGATGTAATAAGCTTAAGACATTGGATTTCTCAGCTCAAGCTTTTTCATCAAAAGCCGTACTACAGGTCTACATTTACCTTGTTATCAGCTCGATGAGCCCGCTTGGCTGTCCCTGGCTTGTTATCACCAAATTATATACCCAGGGTATGTTTAGATCAGGGTTAGATCGTGAAAATTATGTGTAGGTATTTTCAAAAATTTATGTGAATTATAATATGTCATTTTTGACGTGTTGATACACAAACTCTGACATATCGAATTAATCTAATTTGAAGTGATACATTTGTATTGATTATAGACATATCGTTTGATTGTTCATGTTGACATGTTTTATGGAGCTCTTTTAGGCAGATTGTATGTAATTAGTTTGTCTGATAGATACATGTAAGTTAGTTGATATGTTGATTTTCTGTATGGTACAAGTCAATACGGGGGGAGAGGGGGCGGGGGGCCTTGCCACAGTGCAGTGTTAGTCTTCCGTTCTTGATTCTGGTTGCTTCCCTTGTCTTGCGTCTGGGTCGCTTGTCTTTATTACCATTTAATTTTTTATATGATACAATTTCATCGGATTTCTTCTGATAGTATGTAGAGACTAACATTGCTGGGACTCGAACAAAAGATTATATCGTATCTACAATGTATGTCTAATCCATGCTCAAAACCTGGACCATTACAGCTGTGGAATCTATTCAAAAAGCTCTTTTAAAGGCAGACGCATAAGATCACTTTGTCTTCCTGGGAGATTTCACGTGATAGTAGAGTGTTCTAATTTGCCTGCTTGGTGAATAGGTGCCATAGCGGTAGTGTTCCAGTGTTCGAGTCCGGGCAGAGGCCGTATGAAATAGCCCTATAGACTTGGCGAAAGAATCTTCTATATACATGTAGTTATAATTGTTTTTATTCTTAATTGAAACTTTTCAATGTTTATTTTTATTAATGAATTTTTTGACAAATATTTGAGAGTGATGCTTTTAGACACTATTAAATGCATGATATAATTTATATCTATAATTCTATGCAGCCAATATTTTAGTATTCAATGACCTCATTTTATTATGAAATATTGAACTTGTAAACTCGGTCAATATTCCATGAATTCGGTCATTGAATGATGCCATACTGACTGCCAGCTTTGTTATGTTTTGTCAATACATAAAAAATTGTATGGCTTTTGAATTGCAGATCAGCGTCACAAACGAAAATGTTATTAAATAGTTGGGGAAAAAGGGGGTCGGGGGGGGGTGCGGGGGGATGGGGTGCTGGCAGGTGGGGGGGGAGGGGAGTGCAATAGAATATTCAAAGTTGTTTATGCTTTACCAATTGCTCTGCACTAGATGTGCATCACAGTGATATCTAACACCATTTCTCATAATATAACGTATGTAAACACCATTTTTCCAAGGCATCATCTGCATAGAACCGTCATGCAGATATTTCATCAAGGCACATCTATAGAGATGTGTAGTAACGCAGCTAGTGGCACCATATGTTGAGAGAGAGAGAGATAGAGTGGCTGTGGCCGCCGCGGCAGCCACGGTGGTGGTTGTTGTTCGTTGAGGAGCAAGCAGCAAGGTGTTACCAGCTCCACCACCATCACAACCGCACTGCCGCCGCAGCCTGGCAGCATCAGCTGTAGTGAGTAGAGATTTAGCCCGCCACCGCCGCGGCCACCGCTGCCACACAGTGTGCAACCATATATCAATACAGTAATTGTGCCACAGCAGCACTGGAGACAAGACAGATTAGCTCGGCGACAACGACGACGAACGATGTCGATGCTGCCGCCGCTGCCGCCGCTGCAGCCTCCTTCTCTGTAGCGGGTGGTAGTGTGACCATATATGTCTTTACTGCTTACGGCGCCACCGTCGCCGCCGTCGTCGCCCGCGCTATTAACAACAACAGCTGTAGTGTGACTGCCACAGCATCTGTAGTAGTAGTGCTTATCTCCTTGGTGGATGCGGCACTGTGAGTTATCATTGCTACAGCGGCAGATAGTAACAACGCAGCAGCAGCCGCCACCACCGCCACCGCAACACTTATGGATATTGAAACTGATTGCACAAGTCTATTTGTTCTTGTCATCTCCGCTATTGCTATATGGGTCGGGTCGGCAAAGACCCATGATGCCACTTACTATATATTGATGTGAGTATGGATTTGTGACAGTTGCGGAGTTTTTTTGTCATGGTGTTGTGTTGCCGCCGCCACCGCACGCTGTCAGTGGTTGTGTTATACACAGTATTTTGACGCGATAAGATTGTGCGGCCCATGGTTCGCGCAGTAGAAGAGAGATACCGGCTTACAGGATAGAATATAATAGAAAGCAATGCTCGCTTAAAAAGGTTTTCATTGCGAGACGCGTAATTTGCGTGACAAGTGACTGATATTGAATTTTGGATTTTATTGACAGCAAAATATAAGTTTAATCGCCACTCTTCTCACTGGATTATCATTAATCTTTATTTAGAATCATATTAAAATCAGATTGTGTCAGGAACTGAATGTGTAAAACATATGAAAAGTGATCTAATAACAAGTCATCAATATTATATTAGGTATACAAGCAATTTTATACAAATCATCAATTTTTGATCAGACGATATACATAATATTCACCAAGAAAAGACTACTGTAAACCTTTTCATCTTAACAGTAGGACAGAAATTGCTCTGCATTATCAACGAAAACCTTGAATGTAATTTGACCATGAAGCAACAATAGTGTAATATCAATCATGCATAATTGCATAAAGACTGGAGGAAAGAATAAAAGTATCAGATTTTTAAAACTATTGCATTGAATGTTAGGTAAAAAGTGGAACGTAGATATAAGGATTTGAACGGCCTGCATGCATAGAAATGTTTCTCGTGAGACAGCAAATAAAGTAGGCAACTGCATGAGAGGGCAAGTGCTCATATTAAGTAAGCACACCTCTGTGACAAGGATACTCACAGCAGGAAAACCCAGACGACCTCTAAGGGTTATACAGTGGAATGATGGCGCATGAAGAAGAAAGATTGGGCCGCTTGCTGATAAGGACTTAATGATCGCACCAGGAAACATTCGTTACATTTATCTCTGCAGGGGAAAATATCACATTGGTGACAATCAATTAGTGTTTGCTTTATCAGTTCACTTTGTTTGCTGGATTTAGTTTTTTTTTTTTAATTTGATTAATTACTCCTAACTGAATTAAGGATGGACTCATTGATATCTGAACGTGCTGACAGTTGCCAATGAATGGTAACAAAAGATATCAATAACAGTTTTCACTGGAAGCATTGGATTGCATTGGACATAATAAGTTGGTCAATAGAGGTGAATAACAAATACAATAACAGGACCAAAGCAGCATGTTTATAAGTACTGTACTTCTAATACAATGTATAAGTTCAAAGAAGAGCTACAGCATTGTCAAGCAAAATGATCTATTCGGAAGAGCATGGAAAACTTGACATTTTCAAAGTCAGAATGTATAGGATAATGTTTGCAATTAATATTCAATCCTCGTGTAACCATATGATATACAAACCACTAACTACTTTGAGCTGAGTTGTTGTGAGGCATGGTAGTATGAAGAAATTCTGTTCATCATGCACCACACCAACTCTTGCCATTGGGGACAATGCATTGGGAGACCAATTAAGGAAATCAAATGGATGTTGTTAGAGTACCACCAGGATACTATAGTGGTCAATTGAAACCGCTGACTGTATTCAACTGAACTATGCTGAAATCATTATGATTTCGACGAACAATCCACAATTGTACACCATTTTGCGTTAATGTTTGGTGATGTTTTTCATGAAAAATTACAAGTTTTAATTCAGCAGCAACAAAAATACATTGAAGATATTACCCCTGGGCAACAATAGGATACTGTTGAGGAGCAGTTGTCAAACAATTCAGCACAGCATCAATAAGCATTGAAGAAAAAAACAACATTCTTCTGTAGATGATTTGGAATGTAAGATCATTGATCACACTCCACTGTTGGCGTGTGAATGCTCGGCGCCTGTGACGACCGAGTGTGTCCCACGACGAGTGTGACCCGTACCTAGGGGGCCAAGATAGGGTGCTGCGGGTCGAAGGGGGGTGGTGGAGGCGGCGGAGGAGGAGGAGGAGGCATGGGTGGCGGAGGCAGGCAGGGCGGGGGCAGCAAGTGGCGATGGAAGGAGGTGATCCCCTACTCCGCGAGCTGCGGCTGTCTGCATGGCAGGAAGCCGGGCGGCGAGGCTGCCTGGACGGTGATCAGCGAGGACGACGAGGATGACGATGAGGTGAGCCGTGCAGGGCATCGTGTGATCTTCTTTACGTGTGATCTTCTATACGTGTGGTGCCTCGTTTGTGACTGCAATTTCAGTGGCTTGATTCTTCTCACTCTGCTGCAACTCAAGGGATGATGTCATGGTGGTGTCGCTAGTGAATGTAAATATAAATGTAAATGTCTGGTTTGTCACACTATATGTCACACTATATCTTTCTCAACTCCCTGGGGAGCATACAGCAGTGGTGGATAGTTGTAGATAGTTGATGTGTAATGGTTGTCTTGTTTCCCTGACTTATAGTTGCGGGGTTTAAAGTTTCGTATTGCAAAGTTAAGTGTTTCATTTTTTAGGAAATGTACTATCCAAAATTAGTGTGCAATGCTTGGTGGTAATATATATATTGAATAGGTACCGGTCATATGATTGAAAGTGGCGAGTAACAAGTTAGTTATGGATCATGAGTGAATTTCAAGAGATATTGCTTGAAATTTCAAGTGTCGATCCCATTGATTTTGTGTATGTATATTTTGGTCTTTTGAACAATCAATTCACGTATGTTTATAAACCAACTGCTTTTAATATATAAACAAGTATGTATGTACATTATTAAAGTAGCATGAGTAGAAAACACCCTATTACGTTTAGGTGCTCCTACCACTCCTAATATTGCGCTTACATGTAGATAGCAGGACTTGTTTTTAGAACACAGGTACAAAAGCATTCGCATGAAATCTGAATCGATCCATTTAGTTTTTCCCTCTCATTGATACAGAGGTTAAAAAAATAGTAGCAGTCATTTATCATCAGTATTATCAATAGTTTTATGAATTTATTATCAATATATTTTTTTTGCAGGACAAAAATAGTATTTTATGATTTTTATAGCCAATCAGTTGATGTACATGATCAAAATATGATCTTTGTTTTTTCTGCTTTAACTTACAGTGAAATTTTCAAGATTTCCCATGCCTGTAATTGCTGAAGTAGTTGTCTACTTGAAAATCAAATGATATTTTAAATTAATGGAATATATTTTTAAATGATTGGGTAGCAAGATATCAAAAGCTGAATCTTAAGATTAATGCATTACCACAGAGTAAGAACACTTACTATAGTGCTCATTATAGCATGCTCGTGGTCAGTACTCTTCTGTAAGATCTGTTTAAATATTTAAGATGTACATGTAGTCATTGTTATGATAACATTACTGTCATGACATATCATGTACTTGATATATCGATTAGCTGAGAAATAGCTACTTGTAAATTCTAGTGTCAAAATAATTATGAATTTCTGTGATATGGAATGATTGAGTGAATAGAGACAAAATTGATAAAACAAACTAACATTTTTTAACTAAATGATTTTTCTGGAATATTTGTGGCTCTAACTACTGGTAGATCCTACCTGCACGTAGGGCTGAGACGCATTTACCACATGTATGTATTCTGCCTTTAGTTGACATTTCACGCATATTCACGATTAGTACCAATATCAAAGACATGAAATTGTCGCCGATTGATCTATTTTCGATTGTGAATTCGTAACTTGAATCACTCTCATCATAACTTAGTAAGATATGTAATTGTATCCAAAGTTTAAAAGATATGCTAAGCCACAAATAGATGTAGATATTGTATCAAAATTCAGAATGTAATATATATTTTTGTTTGTGATAATCATTGCATTTCTTGTGTAAAACACAAATCAACAAAAATTTTAATGTAAAATACTACTACTCGGCAATATTTCTAAAAGGTTTTTCTGAAACTTTTACTATGCAATAAGGCAATTCCCACTTTTTACTGTGACCTTAATGCTGCAATTTGGTGTGCAATTGACCTTGACAGCATTGCGACCTTGAGCAGATTTGGCTCTCGCATGTGCATTACCTTGTTTGCATGGCACCAGATGAGATTTGGCACAGAATTACCCTTCACCTTTTTATAAACCTTGACCGTACTGCGTAGCTCTCCTTTATGACAAACAAGGAAGCACTAAGACGCAGGGATACGTACAGCGGTAGAATCCTTTCACTTGTGGACTCAACTAATCAATACGGAGATGCCCTTGAGTCCTATACTTTATCAGGCTTTCACTAATGTACTTTCAGCAGCAACATTGTCCTTTTCCATTGCCTGCCCGTTAGCCCGGAAAGGGAAAGTGATCTTTTGTGCACTTAGCGACACTATTTTCTTGCACTTTACATGTTCTCTCCTTGTTTTACTATGATAGTCACATGGTTGTAGATTCCCATTAAAATTCTATGTATTATAAGTTCTTATATAATTAAACATCATAATTGCATACGTTATTATATACGTTCTTTATCAATATGAATATTTCTGGTTTATAAATCTGCTCAGAATAATTTCATTGAAAATTTTCAAGTGTTGCTTGTTTCCTGTTTCAATAGTATTGTATTTCTATGTATAATTAGTTAGAGATTGGATGATCTTCATTTCTGACACACACCCCTCTCCAGAAAAAAGAAAAGAAAAAGAAAAAAAGAGAAGAAAATAAAAAATAAACATAACATAACATTCATACACTCCTTCAATCTTGCTAATAATATGCTCTTGGAAGTCTTCTAAATATTTATGTACATAATCGAACAATTTTTTGTTTTTGTCATAATCAAATTCATCATGTAACTCTGGTAGCATTTTAGTATAATTTTTCTGATACATTTAGAGTATCAATTATCGATTGAAATAAAGAATATATGATATGATGATTAAGTGGGCAATTAAGAAGAAAGTGTTCATTATCTTCCACATTTCACCACCAGCACATGCTGGAGGCTCAACCACATGTAGGATTTGCTGATGATGATTGAGCTTATATACACGATGAACACGTTACACGTTCAAGCATATATGATTGAGCTTACTGAATTGGATTCACAATTGTGAATGCACAATGCCATATTTTCTACATACCTAAATGAAACAACTGAGAGTTTTTACAATTTATGCAAGTTTCGTTGATGGAATAGATATTTCATTCTTATCTGTTATTCCACAGTCTTTACTTATTGCAGATGAAATCAAGCTTGTTCGAAACTTTTCTGATCTTTACACAACTTTAATTTAAGAAGTTTTCTGTTTGTCTACTATTTTCATGTATTTTCTTTTTTCTATTTTCAATCTGATATGGAAGTGCATTTTGTAGAAAAAAAATTGGTGCTTCTTTATTAGCAGTTTCTATAAAGCAATTTAGTTTGGTATGCTTTCTTCTTGGTTCAAGTGACAGGCAATGGTATTCGTGTTTGAGTAAGTCATGGCCAGTCATGGCTTCTGTCTTTGGAAGCACCAGTCACTGAATATCTTAGCCATTGTATCTGGTATCATTTTTTGAGTTAGTCAGTATCAAACCTTCTGCGATTATACAACTCAAGACCGTTTCTATATAAAACATTTATATAAAATGCCATCTTAGTTTGGCCAAATTAGACAAGTACCAGTACCAGTAATATGTAATTTCAAATATAATATCAATTATCAATCTATATATGGATCATTGTAAATCATTACATTTTTTCCCAGTAAAATGACAAATTATTACTTCAAGGGCTGTTGATAGGATAGAATGGCTCTGGACCTCTGTATTGATGTTCATTATTAGCCTATATGTACTTGGTCTTGTGATATTTCCTTCTTCGAAATGCATTATCTTGAAGCCTTAGATGTTCGTCACATGAATACATGTACGATGTATCATGCATCTAAAATGGTAGTGGGATTGGCTGCATTTTACATGATCATGCTTGTTTCAAAGACGAGGTTTTTTTTCCTGCATTTATAACTCATGCTTTATTTTACCATTGCTATTTAATATCATTTTAATGTGAGCTAAATGGATGAGACAGCTTATCAGAAATTACAATTTCCGCCAAACGTTTCTTGTACTGATTCTTCGTTGTGAGTTACATCTCTCTTAGACGGAAAACCCACAGCAACGGCAGATTTGCCATACGCCGATTATAAACCCACAGTATATTATCTTATTAGTTGCTGTACGTCCACCATTAAGGCTATGCATGCTTGATACCTATTTGATATCTGTTTAATACCTATGCGTCAGTATGGGTTTTGCTCAACAGAAAACTATCAAGCAAATGACACGGCAGCATAAGACGCCTTATGGCACCCGTGTCAATCGCTACCCCAGGCGAATGGGAAATCTTCCGTACAGCAGAATTTCACTGTGGGTTTAACCCCATGTAAAATGCACTGGAGCTATAGGCACAAATATTTGTTCACCATACGAGAGCTATGGGTTTTGCCACTTATGGTTACAAATATAAGTACCATAAATTGCTGAACCCACGCCCTTCTGGTCACGCGTCCAACTCCCTATCCATTCAGCCTCAGAAGCGCATAATGGGATTTCATAGATGGATCTCTTATCATTATTTTATAAATATTCAATTATTCATGTCAAAATAAGCAATGATTGTGCACATTGCACATGTTGTAACAAAATAAATATTTTGGTGACATCACATTACCAATTTGCTAATAGGCGTTGGTATTGTCTGCTTATATTTGAGTGATTGACTTAAGTGATTGCACATTGTATTGCATAAGAACAAATATTATTCCGTCTGTTTGTACCGCTTAATACACCATTTAGGGGGTAGGTGTCACATTAGAGCGGTATAATGCTATCTATATGAGATTAAAGTGATATGATGTGTCTGCATATCAGCTTGATGGGGACGAAGAGTGCCGATGCAAGATGAGGTACTGAGCTTTTCAGCTGCCTGGTACCGTCACATTTTTGCTGCTGCAGATAGTAAATGTCTGTAAGTGTATTCTGGGGTTTGAAGTATACACTACACATGTAATCTCTCATTATCCTCACTCCTTCCTACAGCTTTTTTCACAGATGTGATATCCACCAATGCCTTCTTATCTTCAGTGTTTTCCTGTGCTTTGCCTACTTCATCTTACTTTCATCCTTCTGCACAGAACCTGGAGTAAACGTCATCACACCAGTCTCATAATGAACTGGCTTTGTGGACAAAGGTCATATGACATGACTGAAAGCTCTAAGCAAACTTTATAAAAAACACAAAAACGTTCATGGTAACAGATTAGATATATGTAGCTGACTTAGATTAGTGAGCTGAAACTTGAAAAAATGAACATTTAACAACATAATCTTTTAAACTGGTATTTAAGGCTAGGTCCCACTGCCCTCCGCCTTGTGAAGGCTGACTAAAAAGGGATAAAAATGCCAAAATATTTTGAGTATGCCAACAACCCACCGGGGACGCTAACGCCAATTGGTGATTGACAGAAATAAAATGGATTTATATAGAATAAAGCTTAAAATCACCTGTTATTGGTGTTTAAATGACCAAATGTTAATACTGTTGAGGAGGGGAAAAGCTATACGCAGGAATCGCTCATTAGTATTGTCACTTTGGTGATAAAAGCAAGTTTCTTTAAATTCATAAAGATTCTTGGGTTTGTAATACGATTTTCATTAAAAATTGCTGTCTTCCATTCAAGATATTTAACATTATATAGCACATATATACTCTTATGATAGAAATTTTGGATAATGTGAAATTATTATTCTCCCTCCAACTGCCTTCAATTTCAAAATGCAAGTCGAAGTATATAAAAGCTAATCAAAGTGCATGTAGACGCACATTCTCTTTGTTACTTATGATGATCACTCTTTGAAATAATGTTTCAAAGTGGTATTTTGTTCTAGGAGAATCTCAATCTATTTTGCAACCGGCATCTAAAAAAAATTATAGTGCACAATGTTTCTAATTCAATATAGATTTATATAACCTTACTTACTTTGATAACATTGAAACATCAAAACAGTCTTTGGTACATTAGACAATGGATTCATGCAGATTTCATAAAAAAAAGCAATGTCTTTATGAATAATTGATTTATCATTCCAAATTGTGTGTTCTGGAAAGTACACCTTATTCTGTTCTACTCAACTTTTCGTAGATCATCTTCGGTTTTCTAATTTTGCTCGCAATCAAGCCTTCTTTTATACAGGGAACACCGAGTGACATGATGAGCCATATAAAGAGTACTTGCTGGTAATTTACACTGGTCTAGTGACCATTGCTGGGAGATGATACGAAGCAATCAGTGCTGTAATTTAACACAGTGCTTCTGTCATCCAGGGATGCACTTCCTGTCTTTCACTTCCTGCCTCACATTGATATAGTGCCGTAAGCAGACGACAGGACATTTACTAAATATAGATGTCAGTCCTTGTATTCGTGGTCTATTTCTTCGGTATTATGGGTAAATTTGAGTAGTGACGAAAACTTAAAAGGAGAAATATGCATTATTAATTGTTGTAATATACAATGTTATCCAACTTAAAGTGTATCTAGTGCATTAGATGCCTTTTAAAGGTTATGATTAGCTCGTTATGATCAGTGGCTGAACAATGATACTTTGATAGAAGCAATATGATGTGTTACATGTATGCGCATTCTGTAAAGTCTAACTAATTAAACTGCACCAAGAGAATAACCAGAGCAATTTCAATATCCTACTGTAAAAGACCACTTTATATATGTATATGCAAAATAAAACCGTTGATTTCCTTGCACTTGCAAAAGAAACGACATCCTTTATGGATAGTTGATACAGTACATTATAGAATACCACGTGAGTGCGAAACATCGCACTTGTATATAGCAAACACATTATCTTATCTACATTGTGTATCAACAACAAATCAATTATTATTATTAACAAGTTATCTAATGAATAAATACACAAATCTGTATCTTTTACATAAAGCGCCTTAGTTCCGACTTCTACAGCTGTACCTCCTTTCAAAATAATCCACGCTCCAGGCTGGAGGCATGGGACGGCGTGTCTAATTCCTCAAACTAAATAACAACATGACTGATACATAGAGCATCAGGTCAGTTTGAACAGGAGTGATACCATGTCTGGGTTATTATACGGCAGTAATAGAGAATGATAACCCAAGAAATTATGCGTCAATGTATGATGATAGTTTTTACAGGACAAATATTTGTTTGGCCGAGCATTATCTGAAAGTTCTGTCGGCATGAAAAGTAAGAGCATGATATTCTAATTTGAATATGATAGGTGTTATTATAACGTTCAAGCTATGTAATATAATGAAAGACATGATCTCAAGACATGCTACATAATGATTTGTTTTTTGCCAGACATATGTAGATATAAAACTGAAAGATTTATTACATTTATGTTATCTTTGAAAATCCCTAATAATATATTTTACCCATGGTACATTATACTAATTGATGATAGATAAATATCTCGTATGTAGATGGTTTATATCATTTTTAATCATGTTGTATTAATGGAAATCAATCACAGACAAAACCAAGAAAATTCTCATTTTTCATTCCATTTTGTTGCATAGAATATCAGCAGAGCGGATGATAAAAGGGGTAAGCTGACCTGATTTTCTGGTCACGTTTGTGATGGATGAGTTGAGATAAAGTTTTCAGAATATAAATGGGAATTTTATGTGCATTCTGTGTTATGCCAAAACCCGAATTAGATGTGGTTGGTCAAGAGGACACCTTTAATCAATTAGAAGTACATATTTTATAGTCAAGGATGTAGTTGGGCTCTATTACAAAGTGGGTGTTGAGCGAATTTCTTTCATCAGTTATCTTTTGTAAACATATGGCAATAATTGAATTGTTGAAAGTGAAGTTTAGAATCAGGTAAACATTATTTATATGAGTTTTTTTGTTGTTGCATATATGAATATGATGACTGAATATTGTTCTACAGTCCGTACATGAATTGTATACTGAGTTAATAAGACAAGAAATGTAATCCTATGTTCGGGAATACAGAGTATATTCCTGTATTTTGTGTTTCTAAATGTTATCGAAGAGCTTGCAATGTCTGTTACATTTCATTATTTCATGTATTGGCCATACCTTGGTGTACGTATACAAGGTGATCTAATGAAGAATGTAATTAAAATTTTAAAACTTTCTTTGAAATAGCTTGCGTCACTAACTGCTCATTTCAACAAAAAGGAAACTTATCAAGTTACATGGCAAGTAATCCAATTTGTTGTGCTTCAAATGTCAAACTAGTTTTATACATAAATTTAATTAATTTTGATGAAAATTTTCAAACATAAAAGTTTATGGTATGTTACGCATACAGATAAAGTTTTGATGAAAATTCAAATGCTTCGTTTTACATCGACAGGCGTATATTCATACTAGTAGTATATGAGCATTAGTGAAATTATCCTGAACAAATTTTATTGAAATTTCTGACTAAATTACTGGTATTTGTGTGCGCAATGAAGCAACGTGATCCCTTCACAGTTGAGATTTCCTGGATTTATTTGGAAATTGTGATGATTTGATATATAGTGTGACAACCTCTATTCATAGTAAGTTGGTTGAATTGAAATATAAACATGTGACACAATGTTTGAAAAACGCACGTATTAAAGAGTGATCCAAATAGAATCTGTAGATTTGATTCAAAATCTGGTGTGTGTAAAGTATATGCAGGAAAACTCTTATAAATTATTTGTCAATGAGTGATCCAGTCTGGTGGGCAACAACAGATCAGTATTACAGTATATAACTGTTCTATGAACCCTAAATCAAGTATGCCATATGGTAATGCAATTACGTTGTGCCACTTAACACAAAAAGCTATTGCTGATCTGTGGAATAATCTGAAGGAAATCTAGAGCACCGCTGCTAAAGCACACTGACTAATGCAATATTACTCTTGAAGTGTTACGCACAAGAAAGGTCCTCTCACCATCAGGTATCGGGCTAATACCCAAATGACATTTGCATTGATTGGACGTTCGTGAGCACTCAATGTGGGTGCACTGAGCCATGCACAAGCGTTAGGCACCTCTGCTGATAATTGCGTCCTTGATTGCCACATCATCCAAATCTGGCTGTCTCCTTGAAACTGACGTCTGCTAAGCATTGGTATTAGTTAGCTTATGTCACCGTGGCCTGTAGGATGTTGGTCATCCTCTACCTATCTGATATTTGTATCTGCTCATGTACATATCATTTTGTATTTAAATTGGTGTGATTATAGTCCGCTGCTTTATTATTTACACCATAGAAATAGCAGTTTTCAAGAGCATGTAAACTTGTACCCGTAGGTCAAGACTACATGGTATATATAATATGACACTATGCACATTGTATTGACCCCTTTAGAAAATTTTACATAAGTGAGATACTATTTAACATACGTATGACATAACACTATGACACATAAAGTACTGTGCTCTGTATAGTTTACCGAAAATACACCAACACTTCCGTATGTTGCAATGTTTACAACCATTTGAGTTATTTTGCCGTGAATTCTAATCACCCTCGCTAATGCTCCACGAAATGGTGTTACATTTATGGAAATCAGTTTTGGTTAAAGGAAGTTATGCGACAAAATGTGGGTTTGGATAATTAAGATCTATAGTATAGCGTGTACGAAGCAGTTTTGGAGATTTTCGTTGATATGATTTCACTATAGATTACTATCAAAGACAATGTTCAACCTATTTTGAAAATAAGGTAAATTTCATTTGGGATTATGTGAAAGAGCCTCCAATCCCAGTGTAGGTAACTACACGGTCCCTGCTTATGCCATTTTTGGTGACAAGGGCCAGTGCAAATGAGCCGATTATTCACCAGCTTATGGCAGTTGGAGACTAAGACTTGCCACCGCAGGAAATGTATTTTGAGTCCAGATTTTACTGAACTGCATCATTTGGAATAGAAATAGGGAACTTTAAAATCCGTAATATTAGATCACGAGTTCGAACAAGGACTCTGTCGCCGTACATGAAATTTTCAGATCAGGATCCACACCCGGGGATCACTATAAGTTGATTTAACCTAACACATTTGAAGTGATCAATGTTGTTCCACAATGTATTGATTAGATTTAATAGCATCATTAGACAAAGCAACTTATCCATTGAACATCACTCAGTTTGTATATGTGGTTTATATGCGTGGTGGTGGTGGCAGTTGGGGGTGGGGAGGGGTCGGGGCAGTTGGATTTTTCTTATTTCTTGGAAAAAATATGTTTGGGTATCCTACATGTACTTTAAGATTAAACATATTGCATGATACTAGCAGCATAATTTTTCCAACGATAGGTACGTAGATATTGTCAAGACATCTACGGGCACAAGATATCACAAATTTCATCAAGATTTTATTGAACCGGTATTCCCATCTGGTATTATGAGATTTTTTATCTACTGTTTTAAATGTCAACCATCTCATTTATATGCGGGTGCAAATTAGGGATCTTAGAGGCATCTTTTTTTTCAGTGACGCACTTTGGATTCAGTACAATTTGAAAATGTTGATAATGCCATGAGGGTATTGCCAATTACATTACAATTCACTGAGTTTAACACTCAACTTCACCAAGGTTAAACTATAGTTGTGCATTTTTACTACTTTATTTTCTTTATTCCTACTGTTTGAACAAAAAAAAATCCCATTATATGATTGATTAGGCTGTGATAAAATGTGATAATGCATTTGGGGTTCTGTCACGTGTGAATGTTTTACGACGAGAAGCTTTATACCAATTGACAGTGATCAATGATAATAATCGAAATCGATAACATTATGCACTAAAAGATGGAATTTGCAATCTTTGAATGCTTAGCCAGATTTAAAAGGTTTACTACTAAAGCCTGGAAAAAAGGCTGAATATTGGAAGTTTCCATTTCCCATTTATCTATAGGATAACTCAACACCCATTCCCCAAATTTCACAAGTCTATGCACACATTACTCGAATGCTGTGAAATTCTGACATTGTCTGTCAGTATCGTTGGTATTATGACGTGGGTTTTCAAATCATGACGTCGGTTTCAAGAGCTGCTGACGTAATTCACAGCAGAAACCGTTGTGAAGATCCTTAAGATTTTGGCAATATTTATCCAATTGATTGTTGAGAAAAAATTATAGCTTCAGGGTTATCGCTTATTCACCATATTCAGTGCTTTTTAATTATTGTAATTGAGTAATTTGAAGACTTGTATATATCCATATAGATTTATTACTGTGTTATCTGCATGTATAACGTAATGGTTATTTTTAGAACCATTAGCGTTTTTTTAAAACATGAGTCATTTTTGACAATTGACCCTGCACTTAAGTCTTTCAACAATATCACTTTTGACCAACTTACAATAAAATATCATGGTAATTAATCGTGCCTATTAAGCGATATACGTGTAAGACCATCTTGTTATTTCTTAATTTAATATCCATATTGCAAATATGTAAAGCTATAACCTCAAATCTATCTTCCTCCAAGCTGCAGAATATCAAATCATTCGGCTATTTTTCAGCAAGACATTTTTGATTTGAGTCACTATCATATTATCATAGTTGAGTACCAAAGAATTGAAGTCTGTTTTTTATAGCATTTACCCACGATGTCAATGTTTATCACATTGGCTCTGTACACATATTACTCAATGTCTTGCATTCCAATACAGATAGAGAGCACAGCAATATTTTTTGTTCATGAAAAGAAAACCTGCATTTGACGTCACTATATCCTCTTGCGTAAAAGTGAACTCCTCTTATTCCTTTTTCAATGTTAGGCTCAGCACAATTTGGAGTCAGGTTTTTTCCAGCATTTTTTTCTTGTCTGCCATTTGCGATGGAAATACAGCTGAATATGCATATTATTGTCCTCAGTTATTCACCTGCGTTTACAAGTCTTCTTACGGTATTCAACTGTACATGTACATTGCATAATATCTACAGCCCATGTAAAAGAATATATTTTAGGCAAAGAGTAATTAACTGGTTTATAATACCTTATTTGCTTGATTTTTAAACTTTATGTGATCATTGTTTAAACTAATATAGTAATGATTACAATAGGTATAATAAGGACAGTATTTTTAATTGTAATATTAATGCAATCTATAAATGAAATTGAAAAGGATACTGAAAATTGCATCATTTTAAATGGCAAAGAATGAAGTCATGAGCTGTTAAAGAAAATATCGCGTTTGGTTTCTGAATATTTGCGAGTGAAAACTAATGCCAACCGTTCATGCGAACATTTCTGCGAAGTATTCTCATCCATTTATCCACAATGCAGTTAATGAAGGTAATGGAAAACCCCTGCTGTAACCTTTTGTGCGACGCCAGCTCTGTATTTAAGCTGTCATAATAGTGGTAGTGCGTTGTGGGATTGATCGGCATCTTGGATCAAGTATAACTCAGACTGGCATTGCACATGAGTGGTAATATGAAAAATGTGTGACATCATGAATGTTATGAGACTTAGTAGAGACATAATTGAAAATAATAATAATTTTTCACAAGCATGACAGTGAGGGACATTGATTCCTCAAGACAACTGAACAGTTTAAAAGGGGTCATCCTCTGTCTTTGTTGGCTTGAATGATGCCAATCTGCTTAATTAATTAATAAGCCATTGGTAATGTTCAACTGAGGCTCTCACTGTGATGTATTGGAATGATATAGTTGACATGGTTTAAGCATTCAGGAGGAGTGCCAAGAGCACCGAAGTTTTTCTTTAATGTGGTGAGTTAGATATTTCCATATTAACTGAAGGGTATTGTACATTTCACCCTATTTCCAAAGTTTTACCCATCCTGTACCCTGAATATAAAGGGCTCAATATAATCCTCAAAACTTGTTTCATGTATTCCATGAACCTATACCATATAGAGGGCCATCCTGCTTTTCAGGTGTCAAAATGGGATTTTCTTTAGCCTACTACATAGAATGGATTTTACTTTTCTATTTTCTAATCAAACATACATTGTAGGTCTGAGTTGCTGCTACACCCTAGGAAACTTCCCTAGCCATCAATAAGCAGCAAAATCTCTTGGTTTCAATGATTTCATATTTTGATAAAATTATAATGTACATGATTGCAACTCTATGAATGCAGATGACAATGAAATATAATGCAACATTATATTCCTCATGATGACACATTGTTTTTGTACAAAAGATTATATCAAAGGGTTGAAAAAAGTTGATGTGTAAGTTTTGGAGTAACAATTGTTTGTCAAATGGAAGATGCATTTTGAATATTCATCTATTTAGCGTTCTGTGCAATGTAATTATACATTAAGTAAACATACCAAAATGGTGAGAACTAAATCCCTAATCAAAATGATATGTTTAGATACCTGTAGGAACCTGTCATGTTGCTCAAAGGTGAGACTTTCGCTGATTCATGTCAACTTCATCGCACCAAATGAAAAATCTCAGTTGGTCTCATGACCACCGTGGTGGCGCCAGTCGTAACAGCAGAAACCAATAAGACCAGGGCAGGTCGTAACCGTAGTCGCAGTTCATCTCTGGTTGGTGAACGTGGATCTTCCTGTGTATCTCTTGTTCTTAGCTTGCAACTACATGTATGTTAAGTCTTTGGGAGTGACCTTCCGTCCCATGTTCCTTATGTGGTCCCCTAGGGCTGGTGGAATACGTTTGGGATTCAAGTGTTCCTTCACTCGGATAGTGAGGGTCCTACATGTTTTGCCAATATACTTGTACTGATATTGTGTGCAACAAACCTCATAGATAGTCCCACACTTTGTACTGTTTGGGGATTTGTCCTCACTCCTTAGGAGAATGAAAAGCATGGATTTGATAGTGTGAAATGAAATATGAAAAGTTTTAATCCTGTGTTCTTAAACGTGAGTCAGTTGCTTTGATTAGCCATTAATTAGGTGTTCTTCTCAATGGTCTGGTCTCAAAATCTTCCATAGATTTGTATATAACTTAGCTGCAATGGGTGAGACTGGGGAACCCATTGCTGCACCATGAGATTGTTTGTAAAACTGACCGTGGTTACGAAATAAATGGTATTCAAACAGAATTCCCAGATTTGTAGGACACCAATCTACCAGCTTGATATGAGACACTGCCCATGCTCAACACTATCAGTCTCAGAGGTTGGTCTTTTTTGTGGATCTTTGGAAGCCCGTATAATTTGGATATTTGGATACTTCAAATGCCCTTGGGTAAATCCTACACTTTAATGGCTCTGAGATTAGTCCTTCCCTGCTCCAATCTCTTTAGATTTTCACCAATTTTTGTTGACATTTCGGGGTGAGATCACGTTTCAGTTTTTGATACATAGGTGTCATTTAACAAAACCATGATTTTCTTATAGTAATCTGACTGGTTCATAACAACTGTGGTTAGTGAAAAAGAACAAAAGGTATATTGAAAAAGAGATTGACAATATATGAAAGTCCAGTATGGAAACAGAAAATAAGTATGGTTGGGAAGTAAATTTTTCTTCAAAACTGTCTGGAAACATTAACGCATTTAATATTCCGTCTCCTGCTTGTAATGCTGGTTGATGAATGACCTGCCAATGTCCAGATACTAGAAACATTGCTTTATTGCATTCCTCTAAATGAGGAATAGATGACATAATGCCACTGAATGTATTTTGTACTCCCTTCAAATGTCAGACATGGATTCATCAAACCAAATAACGACGCTCCATTGCTTCTGCAGATGCCTAAAATGTCGCAATTATCACTGACTCGGTAGCAATGACTTAGGGCCTAGATATCGAGCATGTATTGATTGCTTTTTGGCTGTATTGTGTGTGTTACTTTCGCAGAATTATATCATATATATATATATATATATATATATATATATATATATATATATATATATATATATATATATATATATATACATATATATATATATATATGTAGGAATTTTAGTGCCATTAGGTAGTTTATCATAATTGGAAGAAATGCCACAGTTTTATATATAACGTTTTTTTCAGTAGGCGTATAATATTTACTTAATGGCAAAACCCATAGCTCCCGTACGGTGAATAAAAGAATCGTGTCGATGGCTCCAATGCATTTTACATGGGGTTAAACCCACAGTGAAATTCTGCCGTACTGAGCTTTGAACGGCTGCCGGGAGAAGTGACGGCCATGGCAAATTTTGATAGCTTTGGGAGGGCAATTGATAAAAAAAAATATTTGTCGGGTGGCGCCATCCACCAAACTTGACGACAACGTGTCATTCGCTTGATAGAGTTTTCTATTAGGCAAAACCCATCCTGATGCATAGGTATTAAACAGGTATCAAATAGGTATCAAGCAGAGCCTTAAAAAAGGATGTATGGCAACTAATATGATAATATATTGTGGGTTTATAAGAGCCGACAGATTTGCCGTAAGGTGGCCATAAGGCAGCCGTCCGTTGCTGTGGGTTTTCCGCCTACTGCTGTAAATCCCTTATGATTTAAATTTCAAATTGTAAATCTGAATGTGAATTATACTTTCAAATTGTTTTGATTTTACTTTTTTGAGAAAAAACAAAACAATAATAACAGCCATAGTAAAGAAATGTATCAAGAACATTTAACATCACGTGTACAATAGATGCACGTGTCCAGAGCAACTTGTCTCATTTTTTTTACATTTTTTGTGTATGTTATATAGGCTCTAATTTCAACGAAACAAAGAATATAAAGATTGATATAGCATCCCATGTAATCAGAAAGAAGATGCGATGGATTTGATTTTCCCTCAAAAATCACATTTTTTATGTCAATCATCTATGAACAAAAGAACAAGAAAGAATACTTTTGATTGAATTCCTGTTTTAAATATTTTAAATATAGTTTTGCTTAAGTAAGGAACTGTCTGTTTACTGAGACCATGATAGATGACAACAATATATTACAGCATATATATTAAGATAATGACCATGCGTAATGAGAAGACCAAAGGTGAACTACATTATACATATAGAACTACGTTAGTTCATCTCTTCTTGTGGTTACTGATAAATTGCCATGGTTTGCTTGCTGTAGTTGCAGTATAACATGTTGAAATTGCAACATTTTTTCAAGAATTTGTCATACTACACAAAGTACGTTCATTATTCTATGTGATGAATTTCTCCGGTGGCATTTTAACTTGCAGAAAAGCATCACCAGGTGGCATTATCACATCTCATCCAATTAGCGAGAGCACTCTTGTTCCCTTCCAAAGGAACACATGAGATTGAATTGCATATTGAACATAGTGATTGTTGAAGAAATTAATTTGAAGATTTGTAAAAAAGAATGATAATCTTCGACCAAAGTTATTGCATGCTTGTGAAATATGCGGTGCAACCGTTTGTGGGGCCCTATTGTGTTGGCACTTTTTATCCGGTTCTCTGCGGGATGTATCGGCACGTATGAAAGTGAAGACGTCAATACAATGAAATACAATTCTACCCAGAGACCAGGGCAATAATATCATCCAATGGTCCTTCTAAAGCTTTCTAGCGATGCAATATTTGAACTCCACAACGTCAAGTGTTTTGTGGAAAGTGAGTACATGTAGTTGTGTCACAAAACATTAACCCTTTGTTTTTGATGAAGAGTTGCTGATTTGCTGATTCATTATGACTTTCTTATGCGGGACTCTAAATCAGCAAAATAAGTGGCAATAAATTATAAAAGAGATTGTGTGCAATACGGTAAGTATGAATAGCTATAACTTGTCTATCTACATGATACTGATATAGCATCTATTTTGAATTATCATATAGAGGAAATGAATTCAATAGTGATGTAATCATGTAATGTGCTTGCCTGTGTACACTAATCGTATGTACAATATACTAATATGATAAATAGCTGATTATTCCAGAGGTTGATCATATTAACAGAACAATGTGTGTTTCCGTGAAGAAGTTACACAAGTATGCTGCAAGTAGAACAAACAAATATCTAGTATATATTAATTAGCACCTTTTTCCGAAGTTCTGATAATTTTGTTAATATTATTGTTTAGATGTATGTATATGTTGCTTTTATTTATGTAAAGAAATGTTTTTCAAAATCTATGCAGTTGCCATGATACATAATGCACTATGCATGTAAAATGTATATGAAAAATTTAACATTTATTCATTAAACAACATTTCTCCAGAGTATAATTCCAAAAGCGTCGTCTAATGGCACCTATGTGAGCCTTGTACGTGTTGGTTGCAATTACAGTAAGAAACTGTACATGTATGTAAAACGTAAAAAGTGGTGTGCATTAGGGTCAATATTAAGTTCTTTACTAGTCATCACTTTCTGTGTTGGGTGTCTGCTCCTGCATGATGATGTCACCATGTCTGAGTCAGTAGAAGACCTAGTAAGGCAAGATGCAAGTGTGAAAACAAGGAATAAAAACCGAACGTCTACGCGAAGACCTGAAACATGAAATGCATGGTGTCAGGTTTACATCTCAACCTTCTTTGTAAGATTTGGGAACAGCCTTGTGCAGTGCGTGTCTGTAGGTCACAAGAAGGGGACCAAATAACAGCTATTATAGACTAAGATATGGGCTCTTCTGGTTCATAGGAAACTGCTGCGGAGTGGTCCCTATTTCTGATTTACAAACTTGAGCAATCTAGTTCAAAGTATGACTTGTAGTTTTATAGTCGAATAAGAAGGCGCATAATGGAGCTAAATAAAAGCAATTGTAGTCCATATAAATAGCTGCCAAAGGTGACTGTTTACAATTCACAAATCTATCTCCAACAATGTTACCCGTCGAGGGTTAACAAGATGGAAAACAATAAATAGCAATAATGGCCCCAAATAGGATGTCATTGTGGTTCATGCTAAAGAGCCTCCGAGATGGGACTATTTACAACTGACAGACTAAATTTGAGTACCATCCCTCAAATGATGCAATATTTAGAGGGGTAACAGTTAGAAATTGACCAATTGTAGTCCGGAATGGACCCACATATGGACCAGTGGGTCCCTGTGAAAGAGATTGTGAGATTGTGCGATGCAACTGACAAATCAAATTTGAGTACTGTAGTGAAACAGCATATCTTTGTTTTCGTTTGTCTCATAAATGTATATATTAAATCCCTCTTAAAAAGCTGCTATACTTTTGTACATTCTTATCATTTCTATTGAAAATGTGAGTATATTTTCCTTTCAATTTGGCTACAAAGTCATCAGTACAGAGAGATTACCAGTACCTGGTGTTTGAAAAGGACATATACCATGATGTAGATGAGATTCCTTATGTTTATTGAAGAAAAAGATTTGAAGTTGTCACTTTTGAATGTATTAAAAATATTGTCCTACTTTCTGATGTAAGTGCACAGATGTCGATGCAGTTGGTTGTATGTTAGCCTGCAGTGAATTGAAGCAAACATTTCACGAGGGATGTAAAGCACAACATGTATTGTGCACAATCGAAAACTAATAGATATGTGCAGCTTCCAAGTAAGACTGTTAATCATAGAAAACTTTCTGACTTTATGAAATAATTATCCTACGTCATTGTCCCATGGAAGGAGCCAGAGGCAAAAGTATCCCAAACCTGTGCTGCAAAAGTAGATATCTATTGTGTTTGCAAATAAGGCTGCAATCTTACTCCAAGGGCTGTACAATTGTAGGATGGCACAATCTTCTCCATGTAAATGATGAGATGTATTTTTCATGATTCATTTTTAAGGTAGACGGATGCACTTAGCAATAGGCTAGTATTTTTGGCAATTAATGGTTATAGTTCTAACTTTACAAGTCACTTCCTGCTAATGATGTCTAGTGATGCAACATTTGAGCTCTATAGGTATGGATGGTTTTTATGAGCGCGGACAGTTTTGCATGCTCAAATGTATTTTGTTTTTGTCTTGTGTCACAAGCAGATGTTAAGTAATTTGTCCAACAATTGAACTTGTGATCATGGAAATGACATAAAACAGCTCTGGGTGTATTGTTCACAATGGCCTGGATGTTGGAGAGTTACACATTGGGACCATCATGAGCAGCATGTGTTTAAAAAGTGATGGAATATTGAGTTTACTGGGAGTCATGTGTATTTTATGGGTATACATGTATATATTTTTTCAATTTGTGTCTTACTTTTCCTTAAATTATAATACATGTGCAATGTATGTATAGTACTCAGAGAAGCATTATATTGATTTTAAAGACAGAAGCCAAAGCTAATGGAGTTGGATTTCACATTTACATTATCCGAGTAGTGGTGCAAGGGAAACAGGTTTATTAACAAGTGTAAAGAAAAAAAAATGTTCATGGTTAACGGTACTAGAAAAATAATTGGTATGTAACAGTAGAGAATGCAAAGATTACAGACTACAAATACCATGGCCCATTTTAGGGTGAGATGGATGATTGGGTGGAAGCTACAAGAGAGGGGAGGGCTTCAGCTGTCAGATATATGGCTACCACTAGGCCATCATGCTCCATTCTACAGGGACTAATGATGCTTTTTCAAAGACTTTTTCTTGTTTCATTGTGTAAACCAGATCTTTTGGGCATTATTGTTCACTTCAATCAAATTCCTACATGTATGCTATTAATTTTGAAAGCTAATTATTATTCTTGTCCCATGAAGAAATTTGCTACAATATGGTTAATGATCCATCATCATTTGTTCAATTCTAATGTTATGGCTACACGGACTGTACGTTGATGCAAAATGTCAAAGTAAGACAGTATGTGTACGGTAGTTTTTGTCCTTGTTCAAAATTGCAGTGATTAATCACGATGCAAGAACAGAGTCCACGACTCATCATTTTTTAATAGGATGCAAAGAATTAAAAATTGTGCATCCAACTGGACTCATGAAATATTTTTAGTTTGTTATAACTGATTGTTGTTATATCTTCTGCATAAATGAGAAAGCTCAACTTTTGTTGTTATAGTGTGGTATGGTTATGTATGCCAGGACTCATTGTATTGATCCTTGGTCCGGGCCCTTGGTCCCATTGTTTCAAAATTTGTGAGACCTTAGATGACTCATTTTAACTCATTTCTAGATTAATCCTGAAATTGTAAGGTATGGTTGAAAGGCTTGAAAGCAATAAGCCTTGTAGGTATTGTTCTCCAAGTGAGGTTTGGGCTGGTAACCTTACTGTCAAGGGCATTGAGATGTCCATGCCCAATAGACAATTATAAATTTTGGGACGACTGGCCCAACTAACCACATTATGTGCATAACCACTCCTGATGCTCCCATCACCAGATCTGTAACTGTTTAATGTTGGGTGCTATGAATCACTGCAAACCTGGTTATTGATGAATTTCTTAAACAACCACAATCAGTCATGACCAGGGCTGGAACCCATGACCCTCTAGGCCTGAATTAGCCAACTATATGCTGTACCAAGTATTTGCATATGCCATTGTTTACACTGTACACACTGGCTTGTTTCGTGTCGTGCTGCTTTTCATTGTAAATCAAGGTGAAATAAAGTGATTTCTATGAACATTAACTCATGTGGTAATATATTTTATTGCCGCTGTCTACATTTACATATCATCTCTAAAAATGGAAACTTATTCTTAGAATATTGGCATTTCAAACATTAGATAGTTTTCTGTTGTCTCATAAATGCATTTAAGAATCATCGTGGTATGTTTATTTGGTAGTCCACACGAAATTGATATGATACATGTATGAAGAATTAGACTTTCCAGAGAAGTGTTTTATTTACTTGTTATGTGTTGCGGTGACGGTGCAAAGACTAATTGCATCCAGCTGATTGCATCACTTTATAATTGTTGTTTAAGTCTCAATGGAAACACACCAGTATGACAGTTCAATTCTGTTGGATGGGAATAACACATTAGTATGACAGTTGTACATGTCATGTCTTACTTTAAATGTGTGAATTTGACCTTTTAAGAGAAAGACAGAGATTGAAAAGATATAGGTCATAGGAAATCATTTTTACACAGGTTTTTAACATGTTAACATTTCATTTTTATCACACGAAATTTAATTCATATGTATATGAAACGGGATATATATCTTGAGGCTTTTTTTATGTATGACTAACCAAGTTTTCATTGGGACTTTAAACTGAGAGACTACCAGTTGAATTCATATAATGTGGCTAAAGACTAAGGTCATTTGGGTATATAATGTGTTTAGCAGAATGTCTGACAGATATTGGTGCAGTGACCGTGAATAAAAGATACCTGTCTTATTTACATCTGATTTTCTACGCCGTAAAGATTTAAATCCCTTATGAGATTTCAATTTTACATTTGCCAAAACTCTTTATGAAGAAAACAGGATTAAATTACAAAATTATGTATAATTACGCACTATGAGATTTCAAAACAGTTTGGATATGTTAAGAAATGAGAAGTATATTGGTAGAATTATTAGATGTTAAATGATGTATTTTGATACTTAATGAAATACTAAATATAGAGATCAAATTGCTGAAAATTTTGGATAAAACCTACGTTTAATAGATATTGCTCATAGTATATGTCAAGGAAGATAAATCGGTAAGTAATGATTAAATACAAATTATGTAGACAGTCGCTAGTTCTGAATGCCAATTATTCAAAGAATGAGATTCAGTCATGAGTAAATCAAAGTAACTGAAGCCTGGGTGAGGCTTATTCATGAAAACTGATTGAGTTAATAAGAGGTTAAAGTTTTAAGATTTGAAGAAAATGGATGATAATGCTTATGAAATTATAGCACAAATGATTAAAAAAAACTGAAGTTGACGTGACTGAAGTTTGAATCGCAGCAGATCTAAGGACTATGAAATGGTTGAATGATTTTTTGAATAAATGAAAATTCTACATTGATAACAAACTGTTTAAAACTTAAAATGTTTAAATGTGTTAACTTTGTCTCTAATGTAGTTTGTAAATGATGAGTTCATGAGTATATTATGTTTAAACAGTCTAAAGAAACAAATTTGTAGATTACATATGATTTTATCATAATCATCAATTGCTTTATAGAAAAAGCAGGTATGGATTAAAAGGAGGTTGAAATAAATCATCATATGCGTATGTGCATTAACAATTAGCAAAATATTCACAACGTCATTAGTACGATCGTAGTGCGCAATACGATCATAGTGTCGTCAGAGTGAAATTACAGATAGACTAAATGTTAAAAAATGCTAAGCAGGAAGAATTTTGTCTACTTCTGAATTCCCAGACACATTCATATTAATCAAAGAAGATCCATATCGGACAACTTCTTATTTCTCAACTCCCCAGGAAGAATACAGTGAATAACACTGACATGAACAAAACACCTCAAAGTGATGAAGCCCGATTGCAACTGTTTTACAATGTTCTTCCTGAAATATTGAAATTCTAAAGCTATATTTATCACTAATTTATTATTTTCCTTATAAATAAAATGATATTAATAGAATTGAAATATTGAAAATCACGAAGATCTAGTAAGAATAATAGTGATAATGTTGTGTTTCAAGCCAAAATGAAGATATGAACAGTATTTGAAGCTACCAGAGGAATGAACATGTCTTGTTCTATGTAATTATGTACTGTAAATGTAAATGTAATAGGTGTAAATTCATCTACTAAATTTCTAATGGCTGGATACTTTTCTCAGAGAGAAAGCAGATTCTTTGTCAAAATCATTCAGGTAGATGTAGCGTGCGCAATGAATTAAGCATCTTTTTTTATCAACTCATCTGCATTGTTTAACCAGGATCACTAAACATTGTTGAATAACTGATAAGGGATGACTTACTCAACACCCACCAATAGTTGTGATGGCTAAACTTTATTATTGTGGTGTATTGGTTAGGGCCTTAATCAGTAGGCTAACTTAGAACGTTCTAAAAACGTGTTGAATTTGCTCAAAACATCTACTACCTACTTTATCGAAAGAATTGGATCAGGACTAATAAGGTCATAAGTGTCATATGAGGTCTGTTTCCATAACACAAGTTTATTGGAGAATAATAATGGTGGATATATATGATGTGTACTCTACTTGATAGCAGTGCAATAAAATACCTCTTTCGGCACTTTGTAGTAGATAATGTCAAGTAAGTAAGTCAAGTTATGGTCATCAATACCAAAGCAATTGATTCGCTTCCGTCGTCATCTTATAGATTGATATATAGCTTTGCTACTAAAATATTTCAATGGTGATCTTTGATGTATGAAAACGAATCAGTAAATTTGGTATTTTCTTATTGTATTGTCTTTTTTCTACATATAAAGTTACTTAATGAGGTTGTTACGTCATAATCAGACTATTGCGTTTTGCTTTGATGGTGACAATGTTGAGTGTCATTTCCACCCTGGGTTTGGTTGTCTTGCACTTGTTGAGTTTCTAGCAAAAACTATGTCATACCTCTCAGGATTGACAAAGTCTTCTTTCTACGACATTTGATCTGCAGGGTCACTCGTCCGCTCGTATTTTACAAATATGAATTTTTAAACTTTTGAGCAGAGCAAGGTAATTTTTGTTGAAAATACATACGTATATGTATGTGCTGTGGAGCGTTACTCGTCCTCATATAAGTCCAATCTAATTCTGACCCTTGATACATCTGTATGTCTTATGACGTGCATTGTTTTTCCTTTTGCAAATTTGCATTTTTGTGCACTAATTGGTTAGATTCCCCTTGTGATGTCCACATGGCTTTCATGTGATTCATGCATAGTATCATTGTACAGCGATTCTAAATGGCAACATTTCAATTCATTATATCAGTGTTGAGGATGAAAAATATTTTTGATATTTCTTTAAGTAAGGTCAGACATTACTATAGATTTAAGATGTCTTAGGTCTTCTAAGTATTTTTATGACAAACAGAATAACATGTTGGACATGGACACCAACAATGGTCCAACATAGACGTGGATTACTATTGTGTAGTATTTATACTGTTCTATGATCTCTGCGTAGATATTTTTATCATAATCACACTTTGCTTTTAAGATATCCTTCATATGGATGTCGTAATAGAGAAACCTAACATAAAATGTTTTTACACAGTAAATGTACTTTCCAAATCTTAGTGTTAATATAAAGCCACATGAGTTATGTAGATAATCATGCTAATAATACATTAACTATATTGATGCAGTTATATGTCCTATCCTGCAAATGTGTTGAACATACCCGGGTACATACATCCACCAACTTGATTATCAATCATTAGTACCTTGCTAATTATCTTCTGGCAATTGTGAATGGTTTCTCTACTCATCATATTTATCACAGCATTTCTAGAAATTTTGTGAAACAGAAAAAAAATAGTGAATCCTTTGGTAACTCTTTTAAGGTATAAAACTACCGGTATCATTTAATAAAACAGCTCTTTCGTGATAAGAATTTTTATCTTGAGGATTGTAAATATTGCATCTTGATGAATTAATATGGCTTACATTAAAATTTCCGTAAACAATATTAAAATTCATTGAAGTGGACAAGACATTGCATAATTGCTATTTGAATGGTAAAATAGTTGTCCAAAATAGGCTACAAAGGTATGATTTGCTCTATTTTGATTATCGTTTTGTGTAGAGCTCATTATATCATAGTCAAGAACGAAGACCATAAACAAGCCCAGTAGAGAATGTTGAAATAGGACATTCGTGCTATCTCAATCTAATGCAAAAAATATGCACCAAACGGCAGACAAAAGGCGTTATAAACTACAAAGTAAAACTTCTGATGAATATCATGATTTGACACTTCAAATCAATGTAAATTCATAAATGTTCAAGCAATTTTCTTTTATAAGTATTCTTACACTATATTTTTATAATTCAGTTAATAGCGTAGCTGTGTAATGAGAAAGCATCTGGTGAACTTCCATGGAAATGGACTATCAAACTTGTCGTATGCATAATTAAATCAGTGGTCAATGTAAAGGGCAACAAAATGTCGACGTCAAGCATTCGTGTGACAAACGGATTAGTGCGTAATGTGATAAAATCGCTCTTATCCATAATAATGGGAACCTTGGGTCACTTCACTTGCTGATGTATCCATATTTAATGCAAAGTAAACGCATTCAACAGGTTATGGCTGTGTGTCGGTATTGCCTCTCCATGTATGGCTAGTCACTTGTGTGCTTGTGCAAACACAGCCGACTGGATGGTCTTCGTGGGCGCGCTTAGTTGAGAAATAGCAGCAATCATCACACTCTGAAAATCTTTTTCTCCTGTGACTACTTTAAGTCTATACAGTAGAATTATTCAATAATGTTAAAATATTAGATTTCAAGAAGTCTGATTTTGCAGAGGAATCGATGACGGACGTTGTGTGACTGTGTAACGTTATTTGGAGATGGAAGAGGTTTCTTTGAGATTGTCCACAAGTTAGGAAATACTGGAGTAAAATATATGACGGAATAACGTGGATAATTTCCTCTATTCGCTTTGAAGCAGAAAGCAAACTTGTATAATTTATGTTAGCTTGATTGTTTTGTTGTTGTTGTTATTTGTTTATCTTGTAAGTATATGTTTTAATGTCATGGTGTTTTCTTATATACATATATAGGGTAAGCAAGGGCGTATTACAAAATCACATAAAAACTAAAATTGACTTACATCTGGTATGGATGTTACAGGGCTAAAATGAACACAAAGTTTGAGATAACTCAATTTTAAACTTATGTTTTTGGTTATGGCAATACTAATCATCAGAAACCTCTCTCCCTAGGTGGTAGAGTGTGAAATTACTATGACATTGTAAGTTTAAAATGAATATATTTCAAAATTAGCAATGTCATTTTTATAAAATGAAATCCAATGTGTTTATCTACATTGTACCGGTATGTTTCATTGTTTGTGGCAAAGTAAAGCCTTTTTCTATGGTGTAATATATTTATCTGTCTTATTTATTGATTTATGATCGACATAATAATTTTAATTTCTTCTGAACAACAATTATTTGTCACGAAAAAGTTAAGAAAGTTTCAGTGGTTAAGATATTTTTATGACAGAATCAAGATGTTTTGTACTATCGTATAATTTGAAAAAAGAAAAAGTTTTCCCTGTAGGCCTTTACCTAAAGGTCAAAATATGCCAACTATCTACATTGTAGGATTCATTAGTTTGGTACTTTCTCAACTTTCAGCGCTATTATATAAAGAATAGAGTAAATTAGAAAAGGAAATTGGCAAATCATTCACAAATCCTTGACCATTATTGCGCGATTGTCGATGCAAATGATTTCATTTATTAAAATGGACCAAAGATGATTGGTAATCATAAAATATACTTGTGCGACAACAAGTGCAGAAATGGGCCATTCATTCAAGTAGATTCCAACGCCATCCTACTGGTTAGACACAATGAAGAAAAACCCATCCACATCAGCTACAGCATTGGACACCTACCATAGATCACTTGGGTGGATATATGTTGGATGGACATGATGGAGTAAAAATAAAGGCCATTGCCACGGTTGTGTGAATTCTCCTAATTTGTTTTCTTTTGTATTTTTCAGAGAAGGGGAGGAGTGTCATACGACCATAAGGACAACCATGCTCAATACATCAGAATGCTAGGTGAGTCGATACAGTACGCAGTAGCCTTGGTTAAGCTGTGTCCTAATCTCTATGAAAGGTTTTTGCTGACCGCGCTACCCTGGATGCCCCAGCTCTAAGACAGAAGGAAACTTTTATCACTGACGAACATCATGATGATGACATGTTGGTCATACTGTGGCTGATACTCCACAGTTACTAAGGTTGTTGGTATTTTAATCCTCATTGTGTCTATCAACAAGAAGCATAACTGATTTTTGAAGAGCTATTGTGGTACCCTTTTTATCACTCTATTTGCAACACATTAACAGGAGGTCACATGATCTTCTTTAGTTTAATGCCTGTATACATGTAGCCCATTCACACGTGGGCGTGGATGAGACTACAATATTTTATTTTTTTTGGCACTGTCATAATTACCGTTAGACACTCCTTCATATTAAGTAGGAAAGGGGGACTTGTGCGGATGATATTCAACAATACAGCAAAATGTAGTTCAATACATTGGAACATTACAAATTTGCAATGTTACAATTTCAATAAAATACAATGAGGATCCACTATTTGCAGCCATGACGATATAAGAATCATGTCTTTTATTATGTGACAGCCTAAATGTCAGCACGCCTCGTGGTTTTATATAGTGCTTTAAACATAAACTTTTCTTCTTTTTTAACTAATATACATGTATGGAAGACTTTGAAACAATTGTCATGCCATCGGCCTCAATTCGAGAAAAATGTCCATAATAACACACGTGCATAAGTTGGTCTATCGTGCTGTCTTTTGTGAAACACTATGACTTCAAGTAACAAATAGTAAGTCACAGTGGACATCTCAATCAAAACCATCCAAAAACTCACTATCAACCTGTGATGTGACAAGACCAAATGTTTACTTTTTGGGAATACTTGAGTTGCTTAACGCTTTTAAATTGATCCTGTAGCAGTTACTATACACATATTAGGTTAATTGAGACCAATAGAATTTGACATTTTGAAAACTACAGCTATACCTTTTCCTTATGCTCAGTAGACATTGGAATCTAAGTATGCCTGGCCCTGTTCATTGGCACAACTGTTTTGCTTTGACAGAATCCGCCTTAGTATTATGGCCTGGTATTATGGTGCTGTGTTTTTATCTTTCAAGCGCTTGACCTCTCTATTAGATAGTTTCCTAAGTATAACATATATGTATTTCTGATTTCGATTAAATGTGATGATTTACTAGGAATTCCTTTCACTCATTAGGGCTGAGTCATTACTTAAGACGTGGGGGGGTCGGAATACTGGGGGGTCATATGTTTAAATTTTAATGGCGTGAGGAGGTCAGAAGTTTGAAGATATGTGTTTTGGCAAGGGTGGGAGGGGGTTGGTTGGGAGGGGGGGGGTTTCAAGTTTGAATTAAAAAAATTGGGAGGGTCAAATGTTTTGATTTAGACTTTTTAGGGGTGAAATATTTGGAACGGTCCTTATAGCAACATCAAGTCTCCAGCACATTGGTGGGAACATTGGACATTGGACATGAATGTCTGTGGAAAACAATTGAAATATTCTATCCAAAACAAAAATCTTCAAGCCTAACTTTTCTAATTAAATCTCCCCGGACGAAGTCCGAAGGGAGATTTTTAGCTTTGCTTCTGTCTGTGCGTCCATGCATACGTGCGTCCGTCCCAAACAAACAGGCTGATAACTCGAAGACTACTTCAGCTATTGATTTGCAAATTGAATATGTTTTGTTTGAGGAAAAAAGTACCTCTCAAAAAATTTTGTTTGTACTTTGGCCTACTTTTGACGAACTTATGAGCGTTACGTAATAAACCTTGTTAACACTCTACAGGGAGAAGTATTTGACTTATGGTCACCAAACTTCATATCTAGCTTTGTTGTACTTCTCTCCAGACCTGATTAGATTTTGATGTACTTTGGCCTACTTTTGATGAAGTTACGAGTGTTTTGTAAAACAAATTATTACGTAATTGTGTTTATCTGTCTCCTGGGAATAGTTTATGACTTATCATCACCAAACTTGACATTTGGTATGTCTATATCACTCTCCTCACGTGATTTGATATTGGTGTACTTTGGCCTACTTTTTAACTTACGAGTGTTGCGTAATAAACCTTGTTAACACTCTACAGGGAGAAGTATTTGACCTATGGTCACCAAACTTCATATTTAGCTTAGTTGTACTGCTCTCCAGAGCTGATTAGATTTTGGTGTACTTTGGCCTACTTTTGATGAAGTTACGATGTGTTTTTAAAAACAAATTATTGCATAATTGTGTTTATCTGTCTCCAGGGAACAGTTTATGACTTATCATCACCAAACTTGACATTTGGTATGTCTATATCACTCTCCTCACGTGATTTGATATTGGTGTACTTTGGCCTATTTTTCAAAAATGGCCTGATCGGGGAAATGGCCTGATCGGGGAAGGGGAGATTTATGGAGTTCCCGACGACTACTTGTTTTTCTGTGGCATATAGGCATCAATGTTGTCAGCACAGCCTTCTCTGGGAAATTATGAAACTTTCAGGCTGCACCATTTCATTTGTGGAAGAAGATGCCTCCATGCCCCTCTAGTGGCATAAAACATGTACAGATTCTCACCATAGGCAAGGAAATAATGACGATTTTTCTGATCAAAATCCTGAATAGATTAAGAAGCCGTATATGACTTATGGTGGCCAGCGACATCTTCCCAGATTATATTATAATTGGACCCTGCTCCCCTTTCAAAATTCTATGTCTGACCCCGGAGCTAGCTACACCACATGGTTTCTTATCATATTGCCTAAATAAGCTCTTCCATTAAAAATGTGCCGCCCACCCCATCTCTCTCCAACAGATCCCGTATCACACTTTCTATTTTCTTCATATGCCACAGAGTTTCTAATAGATTTTCTTGTATGCATTAGATTTAGATTTCCTCATATTGCTCCATTATTTATCTTACAAAGTTCATATCATTATATAGCTACGTGTACCAGGACATACAGAGACATTTTTGGGAATTATGTGTTGAGTGGTGTTGGGGTACTTAGTTTTTTATTCTCTCACATATATACAAGTGGGGGTGTGGTCGGAAATTCATATTTCTGGCATTCTTTGAATTGGATGGGGGGTCATGTGTTAGATTTGAGATCATGTGAGGGTGTGTGTGTCAAATGTTCGATTTGCTAACCCATGGGAAGTTCATAACACCGCAGTCTAATAAAACATTTGACCCCCCCATACCTTAAATAATGGCTCAGCCCTGATAAACATCGTCACTTCTTGATCAGCTTCTTAATATATTTAGAAATACACAAAGAAAATTGAATAAAGAAATTGTTTTTGGCAATTAGTGTTAATATAAGTTACTGAATTGGTTTCTCCAATGCTTCTTTAGAAATCAGCAGGAATTTCAGTTTTCAAATGGCTTTGTACTTGTCTAATTCAGTGCAAATTTCTTTTCAATTATAGTTTTCTATTAAACACTAAACGATATCTATTGCAAGTTAAATGATTGATAATGTTTAATAAATTATATTGTTTGACATTGATGACCTGATTTTGTACCATGTGGTCAGAATTTTGTCTCTTATAATTGCAATTAAAAAGTTTGCTTTGGCTGGCTTGTAACTAGTGACCTTCAATCACATAGCCCGAGGGACTAAACATCATTCAAATTTCATTATTATAGTGAATATTAGACTATTGTCATGTACATAAAACGTGAAATATATTGTGATCCTTTGGTGTCTTGTGTAGAATTTCTTCAGAGTGACCTACATCAAATCTGTTACTTTTTCCCATTTGAGAGGATAGTGATGGTCATTCGTAGACACTTTATTATTACCATAGTGGCGATTAATACTAAACCTTTGAAGGATACATAGAGCTCATCAAGACAGGTAAATGGAGCTGTCCTTTTATCAGTACATTTTTTATGTATGTAGAATATTTCTGGTGAGACGAATTATGATTTTCCTAAGACAAATGACTGGTGTTTTGTATGATAACAACATAAAAGGACCAAAGCTCATAGTCAACCACAAAATTCAGTGACCATAGTGTGACCATTGAGTATGAGGCTGTTATAGTTTTATGCAATGATGGTGGTGAATTATATGTGTGACGAGGGTTATTGTGTGTATATATCTGCTTGACAGTAACCATCGTCATTTTAGATTTCTTGCATGCTGAAATAATCGCGTTTTATCCCATCTGGCAAATGGCAAGGTCCACACACGTAGTCTACTTCAAATACAGTGGAACCTCTCTATTAAGACCACATTTGGGACTGATATCAAGTGGTCTCATTAGAAGTAGTCTTTATATGGAGGTTCATTTTGGTCAAATATGACCGTTTTGGAGCATGACGAAATGGTCCTATTACAGATGTGGTCTCAATATAGAGGTGGTCTTAATTGCAGGTTCTACTGTACTACCAGTGTAACATGTGTGATTAAAGGTAGAGTTCAATATGACAGAAATCCATGTATTCAACATTAATGTCACTAATCAAGATGAAGGCTCCTTACTTGACGAGGTCTACTGCAGTTGCCATCGTCGGGTTTCATACAGTGACTTTATAAAGTAAAAACTCTGAGCAACAACTAACACTGACTGTGACATAAACAACCTGACAAGTATTTTGACCACTTTTTATCATCGTTCTCAAATCTGATTCGCTGAAAGCAGTGAGAGGCCAGCTTATCTCACTACACTTTTGAAAGAAAAATCTTTCAGTCACGTTCTGTCACCGCCCAGCAAACTAGGGGCACATCACTTAAGTTCTCTCATATATACATTATATTGCCACAGAACAGAGGTGTCTGCCACTCATAAACATAATTTTTGCGCGGCTCTAACAAAATATAAATAAGTTTTTCAAAGTGGTTAGGAGAAGGTTAATTGATATGATTTAATGGTGAGATCATCCTGTCTACCATCGTCGGTCTACGGAAATTTATTTTACACTGCACATATGATCAGTGCTGCAATAACTACTTGTGGGTTAAGAACCACTTTTTTCGTGGAGAATATTCACTGGGCTAGATTTACATCAAAAGCAAAATCAATACTCGGTTTTTCTTACTTGGCAATGTAAAATTGGAGTCGGACGTCTGATTATATTTCATATATTTTTGGGGCTCGAAGAAAAAGTTAACCGACCACCCCGATCAACATTTTAAAAGGTTGATTGACACCCCCCCCCCCCCCACCACCACTAAAGCAAAAGTCATCTACAAGGTCATTGCATAATAGAAAGGTTCAGCTATCCCCCCCAAAAGGAATCATAAAGGTTGTACGCCCCCAACCCCCTTTTTGGATGTCACCCCCCTTCCCAGTATCATTATCTATGATTGTTCCCTGAGTGCCTAGAATATCGATTATGCAGTCAGCCCAGTACAAAGTAACCACTTCGCAGTGACCAAGTGTCCAGAGGTGACCATTTTCTAACTGCTACAGGTGACAGCCGGTGCAGTCGTGAGGGCAGCAGTGACCACAGCCTAGGAGGCGGCGGAGGAGGAGGAGGTCACAGGAGGCGCAGCACCAGCAGCAGCATCACCATGGAGGAGTCCGAAGTGGAGCTGCTCTCAAGTAAGTCACCTGCAATCATGGGCCTCAGTATCATGGGAGGAGGAGGAATAGGGGGGTATATAATGGTCTGCTACTATGGTTTACAAACACTGTATTATATAGTGTTTGTAAACCATAGTAGTGGACCATTATATACCCCTTACCCCTCCCCCTCCCATGATGCTGAGGCGCATGCCTGCAATCACAGTATAAGTCACCAGCATTCATCTGTAAGTCACCAGCAAGCACCAGTGAATCACTCAATTGCCTGTAAGTCACCAGCATTCAGGAGTCCGAAGTGGAGCTCTCTCTTTGGGACCAGTGTTAGGTGGTCTCAGACGAGAGGTGGTCTCTATAAAAATAAGAGGTTCGTTTTGGTAGCTTTATGAAGGTTTGGGACTGTGAAAAGTGGTCTTATTATAGAGGTGGTCTCAATATAGAGGTCGGTCTTAATTGGAGGTTCTGCTGTATAAGTCACTAGCATTCATCTGTAAGTCACCGGCATTCACCAGTAAGTCACCAGAATTTACCAGTTAGTCATGTTCATCTGTAAGTTACCAACAAATACCAGTAAGTCACCAACATTTTACCATTGAGAGATGCAGACATTCACTAGTATAATCAACTTTCACATGATAAGTTATATGTATATTTTAATGATAATAAGTCTGGGGATTAGGGTAGCCAGAAAATCAACAACATTAATAGGTTATTATACGAGTGGGGGTGAGAGATTGGACATTATACCACTCGCTCTGTGACACCCCTAAAATCCTGTTCTCTGATTGGCTTAGAGGCCAAATCAGCCAGGAATTATTTCTCAATAATATCTAGCTGATTATTGCCCTCTAAAATTGGGTCACACTTTTTGCGTCTATTCAAATAAGTACTCATTTTTTTTAGTAAGTCAATATGTAATCAAATTGGTCATCTGTACACATGCTAGTTTTACCAAACATGAAGAAATGTGTGTATGTTTGATTTTCTGCACAAGTCATTTGCAAATAAATCGTAGATAATTAAAAATGTATTAAAAATAGATGATTAAGACCAATGCTTTTTTGCATTGCTAACTCAGTCCAAATGTCGACAAACACGTCTGACATTGTTTCAATAATATGTATATCGCTCTCTACGTTATGATTTACGTTTGTTGCACTAGATACAGAGACTATTATCTTGATTGTTAGCTTTCTTATTTCTTCCGACATAATGAGAATTTACTCACACAAGTTCATGTTTATTATCAAATTACTCTATCAAATTATCAGATTAATTTGGGTCTGCTTTTTTTCATGGCGACTGCAGTGCTCAAAAGCACATATTTAATAGAATTTTTAAGTGGAATGTCCTCATCATGATACTTTGGTCTTAAATTGTGATATCATTTTGATGTTAATTTGTTAATTTAAATGTTCAAATTTTTATTATGATAGTTGATACACGTTCTTATTTTCCAAAGATCAATGAGGTCGCTATACAATGTAGGTGCATCAATATTAGGTTGTGTATCATTTTCGTTTTTATGATATGGTAATGAATTTCATGTCCAACGATATGTGTAATTTGATATCCAATATTTGCGACCAGAACAATACATTGAAGTAAATGTCACCCTGGTGTAACTAAGAATTTAGCGCTATGTAAAGATTATTGAGAATAACTCTAACAGAATGAAGATTTGTCAAGAAACAAACTTTAAATCATACTTCATGGGGATATTGCTTTCTATATTCTAGAATGTCGTGCGTGTCTAAAGCGTGGTTCCATTGGTCAGACATCAAGTGTTCAGCACATGCAGATGATGCGCCACATGCCCCCAGAATTCCTCAGGTACTTAATAGTTTTTAAGTTGAACATGTACCGGTACATTTAATATAGCATTTTAGACTAAGCGATTTTTTATCTTTTCTACCCCCCCCCCCTCCCCCAGCACACCCCTCCTGGTAAGTGGTAACGTCATCTTTGCCTTGCCCTGTGTTTATTTAATTGTGCCGTTTAACTAGTAGATACATCACAACTCACTTAACATGTAAGAAAGTAAGTTCAAATAGTATTAAATAAACTACAACTTTTTTTCTGTAAAGGTGACATCACCCAAGTGCAAGACATGCCATTTTCATACAAAATAAAAATAGAAATTAGATACATGTTTATACATGTTTTTAGGTGCTCACATCAGAATTCTTCCATTGTGGATGACTTGTATGTTGGCCAGGCAAAGGTAAACAGTTTGATTATCTTTCAATTAATAATTAAAAGCCAAGCAACTTGTGTATATATATATTTCAGTGTATTCTTGATGTGTTTTACCTCAGTATCTAGGAACATTATTTGGTGAAGTTTATGTGTCCTTATTTCTGCTGTTAGTATCCTTATTGACTTAATGTCGAGGTAAGGAGCTCATGATGCTGTATGGCAGTTCTCATACAAGGTCCTCATAGAGACATTATTGAAACTAACTCTTTCTGCAATGATGCTATAAAATTAAACTCCAAAACCAACAAAAACTAAATGACGAGGATCGAAAATGTCTTTGGAAAAGAAGCCATAATTCAGAAAATATAGTCAATAAATCAACTCAAAGGCATAAATTTCAAAATACAAAATGCAATGTGTGTATAAATTTTGTGGAAACGAACAAAAATGGGAGTGCGATTGTGTATAGTTATCTTCTAGTTCCCATGTCAGAATTGTGTGGATGGTTAATAGTTATTATCTGTCGTCTATTCTTTTGAAAATAGTAGACTATTTATTTGAGAATAGTAGGGATGATCCAGTGTATTACAATGCGCAGATATCAATCATAGGTGGTAATGTTTTGTTCGTCTATGTTCAGGACATGTTGCCCACCAATAGAAAAAGAACGCATTGTTATGCATGCAGCCTGGTCCATCAAATGCAATGGAAATGCAAATAGCTATTGTACACAATCGCATAGCTATTTCTTCAAAGAAATGTCTGGTTACCACCAATTAATAAATGTTTCGCTAAAATGCTTAGTGGAAAAATTCATGCCCACAGTTAGAACTATGTGCACACAAGTGCAATTGTATAAAACCATATACGCGTACTCAAGTAAATTATTAGACTGCTACAGTTGAATTGTGTACTGTACAGACCAACTAAATTCTTACAAAAAAGTAACTTTTTAAACCCTTAAACAATATAGCTTTTATTTTGAAGCTGAATTGATACTTTGATCATGATTTAATTATATTTTTTGTATCTGTCATACAATCCTTGAAGAAATTTACTGGGGTATTCAATAATTTGGAAATTAAATGAAAAAGCTGCATTTTTCTTTATTCCATCCAGCTTTTTTCTAATGGCATAGATAGTTAATTTTACCAAATATTCCAATCTTGTGACATCGGCAGTTGTAAATGAACATGTTTTGAGAGATGATGTGAAAAGTGATGCGAACGCTCAACGCAATAATGAATATGAATCTTCATAATAATTTTTTTCATTGTCAGCCAATTCACTCTGTTACTGACTTTAAACATTGTAACCATATCATGATTTCCTATTATTTTACAAATATATGAAAAAATTATTTGTCATTTTGTTTATTAAAGAATAGCGTCAAACAATTTTTGTTCAATCATCAATGGCGCTCAATGCAATGGGGGTCGACTACCAATGTTAAATGTTATAAAGATACATTCCATTCTTTCAAATTATCGCCAAATTGATTGTAATTATTACAAATTTACAAATTATAATATGAAAAACACCAGAAAAAAGAACATGCTTTTGCTCACCTTATAAATGAAAAGGTACAAATATGGTATATTATACATACATACAGCCGAAAACAAAGTGTTTATGGTATTGCTTGCAGACAAAATTCCTTGTAGAAAAGTTTATTGGCTCTAAAAATGAGGGTTAAAAAAAGGAATTTTTATGATATCATTCTCATAAAAATGAAGTTCTAAAATCTTCTTAATGAAAGATCAAATAATGGGGAGGTGGCTTTTACTTGAGAATGTTGTATAATGTTGTATTATGTCACATTTGTGACATTCATGTACATGTAATAGTATGTTTTAATGTCTGCAATAAGACTCCTACAATCATGCTCGAATATGAATATGAGTGCATATTGTTACACAAGATCAGTTTGTTCTATGTTATGAAGTATACTTACATGTGTCTAAAAATGAGGTTAAAACAATATGTTTAAAAATCTACAGTGTATGAATCGTAAGTTTAAATACAAATGACTAAATTACAAACTGACAAATACTGTGTCCTAAATGTTTACACAACAATAATATTTATTTGTTTATGACTTCCATGATTGTTGAAATATACCATGTAAAGTGCAATTTAATTTCTAAACTCTGTTAAAAAACGGTGCTTTCTGAAACCATGCATACGTACTAAAGAACCTTTTGAAATGTCGTTTATTGCTCAAAGCTCTTAACCGTGTCTTGCCACAAAAGAATGTTCATCATAAAAGCGCAAATTGCCCATCTCTTTCTACACATTATAAGCTATACATTGTTATCAAGACATGCAATAGGCCTGCTCTTTCATGTATAGCACGCATATTTGTGTTTTAATAAACAATTTGTACACAAAATATTCAAATGATATCAATTTAAACATGAAATTTCTTTGCAGGATATTAGACGTATTACTCAGAAAACAATTAATTTGATGACATTTCGGTTTGTGTACATGCAATAATCTTACATCGTGTGATCATCCTTCCCGGAACAAATAATCTCAGTTGTTTAATAATTGAAAATAATGGGTTTTTTTACATTTTTGTTAAAAAAAAAAGTTTGAATGTGAAAAACAATATGATGGATTGTCTTGCTGTGACAATTTTGTCCTTCTTTAGCCACAAATGATAAATGTTGAGCTTTCATTTCCCCCGTTTCCGGAGCCTCTCTCATGCGTGGGATGGCAGGGGAGAAATGTATTGCACATCTCGAGCAAAAAAACTTCTCGAGAAGATCTTATTGATCATCATTTATTGAATTTAGTCCCATTTGTCTCTGCTATTTTGTTTCCAGATATGAAATATGAGAGTTAAAGTTTCATTTTATACTAGTAACAGGAACTTCAATGTTATTTTTACAGTTGCACTTGTATTGATAATGATTTAAATGTTTGCATACACTGTATAGGAAAACGATTTCATCATAAAGTTTTTTTTCCAATCATTTTGAATCAAAAACTAATGTTTTTACATAGATCGGATCTTTTCTCACACATTTTTATAGCAAGAATATCTCTAAAATTGGGGAAGAATTATACAGTTATTGTCATGGTTTTAACACTTTACATAGACAAATTTATGTGTTTGTAGAGCGACCAGTAATTGTTTTGTAAAGTCATAAAACAAGACCTGTATCTCATACTCACTTGCAAATATGTCTGTATCTTGTATCTTGTGTTGCAAGGTATCATCTATCAAATTTCATAGATATTCCTTGCCATCACTTACAACTGTTATTTGCCTATTCTTGTTATTGTCTCACCATCATTCTATGACTTTTCAACTATCTTGGATTATTTGAAATATGTTTTAAAAAGTTCAATTGCTAAATCACACAGGATTAATGTTAAGCATTTAGGATGATAGAAAAGTTTTGTCATCCAAAATTTATGTCAATAAGTTAAATTAGATAATTTTCTATATTGACTTTATGGTACAGCTGAAAAGAAGATAAATACATTGCATTAAGAAATATACATGGAATTCTATATGAATATTAGCATTGTAATGTAATTGTAAATTCATAATGATTTGCTCATGTCTTTTTGTTCGTAAAACAGCAACGCTCTGATTGGCTGAAATTTGAGCCCCAGGGGCAGCACAGTCTATATAGACACACCTTTTTTTCTTATCGGTGAATGAAGGGTCTCCAGAGGGCTCCATTTAGATATTTCTTTGACATTCACACTTACAACTGTTATTTGCCTTTCTTGTTGATTGTCTTGGGTATCATTCTATGACTTTAACATGTTTTATTTTTTATTTTTCAATTGGAAATCTTCTTTAAAATGATTGACAATTTATGTCAATAAGTTAAATTAGATATTTTGTTATATTGACTTTAGGTACACCTGAAAAGTTGGAAATCATTTGACGTGGAATTCTACATGAATATTAGGCATGTAATTTTTCATATTTTGCTCATGTTTTTTTTGTAAACAGCATGCACGACACAAAAACACCCCTCCATTTAGATATACATTGTAAAAAGCTCTTTGGGTATATGTTTTTTTATTTTTCTAGTTTTCTCTGAATGATTGACACCATTTTGTTATATGAGACCATGTTGGAGTCATTTGACGGCATCTCTATATTTAATATGCACGGCAAACGCGTCCACCCACCTCCAAGCACCTCTAAGCAGGAATCATAACGTCCTCTTTCAGCGAGACGGACGTATCTAGGCAGTTTTTTTCACATTTTCATTTCCATCACACACAAAAAACATGTAGTCTTTGTAGGAGACGGGCCAGCTAGTTTATATTGATTCCATTCAGAGAAAGATATAAATTGATGGGATTGTAAAATGTCCTGAGGCTTATTTGACAATTTTTGTTTGTGAATTACGTAAGTTTCACATTCTGTACCTTGCAAGCAGTTTACATAGAAAAGAAGAAAAAAAAGTGAAATTCTTAGGCCAGTACTCTTCAATTTTCTCATTTCTTTATGCAGAATTAGTTTGTCACACATAAAGTATGTAAAATTTCTGTGTATCAATCAATTCATGCTTATTTGACTGAGACATTATAGATCAATTACATAATGAGTCAATCAACAGTTACCAGTTCTCCACTAGTGATTGAATGTGCCTATTCATATATATCAGGTAACTATGTACATCGGATGAGTTAGACTTTGATCATATCCCTTCGATACACGGGTTAGTATTTTGTAATTCCAGTTATTAGGGTACTAGTTGCAAGCGCGATAGATTTCGGTAACTTTCATGGCATTAAATACAACTTAAGTCCCATTCGAAACAAAGTAGGCAGAGCAGTAGCAGTTTGATACTGCTAAAACATTGACGCCAAAGAATAAAACAACAGACATGTGAACCAAGCTGAAAGTGAACCACAAAATGAGTTTACCCTGGGCTTGTTCTGTAGACATGAAATGTTACAGGTGTGGTTCCCAAGTCAAAGCAATCATTATGAAGATTATTACCTTACACGCAAGGTTGATTACTACAAGGTCCATTCAGTTGACTAATTATGATGGATACTTTGCAGTAGCACAAGAATAGCTAGATCAAATGTGCTCAGAGAGCACAGCGTCGTGGCTAGAACAACGTTGACTGATATTGGACAGGCAATAAAGACGTTTACTTTGCAATCAAAAACATTAAAGCAGAAAAAAGTGTCAAAGAAAAGTCTTATTGGATGTGTGAGTCACTCCAGGTCTATGTTCTTGGCATTGGATTGCAGGTGCTTTCTAAACATGGCTAAAGTAAATATCTATTGCCCATGAGCCGACATTGATTAAGCTATGAGCATTTTAATCTAATATAACCATTATGCCAATTTTATGGTCATGTTTCAAACAGTATGGAAGCTATAGTGGAAAAGTAAAATAAAAGACAATTAGAATGGCTTCGGAAGGTAAATTTTAATTGACAAAGTTCCAAAATTGGACACAGTTTATGTTCAGTAGGCATGTAACCATTGTAACAAGTTTTAATCTTCTACAAACATTAGCAAAGCTATTGCAAAAAATTTTGAAAATGGACCAAAAATTGCCCTGTGGAAAACACACTTAAACTGTCGATGTGCCCAAAATTGAATCCTTGTTGTTGCATTATGCCACATAATTGCATAAAGTTCAAACAGAATCGCTTCACCAGTAACCGCTCTAGCTTGTCAGGAGACATACACATAGTACATACGTACATAAGTACATACATAGAAACGAAACAAACACAAGGCTTTGCTTTAGCTGCTGAAGTGACGCAATTGCTATTATATGTATAGCATATATAACACGTTCGCTTGCTATATGCTAGATTGATCAATGTTAAGTATTCTTGATTTGATAATATAGATTACATCATGATAATCTTACTAACCCTACATAACAGTGTTGGTCATGAAAAGATAGAATTACACAGAAACGTCACTACATTTTGGCCTAGCCTTACCCAGTCCGTGTACATGGGTACAAATTACAGTGCAAGAGAAGATTATACTCCTCGCTGTCCTCAACATATCGAAACCAAGATGCTACATCTTTGTGGTCATGACATTGTGAGCACTTCAGCCCAATCCAGCTTCTATCTGAGGGATCATTCAGCACCGAGTGATAACAATATTTTGACATAATATTCTATTCTTTTCGAAACAATTCATTTTGCATTGAATCCAATAAGGTATTGATACATGATATTATTACCTTGTGTAGTGAGTGCTTCATACCCTTCTCAGTCTGGGGCACCTACAAGTGGGTCACGGTTCAATTATGGTATGAAATGTGTATACCGGTAATTCAGCTTGTTCCATTATAACGAAACATGCTCCCAAAAACTGCTTATTTAAAACGTATTAATATACATACAACCTTTCAAATTGAATAAGGTCTTCAAATAAGCATTTGCCTTTCTTAGTCAACTCCTTGTTAAGTCTTTGGATTAGTGATCAATAGTATTCTATATTTTGTATTTAATTTTGAAATGTTTAAACACAAATTTTGAATGCGTATATTATTTGCTTTTGTATAATGCTCCTTGTCTAACCACAGTCTCAATATTTTAGACAATGAATAATGTTAAAAGCAGTTGTAAAAAATAATGCATATGTCCATTGCAAAGGGTAAATGCATAATGCACTCTTTTGACATTATATTGAAAGTAATCATGACAGTCATCCCAAATACCACCAAGCAGGATAGTAGACTGTGATGCCACCTATTGGAGAAGGTGAGCATTGCTATTAGATGAGGATGGATTTGCAGCAATAAAAGCTGTAGTAGCTGATTTTAACACTTTTGATTGGTTTTCAAGTTTTAAGTTAAATGGGTTATCAAAAAATTGAAAAAACAAATAAAATAAAAAAATAAATAAAAAATAAAAATAAAACACAAAATATTGAAAACCCAAGCAACTATGATAGGAAAAAGGATGCAGATGGGTTTTGAGAAACTGGTCAAATATACTGCTTTTCTAATGAAAACGAGACAATCAAGCAGATCGTTTTACGTTGTGTCAGGAAGTCCCTGTTTCTTGCTATCCAAAAGAATGATTTTGAGTAGATTTATGTCTGATTCATGTAGCTATAAATTAACGTAATTTTGTTTTGATCTTTTGATTCCATTTTTATGGTGGATTCAATTACCAATTTTGAAGAATTATCCATATTGTTACCATTAGTGAACACGATTTTTTAAACAGATTCTCATTTGAATGAACAAAATCAATATAGATCTAAGTATCAATGTGTTAAATTATCTGTCAAGATTGGTGTTAACATCTAGAATGGACATTAATTTAATTCTGACAACTTGACTATTATTCTTCACCAATTGACAGTTATTCTTAGAATAAGTGTTTGATAATCTGTAATTAATCATATCACATCTTATCATTTCAAACATTGGGCTTTATTTCTGTTTGTGCACTACCCCATTTGAAGTCTTATGAATACCAAAAGAATATATTGATAAAAATGTGAATGCATAATTATGTAATCTTTTGGTAATGTTAATTGGCTATTTGATTATTAAGGTTGTTTATGTAAGTGTACCCTTCATGGTTTGATAACTATATCATGTAAAATGTCTGATATTTTTTTGTTGTGAAATGCATTTAATTACTAAAAATAACAATGTCTATATGATGGTAAATTAGAAGCATTGCATACATCAATATAAATCAAATAATAGTGTGCCAATATTCTTATCCAATAAAAAGTAATAAGCATTTAAATCCGAATGATGAAACTGAAATTGAAAGCTCATAGTTCCTCATACTTCTAAGCATTTAATTGTTTGTGCTTGTACAACATTACTAAGATACAATCTGATATTCCATATGGTTGGCGCCAGATTTTCCCTATTTTTCCTACTACCATGTAACTGTTTATCATTTACATGGATAATAAAATGATTTAAGATAAGAATGATTTAATGTTTGATTTTAACACCATCGTCTGCTCACGTTGCAAGCTGTGGGTGCACAAGCGGTGCAGTGGTGTATTGCTAGGAGCCTTGTGGTCAACACTGACTACATAATACATATGTCCATGATAACAAGGTGAAACTTGACAGTATACCAGTCTCCCAGGTACAGGTAGCTGTGGATGGGACCATGTTTGATGTACATGTAGACTGTAGAACTCATATTCTGCTATCTCTATGGCTTTGGCTATTATATCGGGAATCATTAATGAACCAAGAAAGCTGCACAAATTTGTGTATCTGGTTGTCAACTGGTGCCATCTTGAAGTCTTTTGACATCATAAAGACGTGAAAGGCATCACATGGGTTCAAATATTAATTTGACAATGCATCTAAAAGTGATGGATTATGTCCACTTTGCTACTTGAGCTATTTGTACTTTAGAACCTTTAATAAAGAGCACCTCTAAAGGACACCACCTCTATAATAAGAATTGAAAAATATTTTTGTAATCTCCACAATGACCATGATGTAGATTTCTAACTGCTGTAATGGATGATGTATAGCATTGAAAAGAAAATTATGTGTTAAAAAAATACAAACATGTGTATTGACCCAATCGTTTTTTTGTTACAAAACTAGATGATAATGTCTCATAAAAAATTATAGTATATTATAGAAATCTAGAAAATCTAAGATGGAAAATCCATCAGAACAAAAACTATCTGTCTTTCACATTCAGTATTTTGTATTATATTGAATACTCATTTATTTTGTATTGTGCAACAAAGTGAGCAGGGTAATGCCTGTGGATCATCAATGTCTAGAAAGTAGACTAATGTAACAGACAGCAAGTAGGACTCTCGGATAGTAGGTCAGGTGATATTTTGTTATGAGCTCTAGAACCCTGGTTGTTCAAATTTTTGTCTGGTGAATCTCGAGACAATAAAAACATGTATTGATCTATTACCCTACTAAGTTCATACCTGCGGATGTTCTGGTAACTACAGACATCTAAGATCTAGCCTGAATACCTGACATTTAAAAACACAAAGTAAAACATGTACAATGGATGAATTACCTTTCAGTTGCCATATCAACTTTTTATTAGTTACTAGTTTCATATAAGATGTTGTGAATTTGTCAGTCATAACGTGGCGAACCAAAAAAAATTTGTTCGAAAATCAATTATTGAAGTACATGTATTTTACCAAATTTGTTCATAAATTATTTTTGAATAGCTTGTCCAGCCATCCTGTAATGTATCGTGTCTAAAGAATCTCAAAAAGACACACTATTCATCCAGGTAAGTATTGGTATCCAGATAGGTTCTCCTTAATTAACACTGGCATTGAAGCCTATCCAATTCCACTTCAGAGAAAAACTTAACTTTCATTTAAGTTCCTTTTTGCCAAAACGTTTTGTTTCTTTTGGGTATCTAGGTGTTAGGTAAGAACCTTGCAAGAGCAGATCGATACAGATGAGCAACAGTTTTTAGAACACCCTGAAAATTGGATCTAGCATTGTATTTCCTTGAATACCTTGACTGAACAATCAACAATGCCACATAAATATGCTGTAAGTTATAGAAAACAACAAAGAAACAGGAAAGAGCTCTTCTGAGAAACCAGCTTCGTACTTATTGGAACATATGTAATGTAAAAAATTACTTATTAAATCAAATATTGTCCATTTCGATGGAGATGAATGAGTTAAAAATTGATGTAAAATCCAGCTGCTCACAAACGGACGTCATCCACTGTAAAACTGAAGTGCAACACCTTAGATTACATTGGCACTTCAGAAAAGTGGGTAATCTATATAAATTGTCACAGTAGATAGCAGTTATCAGTCACCAAAAAATATATATGGTGATATGATTCAGACAATCTCTATTTCAATCAGTCATACATAACTCTTGTGACAAGAAAGCCAACTTATGAGTATTATGACGTTCACACTTTGAGAGTTACCATCTAGCGTGTCTGAGTGACTCGCCAAATCATTCATTGGCATGTAGGCGACACTTTGGAGTATTGAGTGTGAAATTTTGTCACATGATATTCCTAGTCATTGTAGTAGATCTTATAGAAATCAAATCAAATTGACACCTAACTATGTTCAATGCAGTTTCAAGAAGCCAGAGACCTTGTGCTTTGGATGAAATTCACACGTCATTATGTCATTATCAGTCGGTAGATCCAGGCCAGGACTGGCGTCCGGGCTCTAATTTTTTAGGGAACTTGTGATAGTAATTTAACTGTTATGTACTAATTTAATGAATTACAACTCTGGATCAGTACCCCATTTATAATTACATGTAGTTTTTATTATTGGCATAGATATGTTGACAATCATTATATATTATTATTTGGCTATTATATACTTGTCATTAGTAAGTTTGTATGTTTATACCCATGTAGCTAGACCACTAGAATAGAATGAGTCTGATATCTGGATCATAATATGATAATGTCTGCTGGTCATAAATCTTGGATTTATGCCAACATTCCTCTGTAACAGTTCCACATGTATCAAAAAGGTCTAGTTTTAGTTGAAACCCATTCAATTAATTTTACAAGATTTTGGGCTGACATTTTCACAGTTCACAGTCTGACAGAGCATATTAACGTCATTGCAGAGCAAACAATATATTCTAGTCCTAATTTCATATGTTCAGTGTCTGTAGTAACTGTGTAGTAGTTTACGAGCATTTGAGAATACCATGGGCATGTACATTGTAGTCAAAGCACATATGAACTAGAAGTCTAGTTTGTACACAAATACAGAAGATGCTCTAGTACTATCTAGTCCATCAGCAAAGGTTAAACACAAAATGATGACATTTGTAAGGACTTAGGATTGATGTCTTTGATTTTTTTTCACGGACAATTGAATCTCAGCTTGACACATTAGATTCTGTAGATTCCATGAGTCCACGAGCCAGACCATATTTGCATAAATTTGATAAGGTTAAAATGATAAACAGAAGGCAGTCACACTGTACATATACTGAGTTGTAGGTGAGTTTTATCTCTGTTTTTCTCATCCATAGTAGAGCATCAGTAGACTGAAGGACATTTACACTAAAATTCCATCACTAAGGTCATGCTGCTATTAATATTAAGCAAAGATTATTTTTCAGGTACTTTACTTTTGCGCTCTATTTTTTCCTTTTATTCAATTAATGTTCATAATCTGATATTTACTTTTTGTATGATATCTATTACTGATATTACTTTGTAACTGATACAAGTTCAGTTTACATATACAGACCATATACCTGTCCATTAAAGCACATGTGCTTAACATCGAAGATAAAAATACAAGTCTAGTTTTCAGAGCAACATCAACAATGAGGCCATGGAGTAGACTCATCAAGGTCATTTGTTTTAATGACAATTCGTTTAACAGATATATTATTTTGAATGACTTTATGAGTGATCTATAGAGACAGAGGAGTTCTATAATCATGGCATCTCACTGAACTCAAACCACTAAAAAAGAGCAAGATTTGTTTAATCTAATCTGTGTAAACAGGGGAGGGGTGCGCTCAATAGGGCAGGTGCGCTTATAAGAACAAATATGGTATGGATATTGATTTACGATGTATGACTTTAAAACAAAGAGCTGGATGAGTTGTACATGTAACTAATGGTATGTTATAAAATTTATCTATTAATGTCCATTGTGTTTTATCACCGATTTCTCACATCATACCCCACCCCCTCCCTCATTCGGACATATCCGAATGTCCATCAAGCCCCCTAAGGTGTCCGTATAAAAGATGTACCAGGTAATGTTCTGTAGGTAGTTAGGTCAAGTCAAGTCAAGAATTTATTGATAAATGCCAATCCCTTCATTCTAAGAAATGTCTTCAGCCTCTTGTAACAACAATTACCGTTCTCTACAAATTACATGATTGAGATTGTACCTGTACATTTCTCATATGGGAATACAGATTTTAGTGACTATCTAGAGATGATGTACATTTTGTTACTCACAACAAAAGTGGAACATTGTTTCACTTAGAGAAGGTGGGGGGGGGGGAGGTATGGGGTTTTGGTCAACTTTCGGATGTTTCACTTTTTTGTGGAGCTAAAGTTTTTTGGTGTGTGCTAAAACTTAACCTATCAGAATGCAGGAAAATTCAAGAAATAGAGAACAATGCTCCTCTTTTGTGGAGTGTAACAAAATGTACTTCATCCCTTATTTCTTTTAATCTTTCATCATCACGTAATAAGCTTGAATCGACAGCTTTTTTGTCATAGGTTTTAAAGATAAATGGTTTTTTCGCCTTATGGAAAAAAAAAGAATATGATATGATATAGCTTATGGTATTGAGACATTGATTAATTTCATTTACGTGCACGTAACACACAAAAATCCCATTGAGTACTGAAGCTTTTAGTTATAGCACTCAAAATTTATAGGGACCTGGAAATAAAGCAGTTGCATACTTAACCCATTTACATGAGCTTAACAGACTAGGATGAATAAGATTGATTTGCATCTCGCTTTCCTAAACTTTGGACAGGAAATTTCATTTTTTGTTCTTTTCCATCAATCAAATCTCATTTTGCTGGCATAGAATGGATGAGTTGAGAAAACGACGACCTATGTGGCTCTCAGCCGGAACCTACGTCATCATCTCACTGAGTGCCTCAACTATGTCTGGAATTTGACATGTATTTGGTCCAATTTGTGATTATTTCATAGCATACATGAAATGGGTGGAGAGGAGAAGTTTCCACTCACCTTATGATATCCGTGGCTTTTGTCTGGTACTAAACGGACAAATTCTATGGTTATTACTTATACAATTTTATATAAGCACTGATGCTCACAATTTGCATTTTGCACTCAGACACATTCTATTGGCCACGGATATTTGAGTTATTTATCTTATTATAAAAGTACTGTATGGTATTAGAAATAAAAGCTGAAAGAATGCATAATCTGAATATATTAGAGTTCCTAGCGATCAATCATTAAGTGAAATTATTGCTAAAAGGCTTAGAAGTAGCATACGCGTACATCTATTTAATAGCTGCAGAAAAATTGAGGTAATGAGGGTAATCAAAGATATATAATGATGAAGAGTCCGTACTCTTAACCACTCTAGAGCCAACTCTATTCCTTTTGTTTAACACTTCCTTTGAGCAAGTTTAAAATGTTTGAGAGCTTTCAATTCCTCTCGCAATCCTCGTCAGTCTACCTATTCGTCATTCGATGGTGGTGAGATGTTAAGACGTTAACAGGGACAGTCAAGATGTTGTTGTAGAGGACTATCAGGATTTCGGCACAAAGATTCTTAGGGTAGTCCCCATCACATCAGATGACTGAAGGTCGAGCTCAATAAGAGTGTGGAGCCCTAAACCTGCCAGCCATCTACAACAATATTTTGACCACAGCTAATAACACCATTAGGTGATGAATATGCAGATTGGCAGAGTGACAGAGATTTCAAGAAACGTTGAAGGCTATCGAAGTATAGCTTTCAAAAGAAGTATTCAAAAAGGTATTAAACAAAAGAAATAAAGGGTCAATATTAAGAAGATTAGGTTAGAGAGAGATCGTGGTTAACGTGCAATTTGCATGTGCTCACACATAATGTACCCTGGTAATATAATGATGTTTATTCAATCAGATTGCTACAAATATATATGGAACTAATAACTTTACAATTTCACCATGAATAAGCGCATGTTTTTCAAACATAATATAAAACTACACGTAGCTTGTTTTCAAATCTTTCTTCTTAGAATTTGAGCATTATGATAATTTTGTATCAACAAACAACAGTGCCAACTCAATTCTCTTTAATACAATAGAACGGAGAAAAGTAAACAGCTGTAATGTTATGTTATGTTGTCTGCATTGATAATCATTTGTTTTATCAGACAAACAACATTTTCTAATGTTCTTTCATACATGGATATAAAAAAATGACCACCATTGAAAATAGTTATTGCAGAGGCTCTGTGTGGGCAGATTTCCGAATGTATTACGTGTTTTATGTCAGCTAGTCAACAATAATAACAATACAACATGAACGCTGTATTTTATTTTGATGCTGGAATCAATTATGAGCATGTTTATTAATTTGTTATGCCCAATTGAACTTATCAATTTCTCCAAGGAAAGACCACCTGGCTGCACATTTCAATGATTGAGTAGCAGAAACAACTTCCGATTCAAATAACTTGTGAAATACACTTTCAAAAGGAGTATATGTATATGATTTGGGTTCATCAAATTCAATTCCATAAATTGGCCATGAAAATCAAGTTAGACATGAATATCTATTATGAATATTTTGCAGGGACAAATACAGGGAGGTCTAGTGTCAACTTTATCAATGGACATTTCTCATTTCCAGGATTGTCTACGGTGAAACATTGTCAAATAGACTTTGTGAAAGACTGTGGTAATGGTCACTTGACAGTTATTATTATGCTGGATGGTTGCAGGAGTTCGAAAATAAAATAAAAAAAATGTGTAGAAAAAGGAACTACAGTCTGGTTTATAACACAGTAGTTTCAGAATTTGAGGAAGGATAATTCTTCATATAAAGGATGAATATCACAATATAATTGCTTATTAGCATATTTACACTCATCTACTTAAGGATAACAGAAGTGTTTGTCAAACCACCTTGTCTGTTGACAGAAAAATAGCTTAAATTCAGTCTTAGTTGACCAGTATTTGTTATGTACACTTTATGATACCCCATAGAGATTATATATCCTTTTACCATAATCATATAATGATAAAGAAATATCTTGAATGAATTTGTTTATAAGATATTCACAAATATAGGGCTTAGAAATGTACAATGTTGTATAAGAGTGACAAACAGGTTAATTGGCCGTCACTTTTTTCATCAGTTGCATTAACATTGATTAATTTAAACTGGACTTGTATACATTGCCTCTCATATCAGTGGCATAAATCACACATATACCAGAAGTGATTCACAACAGTCCATTAAATGGAAAACCAAAATAGACATATTCTTTGAAAATAGTTTGAAGTTTTTGGATTCATTATATGTAAATACCAACATATTGTTAGTTACTCAGAAACTAACACTCACAATAAATTGCTACATTTTGGAGAACATTTCCCCTTCGACTGGCAAGTGTGCAGGTTTAGCGTCTCCACATACCATAAACTGTTTAACACCTTAAGAAGATCTCTGGTGAAATCCAAAGATCGATCTGTTCTCTTTAAAACAAGATTTCTTGCCCTTGCCCTAAATGTCAGTGACAGAAGCCGGAACTTAGGGAAGAGACTTTCAGAACACTTGAACAAGAACTGCCATGCCTCAGCTGTTCAGATCCACAATGCATCTGCAGTGCATATCAGGCTCGCCAAAAGGCTCACGTGATACGTCACAGCAGATTCGTCCGATACACAACAGCCTTATGGGGAGGGCTCTCTATATCTTGCTTCCAGAGAACAAAATGCTCACCAAAGACTATTTTGATATGGATGCTATGGATGATAGTCATATGGATGATAATACCAGTATCATACGTTTCTTGACATATTTCAGCATTTATAAGTGATAGGTACTTTTAATCACAAAATGGTGTCCATTTTCTAATCATACATATTTCTACATGAAGTGTTGAGCCTTTTTAAAACAAAAATATTTACGGGCTTTTTTAGAAATCCTTACTTACACATGTTCAGTCTATGCCAAATGTGAAAATTCTGTCAGTCATCCGGTTTGACAAATCTTTAAAAACTGTCAGTTCTAATAATATTCTGTGAGTCCGAACTTTTTGGAAAATATGGCTGGACAGTGCAAACCTACAGCCAACAGCCCACAGCCAAGCCTATGACATTGCTATGGAACCTAAAAACAATATTCAGACCATATTGATATTTTGCATTCAATTGATACAATTCCATTGGAATATTAATAAAAAGATCACCCTTGATATCTGCAACCCCCGCCCTACCCCGGTCACCCACCCCCATCACAGTCCACGTTGACGTCATGATCATTATGCAGCAGGTCCATTCTTTGTGTTTTAATAAAAGCACTTTAAAGGCTGTGCTCAGCATGCAAACAAGAATGCTTTTATTGACGCACTATGATTTGTGTCCGCGCATTCTGAAAATTATTTTCACAGAAACGATGCTCTGAGAATAACTGTAACAATTGAAATACCCCGCCGTATTACGCCATTGTTCTGCGCAGTCAGAAAATTCTTTTTACAGATACGATGCCCTGAGAATAACTGGAACAATTTGAATATAATATAATAGAAATCCTATTTTGTGCAAAGGAAAATACCCCCAAATGTTTCAATCGGTTATCTATTTGAGCATATACATGTACAATGTAGTTCCTAGCAAAACTTAAAAACCGTTTATTTAAAATGTTTCTCTTGTGAAATGTTAGTATATATCATCCAGTCCTCTTTGGTATTTTGAGTTTTTTGCTGCTGAAATTTATACACTCGGAATAGAATGTTGGATATTAAATCCTAAACGTCAAATCATTGTTTAGCATGTTTATCTGGATCTGTGTATATTATTTTCCTGGCAATTAATTAGTGTAAGGGTGGAGTTGGCCAACTTATGTGTATAAAACAAATAACTGGCCGAAAGAATTATTTTTCAATGATTTGTTGAGTCTGATCAGCTCATAGTGATTGGACAATTTATGCCATTTGTTGTGACCTTGGATGTCAATTATTCAAGGTTACTAGAGGTTAAATGTATAGCACTTTTTTTCTGGTATTTGTAACTTCAATCAGTGTATACATAATAGTTAATGATACTTATAAATACAAAAAAACATATACCATGTTTTGTTATACCATTTTGTACTTGGAATACAATCGTACCCCCACCCGGGTACCCCAACCAGGACCCTTCTTTTAACAAGTTGAAAAGGAACATCTGAAAACATGCTATTAAGTTCAATTCCTCAATAACTGGTTAAAACAATCTTAGCGTTTTAAATACATTGCATCATATATTTTAAAACACAACAGCAAAATACCTAAAAATATAATAGATATTGAAGGAATTCAACATTTCTGATGGTTATCATTCATGTATCTTATAAACATTTTCATTTATGAAATTTTGAAATAGAATTTAGTGTCAATCTCAAACCTATCTTCTACGCAAATGAGTTAATTCACATGGCAGTCCTTTTTCTGTGAATGGGGATAAGGGATGAAGTGTGCCAACTATGACATTGGATCCAGACTGTATAGACCACATGCTTTGTTTTATGTTGGAGATTTGTTACATCATTATGCGCTTGTGAACTTATGTATTCTTTTTATTCTGTCTATCAGCTAGCTTATTTATAGATATTTTAAAATTTATCGTTACTGAGCATATCACTGGAATGAGTGAATAATAGTTCATTATAGTTCAATACATTGTACCAGAAACCCAAAAGAGCACTTCATGTTTTTCTGATAGTACTAAAGGACAGCTCTTTACATGGATCTCACCAGGTGACTAAGGTTATTCTTAACATTCATCAAGTTCATCCAGTAGACGTTAAAATATGTGAATGACTTATTATTCCATTGTGTGCTAAGTCATACAGGCTATTTTAGAATATATAAAATAGGTTTATTCAAGAATGGACATTAGGGTCTGTGAACTTACATGAACCCCAAAAGTTTAAAGTGTCTTTTGAATTTGTATCCAGAAAAAATATACCCATGTCTAAAGGTTTTTGTTTGTCACAACTTTTATTGAGTTGATGCATAAGGTCAACGATATCCCCATTATTAATTTTGAATGATTATATGTGCTATGAAAATATTCAATACATTTAAGCTATATATATATATGAAGCTGAACTGACTCAAGTTCTAACACGTGCCATTGTATGAAGGATGTGACGGACAGATAAATGAACTTGTAGTTACATTCTTATCAGGATCATGCTACTCATCTCATTTTGTGAATGGTGTCATGTACCGACCATCATACGACCATCCAAGTTCCCACCCTCGTGTAACAGCCCCCGCTCTTTTTCTTAATTAATTGTCCTTAAGAATTATATAGTAACTGCACTCTCGTGTAACAGACCACCTCCGAGTTTGAGAAAATTCCAATTTAACGGCCCAGGGCGCTTGGATGGTCGTATACGGTATATATATATACAACTTACTTTTTAGTAATGAGGATTCTTGTTGTTCCTACAACAATACATCAATCAGGTCATGTAGATGGGAGTGCGATGAGGTGCACGTGAAGTTTATAGTCCATATTCACCAACACCTATAACCCAAGAGGCTGGACTCATGCCAGTCTAACCAACAGCTTCCTGCTGTGGCTTATAAACCAGACTGAGAGCTGACGAACGTCAGTTGTCAGCACACTGCAGCAGTCTAAATGTTGCCACTGGATCTACTTAGAAACCCGATAAAAGTGTGATGGAAAATTAAATGCCAGTGATTTCTTGTTCAAGTAAACAGAACTAGGCTTGGATATGAAAGTAGTGAATGCATGACATGAATTTTGAATTGTGAAACCCATTCATTTGAAAGTATTATTAGAGGGTACTGTAAGTGAAGAGGATTAGCTGATAGGATTGCTGTCCATATGTAACTGCACTGCCTCCCAAGTTTGGTTCTTAATCCATAATCATACTTTTGTTGGAGGTCACATTGAAAGATTGATAGTTGCTATAAGTGGACCACATAATTTATTGAATTAGAAAATGTTTTCCTAAACTTATAAACATTGAAGCATTGGGATTTGAGGTGTGTTGAATGATCAAGAAAAAGCTAGGAGTTACTTTTGATGGGATATTTCTTTGACATCCATGGAACAATTTAAAGTGGACACAAAGACTTCAAATTGAAGCGGTTTTGTTCCGTAAAAAAACAACAACAGAAGTGATATTTGGTGACTGAGAAGAAGCTTTTCTTATTTTCTGAGTACATTACTGCCTGCTGTGTGTTAATAACCATCAGCAGGACGTGGACATGGTGATACATGTAGCCAGCGATTCTGCACTAGGCTTGAACCCCCAACCCTCCATCATCACGGATTATACTGAAGTTAATGGTGGCAGCGTTGGCTGCGGCGTGGATGACGACGGCACCAACAGCATGCACCTGCTCAACGTGAAGAACAAGATGCGGTACAGACCGGCGAGCATCAAGTACAAACGACCTAAAAAGGATGACAGCGACAAACACCGATTGCCCACTGCGTTTGGGCTCAAAATGAACGAGGTCAGTAGAGAGACTGCCAGAGTTTTCTTTTGAATGACACCATAAAACAGAGTTGTGCAAAGTTTGTGGTTAATGTAACAATAAGGTTCATTTTTAATGGGCCGCACAGTGAAGACGTGTTGTTTGTCAGGCCGTGATACATCACATGGTTTTATGCAACGGTTAAACTGTTTTCTAAATGCTCTGTTGGTTTGCGATGCATGATTCACAATTCAGTTCACTACAACCAATGGTTGAAATGATTATACATATGTGACCATGTTCATTCATGAAAATTTCTAGCATGACCTAGAGTTCATATGTAGTCCCAAACTGAAACTAAAGAAGTAACACATGCAGTGGACGCTTTGGAAGACTTTTGGTCATTACTAGTACACCCCAGGCCATTATTGTATAACTTTTGTGATTTTGTGATGAATTAATTGATATCCCTTTAATTTTTTTAATGAATTTTCTCTTATGATTTTAAAAAAGATTTGATCATGAGCAGTACCGTAAAAGTCTAGCTTTTAACATAAATTCTGCTTGTTTGGTTCGCTTTCTTACAGCCCATTTGGGGGCAAGGGTGATAGAGCTGATCTAGCCAATAGACCTGCTGGACTAGTAACTGGTATCCAGGTGTTCAAAACATCTGAGTATCTGATGTCCCCTCCCTACTAATGCTGCTGTGAGCTTTGGTTGATTGAGCAATATTACGTACACTTTCCCTGTGTATCTAAAAGACGGGGGTGACACAGGGGTCCTGAGATCCATGTCCCATTATCTCTTACCCCTATGTTCCATTTTCCACTATCTTTTTGCCCCTGTGTTCCATGTTCCACTATTGTTTTGACCCCTGTGTTCCATGTTCCACTATTGGTTTGACCCCATGTTCTATGTTCCCCTATCACGTGTCACCCCCCCTCCTAAAGGGTCTAGACAGGCGGTTAGTCAGCTCGGCTGATAGAACCATTAGTCCTTTCTTCATGAAGTTTTGACAGCTTCAGAGCTATTTTTATTTGAATTGTTTAGTCTGATTTATCTAGCGATAGGTGGTGTAGCCTTCGCAATTTGAACAGAAATTGGGAATATCATTTAGACATTGAAGGTCATTTCAAGTTGCAGCTATTGACCTTGAAAATGTAATTCGGCTAATGGCATTCAACATGTTCAAAGAACAAATTTGAAATATATATATTTCTAATTTCATTTTCTTTTTTTGAATATTTCAAATGAAAAGGAAAATTTGAAAAATAAATACAATGTTATAGTCAATATTTCTTTGAAATTGGTCAATCACGAAGAAATGTATTTAATAAGTAAAATGACAACATTTGTTCAGTCAACCTATAACCGATTGTGTTTTATTGAGCCCAATGTAAAGCAGAACTTGTTAACCTACCTGCACTATAATCAATTTTGTATAATTATTATGTGTTTTTGCTACGAAGATTGCACAACAACGATCTATACGGTAAACAATAGATAATTGGAGGCCTTTTGTTGAAAGGAAGAAGTTGGAAAAAAACCTTTCCGGAGAAAATCGTACAAGATTGGCTAGGTTTTAAGTAAAAATCTTATGATTGTGACCTATTTTTTTCCGGTTCACAATTAATGCAATGCATATGCTAGTTCATTTCATGTGATCCTCATAATTGGTAGTTACATTTATAAATGAAAGAGCAACATTATTGTTGTTGAATTTTGATTAGAACAATTGAAATATTCGTTAACTTAGAAAGCACATTTAATATTGTGGGCAAGTGGTTGATTTTGGTTTTACTGCACACAACACCAGCTTGCTGATATCACAGTAATTGGCAAAGACGGAAGTTGCTACTACTTTCTCTACAACATGCTAAATGTTATGATGAAATGAATCTTTTGGAAACTTCCTCAAGAAATTTCAGAACAGTTGCAAGTTCCAGCAGGATATTATATTCACAGTGAAAATACTATTATAAGATATCTTGTGTGAGTTAAGTTGCAAAAATTGAATTTTAATCTACCTTATTAAGATTTTAAATGTTATTTCCCAAATCTATTGATAAAATGAGTTGTGTTAAAACTATCTGTTGGAGGTAAAATAATTATAACAAAAATGAATTTGCAGGTAAAATGATTAAATTGAAAATTTTCATTAAATTTTATTATTCTTAAGAGGGGCTTACTATGACGTGTCCTATGTAATAATGAGGTGATTCAAACTACTGTAATATCCTGTTAATCATGACATTGCTTTATTTGGAAATTTCTGTAGAACGTATATGTAAGTTTATGATACATGAAAACTTACTCTTCTCCATAGTACCTGTAATCTATCATATAATCACTCATGAACAGAAGTAGGGTTATGTCGAAAAAAAGCAAGCTGTTTTTTTTTTTATAAAATCTCCAAGTATACCTAATATTTACACTGACCATCCTGACAACAAACCATTGAATGACGACATCACAACAACTGAAACTATATGTATGATCATCTCACATTTCCCATGTGCAAAGGGTAGTTGTTTTTGTCTCTTACTGTGTAAACAATTACTCAATGGATGAGTTTGGACATGAAAGTGCTGTATGAAAGTTGTAGATATTGTGTTTAAGCAGCATTTGTGAATATTAGATTTGAATTTCATAATATTTTTACCCCACAATTTACTTTCGTGTGTTACAATATGAACTGGGTTAGTTATAAAAGGGTCTAAAGGAATGGTACCTACGCCCTTTTCGTTAGAAGCACAGAACATGACACAACACCTCATGTTTAGCTGGAGTGTCAATTTACTGTAATTTCTTGCTCTACGCATGTTATATATAAGTACCGTAAATCTTCTAATAATGGCCTACCTCTAATACTAGCCTACCTGACCTATCTCTATTAAACGCCTCCCTGAGCTGGTAGGTATTCTGTTAAAGGCTGATCTGATAAATGCCCCCTCTACCTCTAATAAAAGCATTTAATGATCAATTTGTAAGTCTGTTTTGATTCATGAAGCACTGAAACAAGGCTGCACTGTGTGAAGCTCCTAAAAATCATGTATTGTTTGAAACAAGAACGCTTTATCTAACCTACGTTATTAACCGCCTACATCCATTAAATGCCCACCTCTAATAAACGCCTCCCTCTCCAAAAGAAGAATGCCAATAGCCGTCCAGCAGTTAAAAGAAGATTTACGGTACTCACTAAACCTTGCCACAAGGACAATCATGTGACATCTGATAAGTTATGTACTGGATAGTAAGAAATTGCTTTCACTACCTTATAAGTTTCACTTGATAAATTTCATGTGTCTAGAATGTATTCAAATGTATGATTCTATTTGACTGAAATACAGAGATGAACCGTGTCTATTGGTAGATCATGTTAAACACAAATGCAATGTATGTAGTATAGACTACATTTTTATATCTGATACATTATATTTAGAGTCAAAACCTGATGTTTTGCCAGAGCTACTGCCATCCCTCCCACTGGTTCAAGGCAATGTTCTCCCTGGAGTTTCTTGATAGCTGATCATAGCTGATCAAGTGTCTCCAACCTGGTTGTCAATCTGTACCCCATGGCAAAATATAGAGTTTTAACTCAATATCATTAATTAGAAGTATTTGTACAATTATGTAGTCTTGGATAAAGTCCCCTCACGTCAAGAACATACATTTGTTTACATTTATCCCTGAATATGTGTATAGTTATTAAAATGAAAATAGACAAGACAATGCTAAATATAGGAGCAATCACATGTCAAATCTTTTACACGTAGGGAGGCTATTCCATTTTTCCGTAAGGATGCTATTCCATTTTTAAGTGAAAGGTTTGCATTTGCTCCCATAACATGAGCTTGAAATCGCAACTTTGGTATATGCAGTCATCTGAAATATTTGGAATCAACTCTTATTTTGTATCAAAATATCTTGCTCTCTAGACTATTTAAATTGATTATTGTTTGGACTATAAGTCTAATAGCATGTAAGACTTTTGAATATGGCAAATGACGACCAAAGTCATGGCGATCACATATCTCTTTCTATAATTGAAACTCAGCTGGGTGAAGGGTAGACAACCTGATTTATGAGCTGAATCGTATCATTGGCTCTACTTCTTATGTCGTGGTGAATACCTCTTGACCGATTACTTTTGTCATCACAAATACAATACCCTGCTAAGCGTAAAAGTGATGACCAGTTTAACCTAGATGAGAATGTGTAAAGAAGTGGGTGTACTTGTAAAGAAGTAGGTGAAAGAATCAAATCATAAAAAGAAAGGCAGTTTAAACTGCTGGTAGATGACCAAAGGTACTAGGACAAGCTGTGCTCCAAAAAGTACCCATTTAGTTGTATATGCAGACATTTAATGCTATCGTTAAATTATATCACTCCAATTTCAGTGAATAGGCAACAGAGAAATAAGTGAGAGCCACATTATGTCAGTGTACCTGTAGACCTCAGAGATACCTACATTTGCTCAATGACACTGATTTCTCAGACACGATGATTGCATCAGTAAGAATTTCTGGCATTTGGAGTGTATTGGCCTACCGACAATAAAGTAACACTATGCTATTTGGGAAAGAAGTAAATGAATTTTAAGTCCTTTTTTATTGTCTTTGAAACAGTTATACTATTGCTAGAGAAGTGGTGAAGATGTTGTATTAACAGATCGGATGAGGCATTACTTGTTAAAGAAAACTTATGTGACTGCACGTGTAAACAGGGCAACAAAAAATCATAAGATGTGGGAGTGGAAAATGTCACTAATGGTTGTGTCCTCAAACTGTGAGATTAATATGGAGAGAAAGAAACAAGAGAGTAGGAATTAAATAATGTGCATCTTCATGTGTTCGTCAGATGGTTGAAAGAATAGGCAATTCTAACGCAGTAAATTGTGTTGTGCCCATTACTCAAGGTTTTACTGTAGTTATATATCTTAGCAGGACGTCGTAAAAGTGAGTTGAAAAACTGGCAGTGACACTGAGACCTGTTGATTTCTGACCATGAAACTGGCGATGGAAAGCTATGTTATTGCTGCATTCTTGGGTGCAGGGAAAAATATACCAGTACACAATGTCACTCAAAACATATGTTCAAATGAGTGCATAATTCTTGCTATACATTTTATGTTTTCTGGATTAAGCACTTTGTACATGCAGACTTTGCTCACATTGTCAAGATGATATCTAATTGCACTGCACATTCGATAATTTAATTATTTCAATAATGTTGCAACAACGTATAGATTAATGACTCTCCTCCTCCTATGAACTGGTGCGCACCACCCACGCCTACTCACACTGTTCTTGTCTGCGCCCAGTTCAAAATGCTAGATGTTTTCTGCTCTTTGCTACATACCACTTTGGCCTGTTCAGCTTCTGCTGACGTAAAATATACATTAGTCTTGCACCATCACTTTTTATGTTTATATGTAATAAGTGCTTCAGAAGAAGTATATATATGTTTTTACTGAAGTTATAGTTATTTTTTTAGGGGGCGGGCATAGGGTGTCAACGAGTGTCCAATTAATTCAAATATTGTTCACTATTAAGTCATAAAAGTTGTGTGGAAATTTCTCGTCAGGTTTGGATTTTTTACAGTTTATTGCATTGAAATAGTCATGAAATTGATTTATGGTTATAGGCTACCTACGATTTTACTAAATATAAAATTTCAATATCTCCGTATATTCAATTTTGAAATTCGTACGTTGAAGATAATTCATCAAGAATGTATGCATACATTTACAATTAGTGTATGGAATGTCTACTTCACAAGCCATAGGAGTGTTTAATCAAAGGCATATGATAAGTACAGGTGATAGATATGATGTTCACATTGTGCAGTCATCACATACCAAATTGTATCATCTACTTATCACTGTACAGAAGATGTATGGGGCTTTGTAAATATCACAAATTGCAATATGATTGCAAGGGAAGAATGTTGTATATTCCACTTTTGCACTTATATTGGTGACCTTTAATTGTGTATCTGTAATGAAGCTTTATAAAATGTACATGTACTTGATATAGGATTTGAATTTTTTAAAGTAACAATAATCAACATAATCTCGAAATTGTTTTGAAGGTTTTTGAAGAATGTTATCGCAAATTTGCTAGTTTTAAATGCAGATGGTTTTGTAGATAGGTGACAAATACAGATCATGTTATAGTAAATAAACTGAATTTTGGCTAAGAGTTGAGAAATTTCCAAATTAGATAATTCGTAATTCTGTATCTTTTGGCTGCATTAGTCGTATGCTGTACCTAGAAATCTTGTTAAATACGAATATCCTCAAAGTAGGCCACATAGAATAATGAACAAATTATAAGTTTTTTTCCTGATAAAATTTTAAGTATCAAGACATAAATAGCATTATGGTTATGATTGCAAGACCTTTCTTCTTAGCGAGCCAATGATATCTTAATATCACGTTACCTCATAAATATTAGAAATCTACAAATGAAAAGGGTTTGAGTCTGTCTTTGAACCATTACTTTATCTATGCTGTTCAGCTGTGGATAGGAGTAGAAAGAGGGCTTATAAAGTGGAAATTTGAAAGACGTAATATGTTACACTTTGCAACACTAGCTAAACAGGATTACAAGTTTCTTATGTTTAGCATTTGTACACGCATAAGTTTGGTTCAAAGGTCCTTTTTCATGCATTTGCTTTGATAATTGATAACTAGTAGATTTAGTCACGTTTTTTAAACGTGACTTACGAGATACCATCATTAATTTAGTGATGTTTTTTAAACGTGACTTATGAGATACCTTGGTTTTTTTTCGCAATTGAATGTAAATCTATTTAATTTTGTATGCATTGATATTGATTTATCTATATGTTTATGCTATGTTGCTGAAATAAACTACTCATCATTCAATTGAGATGAATACTACACCCTTGGTGTAAGTTAAAATACTCTTGGTCTGTATTCGAATGAAAAAAATGAAATCGAGAACACTCGTCTTTCAGTGTGACTGAAATACAGTGTGCTACACTATAAATCTATAATTGTTCTGGGGTTAGTGTGATCATTGTTATGTTTTTATCAGAACACCTTTTGTGTCACTTTTGACTTCACTCACGCTACATCGTACTACATGTAGAGCATTTGAAATCTGAGATTTGAAACTACATGGCTGCACATATTGAATGCGTGACGCTTATATGGACCAATCATAAATTACACCACCTATAACTGCACTATTTGACTTGATGCCATTAACACATGATTAATGAATTTAAAATCAATATTATTTACATGCTCATTTAAAAATCCTGTCATTCTCAATGTCTCATCAATGCTCAATACCTACATGTACGTATGAGGTAAAAATGTTTCTTATCACAATGCACCAGAGGCTGTAAGTAACCAGTTCAATTTCAGTGGTGTTTACATTATGACTTTGTTCTTACGAAGCTAAGCAGGTGTCATTAACAGGTTGTAGTGGCAGAGAAAAAATACTTTACAATGGGGATAAAATGAGCCACCAGACTTTTAATTGAAAACTTCTTCAAAACCTCGTCAAAATATCGATGTCCGTTTAAAATCAATCCCCAGAATTTATTCATGTACACACATGTATTCAGATATTTATGGCAAGTTTTTTTAACAATAAGCTAGATTGTACATGTGTGAAACGACGAAAAATGATTCTAAAACTGTAATTACATCTATATTTTATTAATTATCTTAATAATCATGCATATATATTCAACATTACTTGTGAAAACTTCAAACCAAATACTTATCAAAGCTTGAAATATGGTTCATTATTTGTTGCGATTCATTATTTATTATTATTATTATTGAGTCCCATGATATCTGATGGTGGAATTTTTGTTTCAAAACTATGTCAAGTTATAAATCAATTGATGCGTTGCTATGTAATTTAAAGGAATTGCTGATAGAATATATGTAAATGACAAAAAAGAATGATGTTAGATAAAGTGAACTTTGTTTTAGAACTTACAGTTTTCTTACTGCGTCAGAAACCATTATGATAACCTAGTTCTTTTTTATGATGAACTTTCACCTCTTTGTAACCAGACTAGGAAAACGTCTGCTTTTGGAAATCTCTGTTAAATGGCATTATAATTGAATGTATTAATTTAGAAATACAAAGGCTTGTTGGCCACAATTTCATTGAATATATTGTGTTACAAATGTGATATAATGTTCTGAAGTCTCCATGAAGTGTATTTGATAAACTACTAGCTAGATTTGACCTCTTAACTATCACTTACAATGTAAGGTACATGTATTTGGGAACTTTCAATCCATACACATTTGTATTACAGCCTGACGGTTTTGTTCAAAATTGATCAGTTTTCAATCATAATTGACCTCAAAGACTACCAAGCGTTTGAGTGTATTTTATGATGAGCGGTACAGCGTGTTAATTGTCTGTTTAAGTGCAAACTCAGCAAATTCACAGCTGTGCTTTTGCCAATGCAAATCATTATGCGCATACTTCGTTATCTATGGCTGCTCAATTGATATAATGAGGAACGCTTTTTTAGAATATGCATAATTGATTGCATTTTTTGTGATAAAAGATTATAATCTGATTCATGGATGGGTACAAAGTCATGAATGGGGATGTGTGTGAATTTGTTATGAAATTGCCTGTAAACACTCCAGAGATTGGAGGGCTATATTTGTGTTTCTATTATATGCGTTGTACCTGTAACTGCGAGGTCGCATACGTAATACTGAGTCACAATATATTTTGTGAAGACAAATCTAGATATTGTGTAGAAGCCCCAAAGATGGGATTTAGCAAATTCATTGCGCAGATAGGATGCGTTAGTCAGGGAGCGTTTGTCAACATGGGGTTATATATTTTCAAGTCATCCACCAAAGTCATGATGAGGGCTGCATCATTAACTAGGGACAGGTCATTGACACACGTCTTAATGCCAATGTTTCTGCACAAAATGAGAAATGCGTACACCCAGTTATAATGTAGTGCTATATTCGGTTTTTGTTTCTTTGCAGTGTCTCTTGTCCACGGTGGGAGAGTGGGACTTCAATGTTTTCAACCTCGACAAGCTTACAAATGGTGAGTCCTAATATTTGCACTTATAATTTTATCTGTAAAAGATTATCGTTTGACTTTTACGTGTAATTTGTTGTACTATTTTCTTTTCCCATCCCCAAATTGTTATACCACATATTTACTTGTTTTTTTCTTCCTCAAAGCCTCCTAATCATTTGTGGCAGTCCAATTAGAATCGTCAGAGTTATGTTGTTTATGTAAATTTCAACAGTAGTGGCAGAAATGAAGCGTAAGAAAGTGCAGCCTGAGAGGCTGGGTCGTTTGATATGTCTGATAGTTGAAGTAAGTCATGTTGAGTAACTAAGTATGACCAGGACAACATCTGTACATACTAATATTTCAAACTGATGGTGAACTAGCCTATGTTTTATGGAAGTGAACTATTTTCGTTCTCATTTCACAAGAACTTAGTCGTGTTAGTAGGACTTTCTTCCACGAATGTTTTGTTTAAGGATAATATTTCGTGTATATGCCCTTCGCAATCAATCAACTGATGGTGCCACACATGAAATTCTTTTGTGTTTGTATGTACATTGTACTTGTACGTGGTTATTATAAAACAGAACAAATTGAAATCAAAAGTGAACCCTAAAATAGTTGGACATTCTTAAAAACAACGATAAATGTGATGCCCACACAGAGAACTGGTTTCTTGACATATTAATCATAACAATTTTCTAATGATATCTTGAATTGGTTTCGTTGTACATATCTTGAAGATGAATGGGAGAGGATAATTCTTTCTGACTTTCATAGTTTTTATCATTAATAAAACATTAGAATTGTTACAAGCCAAAAAGTAGTTGAATAAAATTGGTGTCAGGAGAAAAGGTTGTGCTTTATCTCTGAGTGCTCTATATACAATTTACTGAAAAGCACATGTTTTATAAAAAATCTGTTTGAAAAGCTGGTGATCATTACCGGGGTACTTACGTCTTTTGATTAAACATGTTAAATTGTATGGAAAGTAAGATGGGTCTGATGTGTGCATAAGTTTTTTTTTTCATTCCTGTAAATAACAGATACACGACTGTAAAACTATATTTAAATAAACAATCATTAGCTTTTATCATCTTCATATGAAAAAGACATGTTTTGAATTGTGTCACTTGAATATGTTAGCCTTTTTGAAAACAACCATGGAACATTTTTATAATGCGTAGTAACAATTGGATATTTAATTTCAACGTCATATCTGTGTTTGTTTATTCAATTTGTTCAGGTTATTACTGGTTACGAGGAAGCATGGTGAAGTCTTATATTCTGTCACTCTGCCTTTATCATAAGAATCTATTAATAATAAGAGCAATCATCAGCAATCATGTGCATGTCAAAATGGGCAAAATGACACGTGTTGCAAAAACAAAGGTCTTTGTGTTTAAAACTTGAAATATATGTGATTAGATAGGATCATTATTATCCTTGCAATAGTTGTGAATTGCGTACTTTAATATAGATCTAGATGTTGTTTTTGTCATAATTAGAAGCAAATTTAGGGTCATATATGTAAAAGTAAGTTGACCTGATTGGAATGTCATCTGCATATTGCATTGTAACAAAAAAAATATCAATGGTTTCCACCACCCATAGACAATTTGAGGATATTTAACAATATTGAAATTATCAGTATTTACATGCCTGTTTCTTACGCAAATTGGCTGTAAACTATGCAAACATTCCTAGCGTGTATTCAGGATTTAGGAAAAAGTGTATATGTGTCTGGGGGCATGCATGCTCCCACTCCCCACCACCACCACTACGAACCCCACTCCCCCGAAATTTTGTCTTTGTAAGGGTGCCATTTGGTGTAATTTGAGGCATGTTTTATGCATTCTGGTCTCATTTCATTATTATTAGATTGGCAGAATGCTTTCAATTAACTATGAATGATCTATATTTCATAACCTTAATCATTGCAAAAATCCGTTTAAATTTTTTCGGCATGAAAAGTAAAAATACGCTCGTTTGCAAGCATTGACATTTAAAACAATTTATGTTATGAATGCAACCCGTGTCAGTCAAGCTTTGTGGTTTTCACAAAATATAGACTGCATTTTATGCATAACAGATGGTCTGATATTTAAATGCAAGTGCTGATGAAGGCTGAGAAGTCATTTTTTGGAGTGAGTGGGTAGAAACACATGTATGTTACTCCCGGAAAGCACATATTGATAATGTGATCCATACTACCCCCAGCACTGGAAAAGATCTTTGTTATTGTCTGAAGAAATGCGTGCAACTCAACGTGACGACTTCTTACTCTTAGTATCCGACTTTCATGCAAGTGTGAAATCAATTACTGTTTACTTACTACTATCAATCGCAAAGAAAGTGCTTGCAGGATAAAGATCCTTAGCAGACTGTGTTAGTATATATTATTACCATACCATTACAGTTAAATGAACATTATGAATAGTTGATTAAGAGTTGTTTATTCGTATGCTTATACATGTATACCTTAAATGTAAATTGGTAATTAATAGCCCGGAGTATACGCCTAGGCCCTTGGGGTGTGCAAGGAGGAGAGAATCCTCTATCATTGCTTGTTGAAAACATAACTGGCAGACAACTGTCTTATTGCAACTTACCTGAGGTCATTATCTGACTTTCCCGAGATGTACTACATAAGTACATACATACCATGTGTTGTGTTCTCATTTTGATAAAAGACAAAAGTAAAGGATTAGCATTTATTAGAGGGGTCTTTAAAACATGGATTAATGTCCAAGTCAATCCAAGGCATTTGTTCAATTACATGTCTTAAGTTCAAAGTAACATAATAAACTGTACAGTGTATGTACAACTAGGTATGAAATAAACAAATGGTAGTCTTATATCATGTACTACCAGCTTTTACTGTATTGGTGCTTGATGAACTCATGCCGAATTTTTTCTCCTCAACTGCAAATTATCATTCAGCAAGCAGCTAGCTCCATTAGTCCTATTATAGACAACAGCTATAAGTGTTTGGAAAACAATGTTGTATTAATAAAAAAGGAGCATGGAAGCCATGAATTCGGGCATACACTGCAGTTGATCATTGGCAATGACATCACAGACTCATTTCATAATAAGTGCATGTCCATGATATCCGTGCCTCTTGTTTTTATAGATTGACGTTTCTGCATTGTGGGAGGTCTATGTACCATGTACATACGTAATAAATATTTGTACTCATATTGAGGATACATGGAATTCCGGTTTGATATTTCTTGGTAATTGTTTTACTTTTCGTAACGATTTTTATCTTTAATACATAGAGTGAGGAATCGAGGGGCGCTATTAATCATAATCATGGTCTTGTGCTTGAATCTTTGTTGTAGGAAGAACTCATGTTTGCGTGAGTTGATAAAATTTTATGGCCAAAGTAAACACTAGTGCCAACTGATTTTGGTGCGCCCTGGCTAGTTTCGAAAGTTCATGGCCCAGTGGGTACCGTATAGTAGCCTATTTTTTGGGATTTCTAGCTGCTATTTTTTTTATCTACCTTATGTAGTTTGAGTCCTATAGTTACTATTTAATAAAATAATCTTTTACGAAACAAATAGTGTTATTTTTCTATTTTTTATAAATAACTTCAATTTTAGTTCAATTAGTGCAAACAAAAATGACCTTGAAAAACCTCGTTCAGTAGGGAAAAAGTAGGGGAAAAGTAGGGAATATCACTATTGAAAACATGTGGGATACGTCAATACTTCTTATTTGACTGACATTTTATATTTTTGGATGAAATGAAACCAAAAATGTGACATCCAAAACATTCATGTTCAATGTTTCTGTTGTCAATGTTACATTAGAGAAATGAAGAGGGGAAAAGCAAGGAAACGAATTATCAAAAGGTAATTGAAGTTTAGATCTGTTGATGTGGGCATTGACAGGTCCCATAATGTTCATTATGTTTTCGTAAATTTG
>CM032664.1:27367066-27396418 GCA_019095985.1 Streblospio benedicti | reverse complement strand
TCTTGTTTTATTGTCTGAAGAAATGCGTGCAACTCAACGTGACGACTTCTTACTCTAACTCTTAGTATCGACTTTCATGCAAATGTGAAATTAATTACTGTTTACTTACTACTATCAATCGCCAAAGAAAGTGCTTGCAGGAAGATCCTTAGCAGACTGTATTAGTATATATTATTACCATACCATTACAGTTAAATGAACATTATGAATAGTTGATTAAGAGTTGTTTATTCGTGCGCTTATACATGTATACCTTAAATGTAAATTGGTAATTAATAGCCCGGATACGCCTAGGCCCTTTGGGTGTGCAAGGAGGAGAGAATCCTCTATCATTGCTTGTTAGCTACATACAAAACTGGCAGACAGCTTTGTCTTATTGCAACACCTGAGGTCATTATCTGACTTTCCTGAGATGTACTACATAAGTACATACATACATGTACCATGTGTTGTGTTCTCATTTTGATAAAAGACAAAAAGCAAAAAGGATTAGCATTTATTAGAGGGCTCTTTAAAACATGGATTAATGTCCAAGTCAATCCAAGGCATTTGTTCAATTACATGTCTTAAGTTCAAAGTAACATAATAAACTGTACAATGTATGTACAACTAGGTATGAAATAAACAAATGGTAGTCTTATATCATGTACTACCAGCTTTTACTGTATTGGTGCTTGATTAACTCATGCCGAATTTTTCTCCTCAACTGCAAATTATTCAGCAAGCAGCTAGCTCCATTAGTCCTATTATAGACAACAGCTATAAGTGTTTGGAAAACAATGTTGTATTAATAAAAAGGAGCATGGAAGCCATAAATTCGGGCATACACTGCAGTTGATCATTGGCAATGACATCACAGACTCATTTCATAATAAGTGCATGTCCATGATATCCGTGCCTCTTGTTTTTTTAGATTGACGTTTCTGCATTGACGTCTATGTACCATGTACATGCGTAATAGATATTTGTACTCATATTGAGGATACATGGAATTCCGGTTTGATATTTCTTGGTAATTGTTTTACTTTTAACGATTTTTTTTATCTTTAATATAGAGTGAGGAATCGAGGGGCTATTAATCATAATCATGGTCTTGTGCTTGAATCTTAGTTGTAGGGAAGACCTCATGTTTGCGTGAGTTGATAAAATTTTATGGCCAAAGTAAACAGTAGTGCCAGCTGATTTTGGTGCGCCCTGGCTAGTTTCGAAAGTTCATGGCCCAGTGGGTACCGTATAGTTGCCTATTTTTGGGGAGTTCTAGCTGCTATTTTTTTATCTACCTTATGTAGTTTTGAGTCCTATAGTTACTATTTAATGAAAATCTTTTTTATGAAACAAATAGTGTTATTTTCTATTTTTATAAATAACTTCAATTTTAATTCAATTAGTGCAATCAAAAATGACCTTGAAAAACCTCGTTCAGTAGGGAAAAAGTAGGGGAAAAGTAGGGAATATCACTATTGAAAACATGTGGGATACGTCAATACTTCTTATTTGACTGACATTTTATATTTTTGGATGAAATGAAACCAAAAATGTGACATCCAAAACATTCATGTTCAATGTTTCTGTTGTCAATGTTACATTAGAGAAATGAAGAGGGGAAAAGCAAGGAAACGAATTATCAAAAGGTAATTGAAGTTTAGATCTGTTGATGTGGGCATTGACAGGTCCCATAATGTTCATTATGTTTTCGTAAATTTGTTTTCATCTCATTTGCATTTGAATATATAAGCATATATTGTATTTCAGACTTTTCTAATGTTCTAGATTTCATTTGACACCTCTTTATGTTGATATATCTGTAAAGTTATAGCCAACACGAAAATTGCCTTGGCATTTACATATGTTGAACAAAGTCAGCCAGTGCATTATAAGTGTTTTATGTTAGAAACACATTCAAGTTTCATAGATAATGCTGCAAATCATGATCCCAGGGTTTATCTGTGCACTTTTGCACTTGGTGGGATTTTCAGTGCAAAAATCGTTTTGTCAGATGGGCTAGCTGTTCTTTACATAGTAATCTGTGATTTCATCAGTCAACATGACCAAGAAATAGCTATTTATCTTTGTTGACTCAGAACGTGAATTATTACAAAAAAATTCTGAATCAAAGTCGTCAAGAAGCATCTCATTATGTTTTATGATTTGCTGATCATGTGTTTCTCTTGCAGGTCGTGCATTATTCCACATCAGCCTTCACCTCTTCCAAGAACACAACCTCATAGAAGACTTCCGGCTGGACATTGTGAAGTTAATGAGATGCTTCAGTAAGTAAACAACTTTGACAGCCATTTATATACTTTATACAACCACCCAGTAGCTAGGGTGTTTGGATTAAAATTTAAGTAATATTAGGGGTGGTGGTTTACTTGCATCCACGTCCAAATCTTCCACAAACATAAATTCTTTATCTGTGTTGAACATTTTCACACAGCTGGCTAGTTTTGTTACAGATGGAAAAGAAGTTCACTTTTGAATTTATAATGTCTTTGTGAATTTTTGACCGAGAAAAATTGTGTCATTAGCTTGACCTTGACTAAAGAATATAATGTTAATAAAAAGTGAATCAACCTTGCATTATCTTTGTATTGGGACATTGGGACAATCAACTCCTTGTAAATTGAAGGACAGCACATGTTAAAACATGATGCATGAATTTATACCTGTACCTTATTTTATATATTAAAAATATTGAATTTGATGAGCAATTATATTAAGATAAATAATTAACATTGTATTGTTAGGAGGACTATAATTATAACTTTCATCACACACTTATATATGTTGTATATTTTATTATACAAACACTTTTTAAAGAATAGCAGTGCACACAACATTATAATGATAACCACCAAGGCATGTGTTTTAGAAAAATCAAACATAAATAACATGGATTTATCAATGTAGGTTAAAGTTTTAAAAAACGGCACTTATGGTGGCAAAATTGTATCTGGCCATTTGGACACATTGTTAGCAAGATACCAAGTTGAGTATCAGCCATTTCTTTCAGATTACTGATAGTAGCTGGTTTATTGCTTTGCAAATTTTAATTTCACACAGCAACTTGAGAAAAGCTATATGATTTCCAAAAGGTTCTGATTTTTTTTTCAAAAATAGACTCCTTGACTAAATCATTCTGACTTTGATGAATAACCATCTAAAAATTTTGTATTTTTTTATTAGTTTTTAACGAAAGCTAACCTAAAAATTCTGATTTTAGTGTTGGCATGGCAAGAGTCTCATAGTATAGATTGTACATTATTACTCAATTTAGTAGTCCACTATGTAACATGTAAAGCAACTAAGGCCAAAATTTAGTTGACCGCAAAGGGTTTTAGTATACAGTTAGGTACCAAATTTTAATACATGAAGTGTGTCAGCACTTTATTTCGTTTAACATATTCTGTATTAACTGGATCCTAATCACTAGTATATATCAGACTACAACTTAAGTCTTACCGTTTGGTTGAAGAAAGAACATCAATGAATAACTTTGCATTTAAATCAGCGTCTCCATCATCTTTCAGCTCTGGTAACGACATCAATGAATAATGTTCTTAACTTTGCATCACTTCAGCGCTGGTAGAAGAAGAGTACCACAGTTCGAACCCGTACCACAATGCGGTGCCTTCATTTTCAAAGGGTTTTTTACACGTTCGCCATCGATCGCGCGTACAAACCCCATGACATCCCTGATCAATGAATAATGTTCTGACTGTCCATGTCAATCAGCGTCGCTCTCATCTTTCAGCTCTGGTAGAAGAAGGGTACCACAGTTCGAACCCGTACCACAACGCGGTGCACGCGGCGGACGTAGTGCAGGCGATGCACTGCTACCTGACGGAGGACACGCTGCGCGACTCGCTGACGCCGCTCGAGCGGCTCACCGCGCTCTACGCCGCCGTCACGCACGACCTCGACCACCCGGGCGTCAACCAGGCCTTCCTCATCGCCACGAGCAACCACCTCGCCACACTCTACAACGTGAGTAGCTCTATTTAAAGTGTTTTTTATTGCTTTTATGTATAAAGTACAGTAGAACCTCTATTAGGACCACCTTTGGGACCAGTGTTAGGTGGTCTCAATAGAGAGGTAGTCTATGTATACAGAGGTTCAACCAGGCCTTACTCATCGCCACGAGCAACCACCTCGCCACACTCTACAATGTAAGTACAGTAGAACCTCTCTATTAGGACCACCGTTGGGCCCAGTGTTAGGTTGTCTCAATAGAGAGGTGGTCTCTGTACAGAGGTTGACTGTGGTAGCTTTGAAGGTTTGAGATTGTGAAAAGTGGTCTTATTATAGAGGTGGTCTTTATATGGAGGTGGTCGTATTTGGAGGTTCTACTGTACAAATGTAGCTCTATTTAAAGGTTTTTTAAGCCGGCAACATACCAATGTTGCCTGCTTATAGCTACGCTGCTCGGTTGATTGCTACAGGTCGCCCTCAGCCTTGTAAATAGTCCCAAACCGTGCACTGCGCATCAATATTAAGCCGGCAACATATCAATGTTGCGTTATGAATTGCGTTGCGTTTGCGTTACGAATGTCCCCGTGACAATTTCAAAACGCTGCCATATATTGCGAAATCTCACTGCTGCAACATGTTCTGTAGGGTCAAAGTTAGCTTTAACTATATGCCACGTTATGAACGTCACTGTGACATTTGCCGGCTTCCTGTGTACGTTGACGATTTTGATTTATTGCTGTTATCTATAAAATACAGCAAGTAAATGAAGCGTACATGATGAACTGGTAGTAAGATTGCCCGCGCATTGAGCCTTGTCCATAATGTAAGCATTCAGACTGACAGATATGTAATACAAAGAGATGTTAGATTCTTGAAACTTACGAAATGGAAGTTTTTGACGTTCATGTTGCAATTTCCTTTCAAACTGTGGTGTCAAATGTAGCACAAATTTTCAATAAAGAAATGTAATCATTTAAAAAATGAGATTAATAATATGTTATATGAAACTGAAAGAAAGATGCGGTAAACATTTGAAATGATGTTGATTGTTTGGACTTTGGTATATGTATTATCACACGTTAAATCACTAGACTTATGACTTCCAAGTCAGGTTAGGATTATATCACAGTTTCTGGTGACCAGAAACTATATGTGAGATACATGCGATACACTTAACTTGACTTGGAATAAAAAATCTAATGAAATAATTACATACAAGGGCTAAACATTCAATGGCGCACATATTCTACTTTATTGTAATACATTTATGCCCATGTAACATGTGAACACGTCAAAACTTGTACATGTGATATTTTGCAGAATACGTCAGTATTAGAGAATCACCACTGGCGGTCGGCAATGGGGATTCTGCGCGAGTCTGGCGTCATTAACCACTTTGACTCCAGTATGTGGGGCAAAATCGAGACCCAGATGCGTCGGCTCATCCTGGCGACAGATATAACACGCCAGCCAGAATTCCTGGGCCAATTCAAGGTACAAAAATCTGAAGTCATGAAATAAGCTTCATTAAACATATAAGTAATCACTAATGCGCCTTTTTGAATCTAGATATACATGTAGCAACTCAGTGTATTTGATGATATATTCAATCATAAAAATATTACCTGTAGTAAATAAAACATCTAAGAATCCAAGTATATATTGGTATCAGGTAACATAGGTAGGAATATTTTGATTTAATTTGTGAAAGCCCTCTATTTTCAATGTACATTGCATCCCACAGTTGCATCTGGACAAGAATGACATGGATCTGGATCTACCAGAGCACCGTCAGTTTATCCTGCAGATTGCACTCAAGTGTGCTGATATTTCCAATCCCTGCCGTGATTGGCCGATCTCACGCAGGTGGTCGGAGCAGGTGTGTGAGGAGTTCTTCCAACAAGGTGGGTGTGTTAATTAATTGTGAATGAGGACATATCATAGATTAAGTTGGACACATTGGCATTGTCTGTAAAGACGACAACAATCCAGATAATTTATGTGTGTTTATCTTAACGTCGTAAGCAATTTCTTTTGTCGAATTTATCTCTCCAAAAATGCTTAAAGTTGTCAGTTCATGTTGATCAATCTATACAGGTATTTGTAAACTGTAATTATGTATGACATAATGCAATTATGTATGACATAAATTTGGGGACAAAAGCATAAGTCAATCAAGTTAAACAAGTTGAGAAAAATTTTGATATGGTTCAGTTCTCGACCAAACTTTTTTGTTACTAATATTGTTGTGTTGTGGTTTATGACACTGCGACTTGTGAAGACTGTACATTCTCTTTAATTAAGTCTACATTTCAAATCAAAGTATGCAATAAATACATGATTACATTGGTTCTTATACGTTTTGATAATGTATTGCTCTTATCTTGACATTTGAACAAATGTAATTTTTTCAAAACATTACTTCCTCTAGTGACGTTACATTTTTAACCTATTTAAAGTACCCTAATACATTTCTTCGTTATGACAACAACGTAGGTATCAAAATAATCATATTGCCATGTTGTTGTAGGAAATTTGACTTAAGTAGTGAAATAAACAATAATGACAAAAAAATAACATAGTCATCGTAAGGTGAGCTCAATTGTTGGAGATTTTCAATGTCAATAATTTAAAACTAATTCTTTAAAAGTTACTTGAAAATGATTGATTTAAAAGATTGGTCCAAACTAAATAAGATACTTTCTGAAGGATGTGTGAAGTGAAGTGTCTATTAACTTAATATCATATCAATTGCACTTTTCAATTATGTTTCCTATCATTGCACTTGTATAATTCAAACTGTCTTCTTTCTACTTGAGAGTGATTGAAAATGATGAGGATGAATTTATCCAGTATCATTTTTTAGTAGTTGTCTTGACATGAACGTCTCAACTAGGATTTTTAAATGCCAATTTTGATTCTTAATTGAGGGCAATGTCTAAATTACCTATTGCTGAACTGATAAGAAAATGTAGAAGGAAAAGTTTTTTTTAGAAACCGATTATTATACATGGGTGTGATTAGATTTAGATCATTTCTGACAGCAATCAGTTCTTAGTGTTAGTGAATGTCATATTCAACCATTACAAATGCATAGAAATTCGTAAAATATCTAACATACCGGGTATTTATCGGTTGCAAGAATTCCTGATCTGCAGGAAATGTGTCATGTTGTATCCCACAACATCTGTTAGAGAAATAAAACAGCAGTAACATAAGTGTGAGTTGGAATAGGTCAAGTCTGTACACAACTGGGTTTTATACTCAGGTAAACAAATGAACCATACCAAGCTTCTCTTTAGTAAAACACCAGAGAAGTGAGTTGTAAATATGCTTTTGTCTAATCACAATCTCAAAGATATTGATCTTATGCATCTGCAAAAATGTTAGTGTCTCTTTGTGAAGCTGTATACATTCAGTACATGTAAATGTTTTTAAATAAGGTAGAATGTGACAAAATCTGATGCATGTTCATGTGCTCCATTTTCATTATCTGTAGCATCTTTATATTTCTATTCATATGCTCATGTTTATCAATTGTTGCCATGGTTTTGTTGGTTTTCTAACCAGACGACACTTTCTGTTATTGCAGGTGACTATGAGAGGAAGCTACATATTCCCATTACTCCCTTGTGCAATCGGGAGAAAACTACTGTTTCAAAAATACAAATAGGTTAGTAACCTAGAGATTACTGTTACTTTAAAATAAGTGAAGACTTATTTGAGACACTGGTTATGAAGAGGGTTTTTATCAGTCTCTCCATGCCTAGCTCTTTGACCACTGCTGATTATCACTTGCCACACATGAATCTCTGCAATACTTTAAGTAATTATTCTTTTAAATGTCTTTATACAGGTTTTATGCAGTTTGTGGTGATTCCATTGTTTCACGAGTGGCAGAGATTCAACACCACGCCCCTCAGTGCTCAAATGATCGCGCACGTGCAACGCAACAAAGATCGGTGGGAGCGAATCGAGCGTGGAGAGACGATCGAGAACGTGATCCAACCGTTGAAAGGCTACCGGCCTCCATTGAGCCGGAAAACGCCCGTACCGCCTCAGGTTGAGAACGGTGTGTGTGAGGACGTCGAAGAGGCTGAGGAGGAGCAGATGGACGCTGAAGAGGAGGACGAGGGAGAGGAGGAGATCAGCATCAGGTGCCACAATCATGTGCAAACGGACACAAACGGCAACAGCCACCAGCTCACCGTCGAGCCGACATCCTCATCGTCAGAGAAGCTCCTCCAGGACGAGGAGAATGACAATGACCTGCAGAGCTTGTTGCTGCAGCGGAGACACTCTGTGCCCAAGATCGTGCCTCCTCTGCAGCAGCCGGCGATCATTACCGGCGGCGGTAACGGCATCGGAGGAGCGGACGACGTCTTGCAGCAGCAGAAGCAGCAGCAGCGGCGGCACAGCCTGCCCATGGTGGTGACGCTCAGCCTCAGCCTGGAGAAGCTCAGCGAGAAGCTGGCGATCATCGCCGAGGCGCACTCGCCGAGCAACGGCGGCGCCCGCAAGCTCATCCGCCTCGACTCTCTGCACCCGCGCATCGCGCAGCTCAGCCAGAGCCTGGACATGCACGCGCTGGAGCGCGCCTCGCAGGCCGGCAGCTACATCACGTCGGCGCACGGCCTCGATAAAGTCGGCGGCGGCGATTCAGCCTCGAGCATCTCCTCGCCGCACGTGTTCCAGTTTCCCCCGTCGTCCTCGTCGTCAATGTCGTCCCACCCGCCGCCCTCTTCTTCTTCCTCCGCCGCCGCCACAAGCCGCTTCCAGAACTGCATGCTGCGGCGCGCGTCGGCGCCGCACGGTGGTGCCGGGGGGGAGCGGCGCCTGCTGCAGCCGCCGCCACAGCTGAGGCTGACCGGCGCCGGCGACACACAGCCGCTGCTACTCACACAGCACGAGGAGACATCGGCACCAAACTCAGGTACTAGTGGCACTTGGCCACAACTAGAGTTCGTACTTTAATCATCCAAACCCACCTTTTGTCCCATAGCTTCCTTTGAACAAAACGGATTTCTATAAAAGTGACATCCTTTGGTGCAGAATTAGCTAGAAATCATAGCTTGATTGGCAAATTGATTGGCAAACCGACCTTTTTCCCCATGATTTCCTTCAATCAAAATGGATTTCCATAAAAGTGACATCCTTTGGTGCATAATTAGTAAGGGTAGTTAGAAATTATAGCTTGATTGTCCAAATTCTGATATACAAGAAGTAGCTGCGTTGAGTTTTTGTGTATTATTCAGCATAAGTATGGGAAATGCAGTACTATATGTCAGAACTGTTACGTCATACGTACATAATGTATGCGTATCACTTACGTAATGTATTCTAAATGGGTCAAAATTCGTAACGTCACATCCAATGTATCTCCTGGTCTAAACACTATTTAGTAATTAGTCCATAAACTCTTAATCTGCTATCTTTATGGTGTAAATAATGAAGAGACAAACCATAGCAATGTTCGAAGAAATAATATTTGCAAAAATCTTGTGAATAGTTTACGCTTTATATATGTCTCCGGCTCGTGGTGTCCGCCTGATGTTATATGGCATGTGATTTGAGGAAGAAATTGAAAATTTATAAAATTTCTGCTGCATTTTAGATACTAGTGTAAAATGGCACGTATTTTGTACATTTTAAATTGTTTTATTCATTGTACCAAGATAAATGTACCTTATAATATGATGTACTTCTTAGGCATTCTATTTCTCATCTTTATTTGGAGAGGATAACTTCTATGTTAAGGTTCTTGAGAACGTTTAGTGAAAAAAAATCTTTGCGAATAATCACAAAACTTTGCCCACTGATCGATAATACTTTATTGTAATGGGAAAAAATTATATTAACACACCTTTTTTGGCTACATTTTATTATAAAAAATATTCTATTTGATTTCATTTTCACACCTAACAGTCTGATTTGATTTCCTAATTCCCATGCCTGTTGAGTATCCAGAGACTGTTAATTTGTTTGACTTTGATTATTACTGCTAATGGTTTACAATATACCATTTCCCGCTAGTAGGAATCACGGATGTATCTGACCTGTCAAACTTGCCTGGATGGGATTTAACCAGTTCACAGCTGACTAATTAAAATGCAAATAATCAGTAGTAATGTTGAAAGAGATGCATTGCATTCCTTAGTTTCTCAAAATTGTTTTCCTGTTACACACATTGTAAAATAAAAGATAAAAAAGTCCCTATAATTTTGGTTCTGCTTACTGATCTACTTCGAAGTGCCTTTTTATGACTATACTCTGTATATATATATTTTTTTATATCTTTGTCTATTCTGTATTTTTTTGGAGACTATTAGTGAATAATTTAGAAATTTGAAATTTATTTATTTTATTTTATTTTTCCAACATTTCGCCACTTAAGTGTCCTCTTCAGGGAAATAAATATCAAATAAAATGAATAAATTTAAAATTTCTAAATTATTCACTAATGGTCTCAAAAAAATACAGAATGAGACAAGGATATCAAGATAAGACTATCTGTAATGTACAAAATAAAACAACTAACTTGCATATTGTATAAAATGGACTATAAATAATCCGTATATTTGTTTTGATCAGGTGACCTGTTGGCGCGGCGACACTCAGACATCCCGACCTCGACCAGCTCCCCCTACTTCTTCTCCATGCCCATGAGCAACTCATCCTGCCTCCTCAAGCCCTCGAACACGTCAGGCAGCAGCAAGGTAAAGGCCCAAACATCAAACACATATGTAATGTAAGCAATAGTATAAGGAACGATCATAAATAACGATACCGGAGGGGTCGTCCATTTTTGGGGGCTCAAAGAAAAAGTTAAACAATCCCCCTCCATACCAACATTTTAAAAAGTTGAGTGACACACACCCTCCGCTAAAGCAAAAGTCCTCTACATAGTCATTGCATTTTTGAATAATCGCTAAAAGAAAATATTTGAAAGAATTTACCGTACTGTGATAAAAAAAAGTTCTACGACACCCTAAAAGTAATCAGAATTGTTGGACCCCCCCCCCGTATCATTATTTATAATCGCTCCCTAATGTTCACTATTGTAACAGCGTTTAATTCATCAAGGAGTCAGTATTTCAAAAAGCTGTTTTTTTATGATATGAATTGTATCCGGTGAAATATATACATGTGACAATTTGTATAATGGCACCAATAGACTGATATGAACTGATATCAGTGGCTTCACCAGACTTCTGCATCATAAAATTTACATGTGTAAGAAATCAATTTGAATTTCCTTACAAATATGAATTCCACAAATTTTAACAAATTCTTTTTTTTGCACTTGCAGGGTATAGAGGACATGCCGCTCCTATCTTCCCAGGACTCGCTGCCCTCACTTCAGGTGTAGTCGAGTCTCCCCACCACCAGCCTCCTTCTTGCCAGGGTGGACAGTCTGCCACCGTTGCCACGACGATGCAGGTGCTAAAACCATGCACAACACTGCTACTGTTCGATGCTGCTGATGCTGTTGAGGTTCATCTGATTCTGAAAAAAGACAGGCTTGAAGTCCAGGCCCAACGGACTATGCACAGTGGCGGGATGGTCTTTATTGCATATTTGAAAATGGGTATAGTCGTAGTAATAATTGACTGATCAGGGTACTACTGCTGCTGCAAAACAGGTTGAATAAAACTAACCCCATTGATAGACAGCGTGCAAAAAAAAGGACTGATACTAAAGCAATTTCGTGTACATTTACTTCTTGGTCATTATATGTTATGAGTTTGAGGTTACTAGATACCTATTTTATGGTACCGTTTTGCTGTCTAGCACATTCAAAAATCCTGCACCTGTATTCAGGCTCCTCGTCTGGTTGCCAAGCAACTTGTAAGACCACAAAAAAGTGTTGTGATCAAGAGACTGGTTTCTTGTGTACATATTTTTTCTATGAAAGTACTTAGTATACCAGATGCTAGTACCGCGAAAATATTGTACATTGTGTCGACAACTAACAGCTGTGGGTTTCAAACCTTCTTGTGATTTATCTTCTCATCAATGTGCTGTTCTGTGCGCTGCATCACATTGAAAATTTCTTAATGCTGTAAATATTCATGTAAAAAATAGAGTGATCTCTTATAGATGACCATTTCTTAATGTAACATCAAACATTTAGCTCTGAGAAGTTCCATCAGTTGAGCTGACCAGCGTAAACAATAAATGAACAAATGAACTAAGTGGATACTGCAGAGTTTTACTGAATGGTTTCTTGAATAAGGCTGATATGGAATGAAAATGCTGATATTTTTAATAGTTCTGTATCACTGCTCTTCTCTTATTTTTTTTCATATTGAATATAGAAATTATGACAATTTAGAAAACTACTGCTGACTGCATTTCAATTTTTCTCTGAAGTTACAAATTTGTTTGAATGAGAGCAAGGTTATTTCTAGATGATTTCTTTGCCATGGCAACTATTGGTAGGGTATAATACGCTTTCAAAGAGAGATGTGTTTTGACCGATTATTAAAATGCTAGTGAGATGCTTATTTAATGGTATTGTGTTGTATGGTCACTATAATATCTCATTTAAAACGCTATGGACCTCATATTAGAAAAAATGAATGACTTTGGTAGAAAATCGAATGAATTGGTGAAAAATGAAATTTGTCAAATGATGTTTATTTATAATAAGGTGGACCATTAGGTGAGAGTCTACCAATGGACAATTTTCAATGTTTTATACAAGTAGCAGATACTCTTATGTTTGCTAGGGTGATGGGAAGTCATTGGTATTGTAAGAATGTAGACCAATATTTTAGGACTTTTATGGTGTGTTTTAAGAGATTAAGTAATATGACAACAAATATATGTATATATATTGTAACTTTATGGTGTGATATTTCTTTGAAATCAGATTACTAGTAGAAAAAAAATTAATTGCTCTTATGTTAATCTTTTATTATGTTCAGTTCCATTTTAGTGGCAAAACTGTTATTTGGTGCTTGATTTGAAATATATTAATTTATTTATTTAGGATATTCATATGTGAGATTGTGTGTGAATTTGCGTTTATTACTCTTTATAATAATTGTATGAATGACTATGGCAGAAATCCAGTGTTTTACAATAATGACAAAATTGCTTGCACAGTAATTTCCGTTGATAAAATTATGTAAACTGAAAATTATTTGGAAAAAATAACAATTTCGTTTTGTAAAAATGTGAAATGTGGAGAATAAGATTTAGCTTCTTTCAATATTGATGAATCAATGTTGTTCACTTATCAGAATAATTAATTACCAGTGTTTATTAAGTTTGTTAGTCAAGGTAGATTTGTGACATAGTGGTTCATATAAATAGTAGGATGAATGCATAGCTAGACAATAATGCAAAATTTAGTTTGTTGGTTGAGCCGAAATCCATAGTGGTTTTTGTTGTTTTAACTGCTGGCAGTTTGTATGTGCTGTCAATGTCTTAAATGAAAAATTAGAGAAGTCCATGGAACAAAGCCAGGTATATTCTAGCACTTTATCCAATATTTTAGGGCAGAGTTTTAATGTCATATTTTTCATATTCTGATTTCTCTGGATTACCAAAAATAATGATATCAAAACATTCTGTTAGATTGTCATTTGAAATTGCAGTGGATTAAAGTTCTTACGTGTAGTCTTTTATAGAAAAATGTTTAAACAATTTTAAACACCATAAAGATCTTGAAATCAATATGTTTATTAGTTTCTCTGTAAATCATATTCAAATAGTCAGTAATTCCAGTCCTTAACTTGTGATACTTTCTTTATTTTTCTTGTCTTAATTCTATTACCAAAGTATTTTGGTTTCATTTACTTATAGAAATGTGTGGGTCGACAAATCTGTAGCTCAAAAGGTGGTTTTATATGGACTGACATAATAGAAATTATCTTGTGTTTTTAGATAGCCAATTCTAAAGTGAAAATCCATCAAACTGTGAGCAAAACCTTTGTTAGGTGACCACTTTTGAGAGCGCAAAAGGAAATCTCTTTTCTGGTCATTCCATGGAGATTAGATTTGGTACATGAAAAAATATGAAGTAATAATTTGAGTAATAGCGATGTCACTTTCTGAGGTTTTGCTCGATTTGAGTATTTTTGTGGTGAGTGCGTGTTGTGACTAGAACAGGTCTAGGTAAGGTTGTGACGTATCAGTTGTGTTGTCATAGAGAAGTATAGATTTTTATATAGCTATATTTACGGAAACCTTGAGAAAATGCTCTCGTACTACATGTAAATACTGGCACAAAAAGGCCACTTATACCATAGACTATAACTTTAGTGGTGCCAAAGTTGCAGAGAAAAAAAATCTGTCCAATTTTCTTAACAAAGAAAATAAAAAATGGAAAGTTTATATACAAACATCCACCTACTGTGTTGTTTTCTTTTTAACAGAGATCTTACTAATAGTTTTTTTTTAGTTTTTAATGGAAAAAAATCTAGAAACTATATTGCAACCCCCTTCTCAAAACTGAACATTTATATGTCACTATTTGCTAGGGCAATGCAAAAGATGTGATGAGAGCTCCTCACAATCAGCCCTGCCTGGTTGACATTATTATTTTTGTCACAAGATATTGCATAATTTATTGCATTTAAATTTTTTTTTAGATCATTTAATATTCAACGATTACCATTTACATTTAAATTTACACGTTTTCATTTCATCTTTCCAAGAAACTTGTAATTTGATGTCCTTTACTAATGTAAATGATATTCTAATACCAAGTACATGTATAAAGTCGGAAGTATATTTATAAACAGATCTTTGCACTTTTATTTAACGCTTATATAAATTCAATGTTAAGTACACATACGTATTCTTCACTAAAAGAATTTTGTTAATTTTGCAGAAATAAACATACATCATATTTTTTCAGTAAAAACATTATTTTTTAAGCATATAAGAGTAATAACAGGCAAATATAAACTAGATTTGAGACATAATCGTATTCCTATGAAGAATAGACAGAAAAATTATTAAGGCATTACAATATCACAGTTTTGGAATTCTATTCTAAGTAGAAAGCTACATATCTATAAATTGAAAATCATTACATAACTAAATCTCTTCAAGATCTCCATAAAATAGAAAACAATCAGTATTAGGTTCCATACATTTTCAGAATAGTCTCTACTTGATTGACTATTGTTTAGTCAATGTTTACTAACACAGTTTGAAATGGTGATGTGATCCACCTTTTAGTTGCTAGCCGAAGATAGACCATTCTTGAATTCAATATTTTTACACAATATTTAGGTTTCATACAATTGATTTTGTTTGATTGATCTGACAACTATCACCATTCTCCAAACTACATATCCTAGACTTAGATATAAAATCACGAGTTTCAAGTTTCTGTTCCTACTATTTGGCTCAAAACTTATATTGTACGGATTTACTTCAAAATAATTAAATGTATAACATGTAAGTATTTAGCAATACTTCACCAAGACAATAAGTGATTTCGTAAATTGCGCTTGACGTCACGAGGTCAGAGGTCAAGGGGCATAAAGATGTGTATTGCGCATGATTCTCCTACAGTATATAGTAAAACTTGGTGACAAAAATGCTTAAATAACTTTCTTAATCATAATCTGTTATCTATAAATTTAAGTCACCACTTGTAGGAAAGGTGTAAGAATGCACAGCTAAAAGAAGAGATTAATTAGGCATTATACACCACCTGAAAAGGTTCTCTAAATCCCATGTAAAAAATGTAAACAATAGGATTTAGATGGGGTTTAATAACAGCTATGCAAGCAGAATTAATCTTTTCACTTCAGATATGGACTCCTACTCTTGTTTTACAATAAGTGACTTAATATTATTCAATTCCCAAGAGAATTAACTAAGTTATTAACTACTTTATATTGGCATCTCCATCAGATTTTCCCGGTGGTTGGAAATAAAACGCATGTGTAAATATTTTCACACATCTCTGACTTTCAACTAATATTTGACAAACTTATAATTGTTGGATTTCTTATTTCTTGGTGTCAAATAAATCGCATATTATTCTTTTATCATTCACAATTGGTTTGAAAGGGGATTATGTCGATACAACTGCATATTTGTTGATTACCTAGGCTTACCCCTTTTTGTCATTTAGTGTGCTATAGTGAAATACCTGTCCATAACGCAAACTTATCACCATTTTTATCTGATCTGGTGACGTCACTTCTATTTACGAAATAGCTTATTGAGATGTTGAAAAAGATTAACAGTGCATATGCAATTTCTAAACCCGTTGAAATCACATATAGTTTGAATCATTCATGGCAGTAATTTTGACAAAAATATGTACTCTAAAAAACAATTTACTAATTAATGCCATTTACCAATGTAAATGATATTCTATTATCCATTATAATATATATGTTGCAAGTTCAATAATAATCATGAATACATGTATAATGTATTCATATCAACATTCTGTCCTGGAAGCGCCAATCAATGCTAAAATGCCATGTCCGTTGAATCATTAACAGCAATGATTATATACATATTGGCATTTTATATGTAATATTACTGTTTGTTACGTCATAAAGCAGTGTCCACAGCCGAACTTGATTCCTTTGCAGTCTCTAAATTATCAAATCCTTCATTGTCTTTTCCTTGATTTTCAGGGGCCAGTTCACCAGACATTTCTGCATCCTTCTTGCTTTGTAGCTGACGGACCTGTCAAATGAATATTGTGTCAGTATAAATTTAAGGAGATTCAGATTCAGATTCCAATATTTATTCACAATAACATTGTACATTAAAAATCAATTACAATACAAGAAATAATAAAAAGAATAACAATAAAATAAATAAACAAAAACACATGTAATAAATATATAGTTCCATGAGATTTTAAACAGAGAGCACTAAAAGTCATTGCTATTAACAATAATCTCTATAAATATCTCATCATTTAATGATTAGATATATATCAATCAATTACATGTGTCCAAAGCATTACATTGTTTTCACTTACTTTGATGAATGTTCCTAACAAAAGAAGTGCTGCACATGACTGTGTACATATGGACAATCCATTGACAGCATACCTGGAATATAATGAGCTACCATGATTCATTTTCAGTTCATGTACATGTGCCCACATTTAGAGGTGTACAAAAGCTGTTGTACACATGAAGATTTTTTTTCATATACAAAATATCTAAGAAAGTGCCAATCTCTTGAATGAGAAGTCTCATGTCTAAGTTAAAAGGTGATGAACAGTAAAAGTAATGGATGAAGTAAATCATCCACTTATGTAATTTTCATGTGACCTCGTGTCTTTAAAAGATACCTTTTAAAAAACAAGACGGCATGGCATTTTTTTCTCCTTGATTTAAAGATACAAAATATCCTAAAAAACTTGTAAATATTAAGCTATTTACAGTTTAAAAGAAACTAACATTACCCATGTATCTCTCAATTACAGATTACAAAGCAAGTAATGTTTTGACATAGTGTAATCATAAGATCGAACCTGTATGTGTCTGTGTCAAACCGCCAACAGACGTCTTTATCATATCGGTCTCGCAACCAGATTTTACAGGAAGCAGCAGCTACTTCAGTATAGACGGCAAAACCAGGGACATAGGCTGAAAAGTTTTTGAACTTCACTCATATATAATAGATAAAAAGATAATGATTCTTAAAAATACAACTTCAAAGGCTTCTTTTAATCTAGCGTCTTCAATTCTCAATATAATTTCAGTTGATCAGGATGATAAATAAAAATGCTTTATTTCTTTAACCTTCCTATAGATAATTAGTACAAAAACACCAACGGATTTTAACAATTCAAACTTGAACAATGAACAATAGTATTCATATTATTTTATTTTTTACTTTACATATTTCTAAATACTCAAATAATATTTTAATTACTACTTTATACAAGTGTACACTCACCTCCTATATAGCTTAACCATAACCCGAAACCAAGCGATAATGAACGCATTTTCTCTGGGATGACCCTAAAGTAATCATATTTTTAATTACTACTATGGAAGTTAAAGTAATAAGAATTTTTCAGCATATAAAGCACACTGCAAAAAATACATGAATTATTCTCTACCAAATGCACTCATGTCATACCTGAGGAAGACAAGAACGGCTGACACATGGCACATGGCCTGAGAGAACAGCGCAATGAAAAGGAGAATCCCAAAGCCAGTGACCCCGGAGCAGGTTGGTGGACACCAGGATGGAGAGACGGAGTAGGTGGGGCCAAAGCGCTCGCACTGGCAGCTGGTAAAGTTCTTCATGGAAAAAAGTAACGCCGGATAACATTAAAAACTATAGAAATTTTTTTTTAATTATTTGTAGAATGTCATTTTTAAAGAAAAAGTGTCATTTTAATATACAAAAGGTAGACAGCCGAACGGAAATATGTGAATGAACGGTAATTCCGTTGAATATGATTTTAAACACTTTTATCATTCAAACAGCATCGAAATATTTACATAATGTCATGTATTTGACAGCAACATCGACGTAGATGTTCAATATATCTTCAGTGTATCAATGTGAAATGTTTAAAACCACATTATCGGAATAATGTTCATTCACGGTTTTCTGCTCCTTTGTCTAGCGTCAATGACATTATTGAAGACAAAAACAAAACACTTTCAATGCTTTGTGTAAGTTATTACTAAAACAACACTCGAAGCGTATCTAAAACTTTTTAAATCTTTATAAAAGTTGAAAGAACAAATTACCACATCTCCTTTTGCCATGCCCGAGTTCAAGCTATCACAGCCAGCGTGGCAAGGTGAGGGGAACATGAGGCGGTCCTTTGTGCACACTGGATAGTACTGTGCCTCTATACAGTGACAGTTACTATAGCAACCAGTCAGATTGTTTCTGGAAAGATGAAATTTACATTGAGACATTTATAATACTGTATATGTTTTTAATTGTTATATGGACATGTCTCTATGTCTGATCTAATAAAATATTTGATTTGATTTGATTTGATTTGATTTGATAGCAAACTTCAAAGGAATTGACTGTATCCATCATCATTATCATGATATACGCAAGCTCACCTGTCAGTTCTATTTGCACTGTCATGGAAATGAAAATGAGTTTCTTGACAACCAATGGGAAACAAGATTGCAATTGCAACTATTGTGACGAAAATACAGATTCCGTTGAGTTTAAACTGGTTTAGCAGGGGCATCTGAATTTTCCAGAATATTATTCCAGCTGTTAAAGTTCCTAATGATTGTGCAATACTGTATATCACACCTGAAAATAAAAATGCGTATGAAAAAATTGTATACAGGTATACATCATTTACTACATATCAAATTACTTAATGCTGTGGTAGCAAGCACAGCACCTTTATGATTGAAATGCATTGCTGTACGTCGAAATTCTTACGTTATACCTACATAACGTATGCGTATCATTTACATAATGTTTTCTAAATGGGTCCAAGTTCATATCGTCACATCTCTTGGTCTAAACACTATTAGTTCACAAACTCTTAAAATCTGCTATCTTTATGGTGTAAATAAATAAGAGACAAACTATAATGAAGTATTTTCCCTACTGCCATCCCATGCCTGTGCAACTTTATACATTACTAACGTGTGCAGTGCACGAGAAGAGAAATAACTATTACGAATAGCGTAGATAGGTAGCTGTGAAAAAGACTGGTCAGCTCTTTGTGAATTTTATGAAACATAAGATAGGATTTGAAAAGAAAAATATGACTGCTACATGTATGTGATAACATCTAGGTATGTCTCTTTCAAATATTGCAACTACAAATAAGAATCTTCATTGTTCTTCTATTCTTCTAATTTTACTAATTTTGAATGATTAAAAAAGATAAATTACATAAGATATTGTGTAAAGCATTGATTTGCACTGCAGCAGTCAAATAAAATACCTGCTATATTAACTGCATCTTCACGTGAATATTGGAACTGATAGTGGAGGTAGTTGGGTAATATGGGATAAAAACCAGCCTGGAGATACAGTGCAAATGCACACCCGATCACAGGAAATAAGAACACCATACGAGTCAGCAAGTACCACAAATTCATAGGCAAATCTGCAAACCAATACAAATTTGATAGAAATGCTTGATTAATTGATATTGTGAATACTGCATGAAACAAAGCTTATTGTATTGTTTGCATGGAATGAATTATCTTTTAATCAAGATAAAGTTGTATTATCAAATGCATTTCATGTACAATTTAATATTAGAACCCCATAACCTTTGTCATTCTCACATGCACACACGCACATACACAGATAAATTCAATACAAATTAAGAATATAACCATAGCAAAAATTTCATTCTACAGTTTCTTTTATACATTTCATACATACCCCTAAATTTTCTTCCAAGTTTCTTTCTCTGCTTCTTTGCTTGTTCTTTCTTCATTGTTTGATACCTTTGTTCATCTTTCTCCTCTTGGTCTTGGACTGCAGAGTCTTCGACTGTGACTTCTATTGAGCTCAGGTTCCTGGCACCCCCATTTTGCTTTAGACTGTCTGACGTTCCATTTTTAAGGTAGCCATTGCTGGAGTTACTATGTGCTGATGCTTCTTCAATATCCGTCTCCTCATCTGCAGTTTGGTTCCCAGCTTCGTCTTCAGTCACGTGGCCATTGGACTCTGTATCAATACCTAAAAAACATGATTCCGTGTCAATCAATACATGCCATGAGGTTATCATTCTATTCATAGAATCATGATTAGATTCCTTTCAATGTAAATGGCAATCTGTAATGTAGCAATGCTAAGAATTAGATTAGATTAGATTAGATTAGATTAGATTTATTCAGGAAAACATGTACAATCAAAATATAAGTAATACATGACTCCATCCTTCATTACAGGTGGAAAATGAAACAAAAGGGATTTAGAAATTACATGAAACAATAAACCTTATTTTAAATAACAAACAAATTGTATCTCACTTCACTAAAGATTACAATTTTGTGCTCCTGTGATTTAAACTCAAATCCTCATTTAATAATTCTCTCCTACTTAATAAGATGTTTATGCATTTACGAAAAAATGAACATAATTTCACAACATACTATCATCATCCTTGAGCGCGGTTTCTCCCACGTGTGGAGCATCACCATTCATTGCGCCAGTTGAATGCTTTCTGTACCTGAATTTGGAATACAACTATAACATGATTTCAACAAGTACTCGATTTACTAAGGACAATAATCAAACCCTAAATATTTAATATACAACCAACAACATCAATTTGGCTCAATTACTTTCTGAAGAAAAGATCGACGTATTCAGCATCAAGCTTACTTCCTCTCTCTTGGTTCCTGCCCTTCTTCCTCTGCCTTAGCAGCTGCTTCTGCAGCTTGTCTCTTTTTCTCGTCTGCTCTCGCTTTCCTCCTCGCTCGCGCTTTTGCTTTTTGTCTGCGTCTTCTTCTTCTTTCTCTCCTTAGGCGCCTTAATTCCCTTTCATATGCAAGTTGCTTTTCTACTGCCCTACAAACATATTACTATGATGATACACCGTATTTACATATGCATAACTATATGAACCATTATGAACCACTAATTATGGAGATAGCTACTTTCGAATTAAAAAAAAATAAAATCATTTGTCCACACAAAACAAAGTTTTAAAACAGAACAAATTATGAAGTCCAAAAGGTACTAAATTTGATTAAAATCACAGCTTTTTAAACAAAACAAAGTGTTGAATTTGTGAAATGAATATCACACCATCGCTCGTTTGCGAACTGTACCTAATGTGTCTTAGACGTCGAACTAGCAGCCATTTTGGTTCTTTGAGCCAGTGCGGGAAGAAGACCATGGGCAGGGCCAGGACGACGAGGGTGATGGACAGGAAGAGGGTGCCCCCCCACCAGCACGTCATGTGCCAGCCATCAACCGACACGAAGCTCCCTACAGACAGCGAGAAATGCATAATGCTAAGCAACATTCACTCACTGGAACTGAATTGTTTTATTGGTGAATACGGCCAATAGCCACTTATGAATAATGAAGGAGCAAAAAATCTCCAATCTTCATGTACAGTAGAATCTCTCATTAAGACCACCTCTCTATTGAGACCACCATTATAATAAGGCCACTTTTCATGCTCCCAGACATTCATGAGCTATTAAAATGAACCTCTCTATAGAGACCACCTCTCTATTCAGACCACCTAACACTGGTCACAAATGGGGTCCTAATAGAGAGGTTCTTCTGTAGTTTATAAAGTCACTTGTTTGTTTCACTATTTTGAAGGTTACTACAAAATGTAGTAGGTGAAAATTTTAGCTAGATCATTTAATATGACAAAAAATCAAAATATTACAGAACGTAATTCGTGTTACACGCTGATGATAAATTGAAATAAATTACATAACATGAAAGTTAATATGGAGTTAAATAGGAAGACGGTAACAACAATAAAAAACAAGAGGGCCAAGATTGCCTTATATAGGGTTTTGGAAATGGGAAAAAAAGTGGCCAACAATTAAACATGAAACCAGAACAATAATACGCAATAGAGAACAAAAACTAAGTAACAAAATGATTATACTTATGAGGCAGGCATGCATATATAGCACAAAGAACTTCATTCTTCATACTTCAAAGTTTATATGTGTTAAAAGTTGACAATCATTAACAGTTTGAAATTACAGAACAGTGTATATCAATTATTCATGAAAATAAGAAAGATAATGAGTTGGGAAAAAATACAGTCAAACCCTCTTAATTAAATGGACGTAAGGAATAATGTAGAGTTATCATAATAACAAGGGATCGTTCACAAATGAGGTCACCTGATTTTTGGCCTTTTAACCTCCCCCCCCCCCAACCCCCTTGTCACCTTTCATCATCATTGCCTCACCCCCACCTCCTGTTAAGATAACATCATCTTTGCCTCCCCCCATCCCCCACCCCTCTTCATGACATGGTTTCTGACATTTAGCTCAAGTAATATTGATTTAACTGTTAACTGTCAGTAAATACATTTGAATATATATGTCTATAATCTAGACATAATTTTACAAATGTATTTAGGACATAAAGCAAACATGGCAATGTGATTTCAACTAGTAGATATATCACAACTCATTTAACTTGTCAGAGAGTAAGTTCCAATACTTTTAAATAACTACAACGTTGTTTTTTTCCAAAAGGAGATAGCCTCCAAGTGCTAGACCCCCCCCCCCCGACCCACCCTCAATCCCCATCTTTCGCTACTAGCTTCTTTCGCTTCCCTTAGGGGAAGTAATATTCTGGTAGGCAATATTTCACCCATTATTAAGGTGGTCCTTTTTCTTTGGTTGGATGAATGTACGTCAACATATTAATGTGTTACTATGTTATTTAGACCTACTTACTGTCCATTTTAGGCTAATATTTAAGACAATACTTTGAATGTTATTTTTTTTCTGAATGCATCACATACACAACCCAACCTATTTACAACTCAACCTTACTTGTTAACGTTTTAATAAGTCTAGACATTGTTATATGACGAACGTGGCTACTTCAGTACTTCTTGTAAAAAATGAACAAAGGACTACAATCATCTAAAACCTTAATATCAAGTAACTTATAGTATAGTTAATACTCTGCAAAAAGAATGGGCACATCTTTTTTTTCCAGGACACTTCCTAAATACATTGACATCACAGTTCTGTAAAGTCATAGTCTTAAATCTAACAAAGAGGACATGCACACATATATTACTCTAATTAGACAATAGTATTTAAAGAGATATTATGAGACTGGTAAATTGAATGAAGAATCTTATATCCATGAAGTTAGAAACAGTCATGAAAGATTTAAACTTTTGCTTAGGCTTTCTACTAATACTCACCATTAATATTATCATCCGCTGTTGCAGAAGGAAAATCATTTTTAATTTAAAAATATAGATGCATATACCATATATTTTTAAAAATAAATGCAAATTAAGTATTTGAATTGAACTGAAACAAGGCAAACAAAGGTAAAATAAATTTAAGACGAATCTTTATAGAAGGAATATCAGTATATCTTCTGCATTATCTATAAAGTGCTGTGTTTAAAATACAAAAGTGAACTATGGCTCATTTAAAACTGATGTGTAAAATTCATTTGTTATTGAAGTATTTTACCTTGAAGCCCTTCCGGGAAAAATGACACGATCCAGTTGACAAACACTGCGAGAAGTTCTCCCAAACCATTGAGGCAAAGAACGACACCTAGAAACGAAATTTAAAAAGTTAGTTTAGTGATTGGGTAATAAATGAATCAGAATCAGAATCAGAATATATTAATTTATTACTCAGAAAGCCCTTTACAGACATGTAAAATCATTAACAAAATATATGAGAATAAACAATATCAAGATAACAAGAGCAAACATCATACCGGGGGATGCCTTTCCAACATTACAAGACAAAAATACAAATAATACAGATTATGATTAGAACAAACTAAATTAGATAATATTGGAAAGTACATTAGATTTAATAATATTAGAATTAAGTTAAATTAGAATAGGGTATGGCTGCATTCTGCTTTTCTTAAAACATATAGTTCTATGATAACCTACAATGTTAGGCCTAAATTTACTGTACATGTACTTGTTATTCTTACAAGAAACTGCTTGCAAGGTAATTGCACAGATCATTAGAGCTTTTAATTTCATGCCCTTTTGACTTATTGGTATGTTTTCATTATGTGAAAAATCATCTATGTATTTGTGAGAGAGGAGAAAATACATCGTACAACAAGAATCTATGACATTACCAATAAGAAGAGGCATAAGATCTTTATCCTCTGATTCATCCATATAAACAAAGCCGATTGTAGCAAAGACTGCACTTCCGACGCCCATACAAAAGAGGCCGATACACAAGAGGGAGAAAGCTGGATCATGATTGGAGGATGTGAGCAGAGCCGTGCTGTTGGCACACATGAACGAACTGTTCACCGCATTGATGGTCACACCTGACGACAGAAAACAAAATGTGCGAATGATTGAGGGGTAATGGTTCATCATTACTGAAAATAAAGTTTCTTAAAAAATCTACGACTGAAATTCTTTGGGAATTCTTGAAGTGGACATATTACAAATTTATGAGATAACAATGCAAATCAAATACAATGTGTATTTTTATCAACAATGGGTATACCTTGATTGTTGTTGCTCGAAACTGATGGGGGAGTAATAAAATGGTCAGGATTGACAATATTCAAGATAGCAGACTATATACGTTTGAGATAATAGAAAAAATTATATAAACAATATTGATATATATATATATTTTTTTATACTTCTCTCTCTCACACGTCTTTTTAGCAAGCATATTTCTACCAACGATAGATATAGCTGAAGACAGGTTTTACAACCCTAAGCTTCCATTTAACTATATCAAGTGGCCCTGGCGGGACTCGAACAAACAATATTGAGATAACAAAGTTATACTGTGCTGATGAGCTCAAATCCCCCTAATATAGACAATCGTAAAATGTGCTGATCTTTTTATAGATGCTACTGCAAACAAAGGATCATGAATTGATCATGGATTGACATGGATTGATCAGTTTCACTGAGGAGAGGGCAGAACAAGGAAAATATTTTACAAATATTGAGTGAGCAAAATACCAATAAAATCTATCGATTATCAGTGGGTGTGCTTTGAGAGAAGTCACGTTCTTCTTACTAAATGTAACTGGGGGAAATAGGGATGAGTGAAAATTACACATATTTATTTGCCATTGTCTGTGCCACACAGCATTGTATCTCAAACTACAATAAACTTTCCAACGAAAAAATACAAACTCACGAAATGATTACAAGTTAACATTTCTAAATATATACTTTTATACCAAAATATACTATATCAACTCTACACTATTGAAATTTCAATGGCAATAAAAAATAATCTAAAAATCTGCCAAAATGTGGTATCAAAACATTTTACATATTTCATATACTTTTTACCATGCTTATCATTAGCACTTAAAATTTTACACTAGAATATTTCATCAGAAAACATTTTATCATCACCATTAATTACATACATTTATGTAAATGAAAGGAAGTAGCTTTGCATAAAGATTAACCATGCTGAACAGTGCACTGACATTAAAAAATATATGTTTTTATAATTTCTCTCATTTGACATATTATTTTGACACGAATCTAGGTCTACAAAAAATTAATGTGTCAAAAAGCCTACCTTTGCTATAGCATACAGCATTTGACAGTTCGTCATGCACGGGGCAGGTCACAAAGTATGGCAGGGAAGTGAATATTCCCCCAGCTCCACAGATCAAGCAACCAACCAGAATTGCCAAAGGTTTATGCATTTTGTTGCCATAGAAGCCAACGAATACCAGCACAAAAGCAAAACCGATCTGCAATTAATCCATTTCGTACTAGTTTACTATATGGACTCAGCTTGTTGTATTGGTGGTGAATCATCCATACAGAAGTAATAAATGAGTAAATGTAAATATTTGTAACTGTAACGTATCAAAATATAATAAAATACCTTTTCACACCCCAAAACAAAGTCCATGTAAGTATCTGGTAAATAATAGTGACGTTTCAACATTGAACTGATTGAGAAAGTAAAATGCACTAAAGCTGTACGGAATAATAGAATAAATCCATAGATAACGGCAAAAGTTTTAGGGTTTCTGCAAGTGAATGATTTTCCAAACTTTGTGTAGTGTGTCTCTCGAATAAGTTCTAGCTGCGTTCTGAGACTTTCCATCTTTTCCTTTTTTGATGGCGTTCTTTCAAGTCTGTTATTACTGGGAGATTCTGTCGATTGCACAATATCAACATCAATTGAGTTTGGTAATCCATTGGATGTTGATGGGACATGATCGATGGATGATGCTTGTTCATGTTCAACATTGGATGTTGAACTATTTTTCACAGATCTTTTATGCTTACCACTAGTATTTTCACTTTCCTTTTTTTGTCTCACATCAGTTTTACCTTTTCCACTTTTTCTATCTCCATTTTGTTGCGACTCTTTTCTGTCATTTATATCATTCTTATTGAATGATTTTTTCTGCTTATCCATACGATTTTCATCTTTTACTCTGTCCATTTCTTGAGATCTTTCATCAGACTGACTTGCAGTTTTATTATATGTTTCATTCCTAAAATATATTTAATTATAATATATATGTTCGTTTACACAGTGCAACATAGACATTTTTTATTATTCATTTTGTGCGGGTTGAACTTATGGTAGTGATATCAACTTATCATTTGATAGAAAACAATAAATTACTTTGCTATAGTTTGCATCTATGGGTGAAATGCTTAGCTAATATAATATGATGAGTAAATAATTTGCTCCTAGCCTTGCACAAGTTTACAAATTAGGAATATGATAACAAACCGGTAATATACAGCTACATATTATGGCAAAGCAATTATTTTTCATATCACAATTGCAATGTTAATCAATGTTGATCCTTATGTTTATCTTAATAATCTGAATAATTGTTCTTACCCTTTTGTTCCAGTTTGAACTTCGTCATCCAAACCGTTATTTGTCATTGTGCACTTATCATCTTACTGAAAGAGAAAAAATAAGAAGGTAACAACTTTCACTTAAAGCTACGTAAAAAGTATTCCCTATATTATAAATGTTCTTTTTCAATATCTGATCAACTAAAAACTGTAACTTTAGAAGCCATAAGAAAGTGGATAATTCATTAGCTAATAGGTTAGGTTTCAAACCTTTGATTTACGAGTTTGTCTGGGAGAACTGACAGTGGGGGCGATTTTCATGTTTTATGATTCATTATTGGCGCTTTATTCAATAAATAATATATATGATGAAAAGGATAGCAAATTGCATGGCTGTAAATCTAAATATCTTTTTCACGTGTATATATAATAGTACAAGCTAGGGTTATTATTTTTTTTTAAAGCACAACACCTTTCATTGTTTCAGAAGCTTACTAAAAATGGTAATGAGACACACTATTTTAATAATACCTTCCTTGAATACAAATGAATACATAGTAAGAGAGTGATTTATAATAGGCACTCCCTAAGTAAATGTTGGAATGCTTTAGGACTATTTCTAAGTTGATTATAGTTTTCAGTTGAAACTCCATGAAGACCTTAAAACTTCACTGACCTTAAACCTTCACTGATTTTACTGGTTCTGATTTCAGAGTCCAAACTAATTACACTTTTTATCACTGGTTATTTATAATAAACATTTCACTGAAATCCTATTTGTCTTGTCTTTGTCATCATTGTTCAGTCTCAAGCAGATTAGTGAGATTACTCATTAACATCTTTTGGGCCTCTTATGTTTTCAATTTGTAATACATGTACTTCTAAATGGGGGGAATATTAATTTCCTATTCTAAATAACATGACAATAGTGAATGTTGAATTGATTATCTTGCAAAGTATCATCATGTTTTGAACTATTTACAATGATGGTAGAACAAAACCATGTTCAAAATGCTGAGAAAAATATCAATTCATAATAAGATAATATTCTTCTGTTATAGTAGGACAAATTACTAGAACCATTGATATCAATGTAATACATTATAACAGAGATAGACTGCAAGCAAATGACCTGATTAATTAACTTATTAACATAAAGAACAGCTGTTACTATTATTACAATAGAATTTATTGTGCATTTTAAAGATCAGCAGTTTTGTAAAACAAAATTAAAAACTTTAAAAAATAAGTACAACATTAAGAGATATCATGGTTACAACCCCCCCCCCCCCCTCCAAAAAAAAATAAAATAAAAAATAAATAAATAAAAATAAAAACGTGTATCGGTAATGATGATGATGTATGATCATGCATAGTAGAAATTTGTGCAACACACTAATATAAGTTACAAACAAATCGGTACAAATAATGCCACAATTACACTGTGTTGCAACAACCTCATTAGCAGTTAGGGCAATTATAGACCTGACTATGACCAAACTTTGGGAATAACTGGTTATTGATCATTTGAGTAACTCATTCACAAGTACTTTTTTTATCAAATTACAACTATATACTGACGGTATAAGATTTGAAAATATCAGTATGAAATTATTCTAATAATAATTAGATAATATGAAATGATCGTGGTTGTCATACTTTCCATAGATCATAAATTAATTATTGTAATTATTTTAACCATTCATAAAATCTAATTGAATTATTACTTACCATGCACATCATGCATAAGGTAGCCATTTCAAACATCACTTTAAGTTTTAGAAATTATCCTCAACACTAGATTTAATAGAGATTTATGAACACAATAATATTATTCATTATACATGTTCCATGCAGTACATCTTGCAACACTGAAGTCACATATTTGGAGTCTTTTACGCACGAATGACTATAAAAGGTTTTGTTCCAACCTAATATCA
>CM032664.1:27240221-27354641 GCA_019095985.1 Streblospio benedicti | reverse complement strand
GACAAATTTAACACTGATCCATATTGCAGTGAAGAGTGCGTCTTTTTTAGCGCTTCAAAACTTGCCGTAAAGCGCCGACTCTACACCGGAAGTAAAGCCCAACCATTAACAAACTACACTCGTCACCCATGATATCATCCTCCACATCATTCGCCCAACTACACCATCCGCGCTCTAGCTGCCCACTCAACAGCCTCTGGCAATATTCCCATGGGACACCACAGCCGCGCCCTAAACCCAACCGGATCACCATCAACAGAAAATCATGGGACTCGTCGCCCAAACCCCAAACCGGGTACGGCCGCCGCAAAACATTACTGTTCACCTTTCTCATTTGTTCAATAAGCACACCCAACCACGCCGCGCCGCCACACGTCACGTACAAAGCGGCAGTGGGCCTCCTCTTTACACACGAACCGCATGCGATACTCCATGCAGATGGCAACATCGACTTACATTTCATGATCAAAATACCCCCCTAAGCGAAATGGCACAAGAGATTTACAGTGACGAAAACATCGCCATAGAATGCAATTTGAACGGCACAGGCCAAAATCTGTGCCTCTATATTAAAAATATCACCAGAAGAGAATTGAAACAACTAAAGCACCTAAAACAGCAAACCGAACGCCATATGAAAATTTAGGACTAGAAATTTATGCTAGTAGAAGGCCCACACAAACGATCATGGCTGCCTCTAGGCGGCATTTTTTCTACTGTCTTTGGCACAGCCAAGCATTCAGATGTAAAGAAGCTTAAAGCCAAAATCAAATCAATGTCTACGAACGCACAAGCCCTTGATGCTAACTACGACAACTTATACACAGCATTTCGAGACACATTCAACGCCACAACACATCACGTGGATGCCTTGGTCACACTAGTGCGTCACCAAGACGAAACTCTCTTATCCACAATTCAAAATATGGACAAGTTAAACAATCAGATCAATGACTTTGTGTCATTTGCCTCCCCCAGCGAATTAAATTACCTACTAGAGCTATTAGCGGTACTAAACAGACTCCAACAACGGACAGAGCATATCCTACAATTCCATGACGTCATCACGGAATTTACCGCCGGCCTCAAAGTACTTGAACAATTTGCAAAGAACAATTTGCCACCAACCCTACCCTCACAAAAATCAATTAGAAATGCCATGGCTATTCTCAAGACTATAAATGACGTCAATTACTATGGATGCTTACTAATTAAAAGACATGATCAAAACTACTACAGTAACATCAGAAATGAAGACGCAACAGCTCATGACATGTAATTTATTCACATATAACACATTTGCAATTCCATACCAACAATACTAATAATAACAATAATATAAATTCTTTAAAACCACCACCAAATGTTAACATTTTCATGTATGTCCACACCACCACCAATATCAATAGATTTCATAAAGCAAATCACAATTGCGAATGTCACGTTAGCCACAAACACTAATCTACTTAAAACAACACTACCAATACACACACACACAAATACAATTTCACATTATCCACCATTCTTAATCCACTATCCATATGACCTCATTATCCACCGCTATCAACCGACTAATCTATCCACTCTTACTAGTTATTAACCCTAAACAATATCCATCATCGTCACGTTTAATCGCCTATTCTCTCGGCCGACGAGGACTACGACTTCTCACACGATCTCCGCGATCTCGAGGCCTCGTCGACCGATCGTCGCCACGCGCACGATCGCGACTGCGACGCGGACGCCTCCTGCCCCCATTACCCCGCCCCTCGCCACCAGCGGAGGCACTCCCTAGTAATCCAGTAGGGAATGCTGGTGGGGGGCAAAACCGAGGAACATACACATATCCGCCAGTATGCTCACGCCCCCGTAGGCGGGATACTGCGACGGGTGCAGTGGCGCCGGCGTCCGAACGACCCCGCCATCACCCGTGAGGTCCACCACTCGCTGATCCTCACGCCCTCGCCGCTGGTCGGACGCCTCATCGCAAGAGCTCTTGCTGCTCCCAGCACCCTCAACGCAGGAAGCTGAGCGTGCTCGCCGACGTCGTCGTTCAGCAGCTTCCCGCTCCTGTGCTCGTTCCCTGTTGATGTCCATCCGTCCGTAGCGCACGGAAACAGTCTCCGAGGAGACACCCACCTCTAACGAGCACACTGCCGCCCGCACGCGTCCAGAGTCTGCGGGTGCCTCCTCCGCCGACGAACTGTCCAACGACCCCTCGGACGCGTGCACGCTCACGCCCGGAGATGCCGTGTCCGCCGCCGCCGCGGGAAGAGCCGCTGCTTCGGCCACCCGAGCGGCCTCCGCCGCGGCCTCTTCAATCGGATGATCGCATCCGCTTCTGCCGCGCCGTCCCCAAGTTCCTCGGGTTTGTTGCCACGATCCACCGCAACCGCCGCTGCGTCCATGCCAGTCGCCGACGCCGACGAATCCTCGCCGCCCGCCTCATCAATGAGTCTTGCAGTCCCGGCACGGTACTGGATCCCAGTGATTGCAGCCCCAAGCGCGGGGGGCTCAATCACAAATCGGTGGGAGGACAGACGATTCTCCATCGCCCAACTGCAAATAGATAAAAACATCATTAGCGCCAGATCACATAAGAATACACATCATCATTACTTGATAGCAGTCGTTCCATAAATCTTAAAATTATCCAACAACTTACGTAATCCCTGCCGCTGGGAAGCGTGCGAAAAGACGCACGAAATCGCCTTGCAGCTGACTCAATTCATCCAAACTGATGTCAGCAAATCTTGCAATGATCACGAATTTATCCATCTTTTACTTCTCTACAACTCTTCTCACGACAACAAGCAAACACAAGCGTCTATACTCAACAAAATCCAGTGAAGGAGTGACCTCCGCCACCATATGTCTCGACTTCCCCGACACACACAAAGGCCCATAACGATACATCATCTCACCACCCTTCGGCGAATCACACATGGCCACCATGTGTGACATCCACCTCCCCAGGGACAAGCCAGAAACCAGCTACGCCGCCGAAGACCACACACACTTGGAGGACATTAATCATGTCATACATTAACGCCGTACTTCAGGAACGTTTGCGTTCGTACCATATTGTACAAATTTAGCATAGTTCACCGTTGTCATATTTACTGAAGTAGCTGATCAAGTTAGTCATGTTAACCTCGCACCTTACGTGCTTGATTTATTCAATTTAAATGTTATTGTTAGAGTCATTATTTACGTAGTCTTACGTGTTAGCTAAGCCTAGTCTAAACACTATCTTAAATGGTCTATGCGTATATTTTTTAAAGTAGATTTTATATGTTAGCTATGTACACGTTAGAGTTACCATTTTTCTTCAAATAGTAATGAACTTATATTTCGTATCTATATATATGCATATATTTTTTTATATAATCATATAGCTATTGATTAGTTCTAATGTATGTTGTATATTTAGTGTACTATCTAATATGATTCACCAAAACACGGATGGTATCAAAAGAGCACTTGTATAAGGAATTAATTGGGATTATGTATTTTCACGTGTTTACAATTTTCGGCCCCCCTCGGACAATTTTCGGCCGTCAGCATGATTTAAGTGACAATATTCGGCCCCCTCCTACACGAGTCGAGTGTGTATGTGCAGGCTAAAGTCAAGGTCAAATCAACGTAGGAGTAGTAGTGGTGACAAACATCAACAAAAAAATGAATAAAATCGAAATAGATTTGGTACATCAAGACTGATTTTGTAGCCCTTAATCTTACGGCAAATTTTAGTGTATATACAGCAATTCTTAACTTTTCCCAGTTACCTTCAGAATTCTCACTGTAAAAATTAAGTGAAAGCAAAATTGTTTACAAACATGACGTATAGAACAAGTGTGATACTATTTATGACGCATTCACGTAACTATGACATAATTTCAGAGAATGAGGAACGTTATATACTGTAAACGGCCGAAAACTGAAGGGGCCGAAATTAGGCTGGTTTACCCTATATGTTTATTATGTATTATGTAGGGCTGTCAACGCTTCTCCCTCTTATTGGCTCACACTGGCTCAAACTCAATTAATAAAAAAAAGACTAAGTCTTTTTCCCTTATGGGGGGAAGGATGTGCGCAGTGTACCGGCCCCCCAGCTCAGCTCGCGCTCACGCTGGGAAGCTACGTACACCGCGCACCTGTAAGCGTGCGTTACCAGTTAGAGTCTAGCCAATGCTTATAAGCAGGGCCGAGGCGTTGCCAGCCAGTTGCTGAATAAACTACCAAACCTGCTCATCGACTTGTTCTGAGTACTTCAGAATATACTGCGCTGTGTTTGTCAAAATAATCCCCGTACGTGGGATGACATGCTTCCCAACATGATTTTTAACATGAACAACACAAAATCACGCGCCACATGATTCTCCCCACACGAGATAATCTATGGTAAAAACCTACGCCAAATGACCGACATGTCACCCCCTTCAGTATAAACCTCTTCATCAACAAGCCGCCGACATAAGATATGCCCAACAAAAAAGCCATGGCGGCTATCAATCAGCACAACTTGGCCATGCTCGACAACCACAAGTGCCATGCAGCACCTACGACCCAGCTCAAAGAAGGAGACATCTGCATTTGGCACAGACCTGCACTTGACGATCCCCATAGCAACAAGAAACTGCAGTCAATCAATCGTGGACCATACAAAGTCATCAAACGAACACCACACCAAGTCTACCTTCACGATGTCACCACAGAAAACCAATAAAAAACCCAGTCAGTATCTCAGACATAGTTCGATCTTCTCATTTCTACGGGAACTAAATTACTCCCCATGTAACCCCACCGCCCTAGGCCGGCGCCGAAACATCAACACACATTCACCCCAAAATAGCAGCGCTCCACACTACCCTGGTCAAAGCTAAACTGCCTTCGCCGGTCCAATAATGGGCAGGCCCGCAGACCCTGAGGCCTAGGCAGGCCGAAGAGGGGCGCTCGTAATGCGAACTGATCTCTTAGCTGCGAGGATGTGAACTCAGGGCGTCCCATGGCCCCAGCCGCCATCGACTAGGTTTCAAGTCCTGCGTGCACGCCGTGCCAAGCTAGCAGATTGTCGCGAGCGCATTTCACCAATCAACTTCCCTCCTCATACACCACAGCGACCACGTGGACGAACAATATTGCGTCCCTAGTCAAAATGGTGCATCCGTTATCTACTCCCCCAAATGCCAAGCGCCAGGCCTCCACTTCTACCAGTACATCAAACAGACATTCTGTAAACACAAACACACTTATTATCAACAAACACCTCGCCCAGCCATCACCAGCGCCCAGCGGCACCGCCCGCGACTAGTCTAATCGCCACAAGACGGTTCAGCATTGAGCACGGTTCCGCATGCCGCAAGCACACTACATAACAGCCATCAACTACAACACAGCCACTGTTCGCCCATGACTGCTGCAGATAACCTCACCCATTGCTGCTCAGCACCTGCCAAGAGCACACTCGTCTCAACTCAGAAACCACAGCATCAACGTACCACTATAACACTACATCAATATATTTATACCGCCGCTTCATGGCTAAACCAAGTAGACAAGAAACCTGCTCATCACCCAAACTCATCGGCTGGTGCACAGTGTGCAAGACAGTCATCTTCTTCAAACAGCAAGATGAACTCGACAAATTCAACAGTGACCCGTATTGTTCTGAAGAGTGTATATTTTTAGAACTTCAAAACCTACAGTGCGCCGACTCTACACCGAAGAAAACAAAGAATAAAAACCACAATCGTCGCCCCCCCCCGAAATCTTGCCAACACCAGCGGCACATTAATCCGCGCTGCCTCCACCTAACTACATCTGGCAAACTCCCATGGGACAAGCACAGTCATGCCCCGCCACAGTACCCAGCCACCACTCACCACCTCATCTCTACCCATGGGACTCACGTTGGCGAATTCCCCCCGGTATCAAGCCATATCGGCAAAAACCCGCCGTTACGATCGCCGGTGCAAAACATGCAACTCATACTTCTCATCTGCTCATTGATCCACATGACCCAAGCCACACTGCCGCATATCACATATAAAGTTGCGGTCGGACTCCTGTTCACACACGAACCCCACGCAATACTGCACACGGATGGCCACTTCGACCTCCACTTCATGATAAAAATACCCCCCCTGAGCGACATGGCACGCGAAATCTACAGCGACGAGAACATCGCCATAGAATGCAACTTAAAAGGCACGGGGCAAAATCTGTGCCTCTATATTAAAAACATCACCAGAATAAAACTAAAGCAGCTTAAACACTTAAAGCAACAGACGGAGCATCATGTGAAGATCCACGACAACCTACTTTAACAGTTCCTGCTTGTCGAGGGCCCACAAAAGCGATCGTGGCTCCCCTTAAGCGGCATATTTTCTACCGTGTTCGGCACAGCCAAACACTCTGATGTCAAAAAGCTCAAAGCACGGCTCAAGACGATGTCTACCAACGCTCAAGCTCTCGATGCTAATTACGATAATCTCTACACAGCATTCCAAGACACATTCAATGCCACGACCCACCACATCGACTCACTGGTCACACTGGTACGTCACCAAGATGAAACACTATCAACGATAAAAAACATGGACAAATTAAAAGACCAAATCAACGACTTCGTCTCATTCACCTCCCCCAGTGAGCTCAACTACCTACTGGAACTTCTAGCAGTATTAAACAGACTCCAACAACAAAACGGAACACATCCTACAATTTCACAACGTAATCACAGAGTTCACCACCGGCCTCAAAATACTCGCCAAAAACAACCTGCCACCGAGCCTATTGTCACAAAAAATCACTTAGCAAAGGACTGCGCACATTATCGTTTAAAAATACGCCATTACAACTATCAGCCCCTGCCCTACAATCATCTCAAACAATTTTATTACAGAACTTCGACAGTTGTGGGGCACATCCTCGACGGCACCCTTCGTCATCACAAAACCAGTTCCAATCATTTCGTCAACCCCACTTATCTTCAACCTGTACCACATGACAACCCCACCCATTCCCATACATGGGCCCACAACAAACCAGGGCCCCATTCACCAGGCTCCAGCTGGAACACGAATATTTCCTCATTTCATCGGATAATAATTACTATGGTTTTGCAACACAAGCCGAAGTCCTCGCATGCCGTCAAAATGCACATGTATGTCACCTGCCAGAAGCCCTCCATCACCGTAGTAGGGGTGGATGCGAATATAATGTTTTTCGCCAACATCGCCAACATCGACAAATGCAACTTCCGGGTGTACGTACAAGACTCTCTGCAAACGGTGACACGTGTCGGGACACACGAATATCTACTGCAGGGTTTTAATCAATCAATAACCATCAATTGCACAGAAAAAGACCAAACCAAAATGCAAATCACCACCCACGCCATAATAACACTCGGGTGTTATTGCCACATAGTCATGGACAACGTCATCATCGGACCACGCATTCAAGACTGCGAGTCATCACAAACTAGCGAAATAGTAGCCGAATACCCCGTCAACCTTCAACTAGCACGAGAAATGAACGCCCTTAGTACATTACAATTTCCCCAAGTCGACTTCACCAGCAAATCTAAACCCACAGCCAACTACGTTGACATGACCTGCTACATGGAGCAACTACAGCGTGACCTTCACGCCAGCTTAGAACTTGGCATTAACGCCCAACAAGTATTCAACAAACTCGACCAATACAAAAAGCAAGAACTCGATAATACCATCTATATTCCGGAGGAGAACTCAATGTCCTTTATCGAAATAATAATTCTCGCGCTATTAACTTTATGGAACATATTTCTAACCTTAGCACTTGTGGCATTCTGGTATGTAAGCCAAACAGGCAACAACCCGGATGTGCCGAATGTGTTAGCCTGAGCGTCTGCTCTGCCACTGGTAAGCATTCTACATGGTCTCGACGCCACCTACCACTCCGCCCCCTGTGACGCAGACATTATTGAAGATGAATCAACCATCATTGCATACGCAATATTAGGAACAACGGTCTGTTTCATCTTATACGCAGCTTATAACATAGCGTCAAAATACCAGACCTACAAGCAGCTTCAAGAACACAGCCTGCTAAATCAATCAGCCGGACTGTACTACAAAATATTTCAGCCGACCATCAGTGTATATTGTTCCTACGAGATATACCAGTGGATTTGTGCATTTGCAGACCTACCAAGATTTACAGGATACATGAAAAATCTTGTACATAACCACCACCACCACAATTCACCCTTACAACCAAAATTTTCACCCGCTTCACTTCAAAATCTACCATCTAATTTATTCATAAATGTAAACTTCAAACAGAAAAAAAAATGTAATTTATTACACAAAATATGAGTTTACATATAACAACCACCCACCACTCATCAATGTTATAACTAAAATTTTTACACTTCACTTCAAAATCTACATTACACCACCACCAAATAATAACATAATTACTATAAAGCCTACTCTTCAACAACTTCAATTAAAAAAACTAATACCATCAAAACACACGCCACTGCTAAAATAACACTACCACTACACGCATTCACACATCCATGTTTTTCCCTTCATCACGCTCCCACGATAACTCCATTTTATATCCAGTCACAATATACTCACTCCTCAACCAAATACTAATTAACTAACCACATACTCAATATCCAATCACTAATATCAATTTCCAAATCCAAAAAATGTTCACCAGTCCTCAATCTATTCCCTTGGCCGACGAGACCTACGGATCCGTCTGCCATCCCTCTGGTTCCTCTGCAGTCCTCACCGGCCGCTCATTCCCCTGGGACCGATCCCGGCACGCTCGCTGCTACGGGCGTGGGTGCCTCCCGTCCCTCCCCGCTGTTCAACCCCGCGCCTCACGACTTGCCACCCGCATCAGCGCTCCCCAGCATTCCAGACGGAATGTGGGCGGGGGGACAGAACTGCGACACATACACGTATCCTCCTTCTGGTCAATCGTGAAGCGGATATCCTGCATATTGAGATGGATACAGTGGCACCGGCGTCTTTATCACTCCGCCACCACCCATCAGTGTCACTACGTGCCGTCTTCCGCCGGCGCCCGTTGGGCTTCCTAGCGTGAACGCTTGCTGACCCCCGAAGCTTCTGAGTACAACGCAGACCGCGCCCGCCCACGCCGCCTCTCCGCATCTCCACGCCCCTGCGGCTGGGACCTGCTTGCGTCGCCTGGGCTGTACCGTACTGCAACCCTCTCGGACAAGACGCCCACCTCCAGCGAGCGCACCACCGCTTCGCACTCGCCCACTGGGTGCCTCGTCGCTCGCCGATGATACGCCCAGTGAGCCCTCCGATGCGTGGGCGCTAACCACAGCAGGGGATCCTGCATCAGGCGCCGGCGCGCCCGACTCTTCACTGCCCTTGGGCGGCCGCCTCCGCCCCGGTCACTGCATCGCCGCCCGACTACAACGGCCTTGTCGCCGTTGTCACCAGCGGCGACCTCATCATCAGGACTGTTGTCCACTGCCGCCTCATCTTCCGTCGGCCCTGCAGGGTCCTCGGCAGGACTTGCTCCACGATTCATCCACGCAGTACCGGCGGCAAATGATACCCCCATTACAGCCGCGCCAAGTTCCGCGGGCTCAATGGCGAAGCGGTTAGATGACTGACGATTCTTCATCGCCCAGCTACAACAACAAGATACACACCATTAGCACCCAGCCAAAAAGGAGAAAAAAACATCATCAACACTCGACATCATCACCGAACATCATCCATAAGATACTAATATTATAATGACATGGTCATAGTACGGGCATGCCCATGTATAACATGCAATTTTGTATGAATAGGCAGTACCTAAGAAAGGCGGCAGAAATTGTAGGAATTGACCACGAGATTGGAGTGTCAATCGCAAAATTGAGCATTCTATCATGACTAAAATCCATTTTCATGATTTTATTTTAAAATAAATCATATTATAACATTCAACATTCAAGTCAATTTCGCTTGTTTTGAGCGCGGGAGACGTCAATTCCTACAGTTTTGAGCGAGAGGCGTTAGTCTAAACTGTTGCACTCCTCACAGCATGACCATGCCTTACTACGCCAGCGGCTGTATTGATATTGTGAGGAGTTTAGACTAACGCCGTGGTTTTTTGGGGAGCGTGTTTTCCATCGCAAAATTAAGCATGGAGATTGACCAATCAGACTAATGATAGAATGAGTTACTAATAACTTGGGTGAGCTACATTTGTGTGTGTGGGGGCTCCTGACTAATGCCCTCTTGTTTTATAAATAGACAATCCCTAACACCAGCCACAGCTAGCAACAGACCACAGAATTATGGAAAAAATAAGTGTTCATTTAATGGCAAAATATCCTAGAATACACGGCGCAGTCACTTGCTCAATGCATATGGTAATTTATGGTCGCATATCTCGGCAGTATAATTACGTTAGCTGTATGACAGCTACGCATGAGATACTTTGCTTTGCGATCTCTTTGATATTAATTGATTTGGGGGCTTTTCCTGGTAGTAACAGCAAAGGTGTGCCGGATTTCATGAACACTTGCACAATACACATTTTAGCCCAACTTTGCCATCAAAATACTCTAGAACATATAATATGTGGGGGTATTTCTCAAATTGTTAGAGGTGAAATTTGAGAAACATGGGTGCTGTGTCAATTTTTTAGGAGCTTTATTCTCGCTGATTTTTTTTTTTTCTTTTTTTTTTTATTATTATTCTGATCATGAAGTTACTCTTGACGCTGGTTTTGGGAACGTAGTGTGGCCCTGTGAATGATGAAATATAAAACAGTTCAAACAAAAATGTACTACTATTTGGTGTATTTATTCATAGATAACAATGCTTTCAAATAAATGAAAAATAACAAATGAAAGTACACATTTACACATTCAATTTTGTTTAAAGATACTATCATGTATGACTGAATTTGAGAGTAAACAATAAAACTAGACTATGAAAAACTCTCACCTAAGCATCCACAACCTGACAAAATGTTGATATAGTGTCATAAGTATATTGCTATCAGTTTTTATGATCTACGAATACTATAACCAAATATTGAAATGAAGTATTGAGATGAAATTTACAAGCAGATACACACTTAAGCATGGTATATCAATTTATATGCCTTATCACTAAATATTTGAGCAAAGCCAAGCAAAAGCTCCTACCACGGTATTGACATAGCTGAAGAGAAATCTTCCATTTTATTATATCAAGTGGCCCTGACGGGACTCGAACTCACGACCCCAAGGTTGTGAGACCAGAATGATACCATCATCCCAAGCAGCGGGCTGTTAAAAGGTTACTCGGATGAACCGATGTCTGTCTCACCCCCAGCCTACATACTTGGTCAATTATCATCAACCCAGAGGTCCGGGGTTCAATCCCACCTGAGGACCTCTGGGTTGAGATGATAATTGACCAAGTATGTAGAACCCAAAAACAGTGACAAAGTTGTATATGAAGCAATTCGACACATGCACGCAACTAGAAACCGAATCTGTGGGTGAATATGTATCAAGACTGTGATTTTGGAACCACGCTAGAACATCAACTGTGCAAGCAAATATCAGTTGGAGTAAAATATAATGGCCTACTTCGAGACAAGCTATGGGCAGATCATTGACACTCGACCAAATCATCAACAAATGCCACTTGCATGAACAAAGAGTCCAATCAAAAAGTATTCTAGACCCGTCAACACTGACAAATGTAAACTCCGTACAGAGAGACCGAGGCAGAGGCTTTGCAATTAAATTCAGAGGATGTGGAAGAGGTCAACACAGAGATCATCATGGAGGCCATCAGGGAAGCCACAGAGGTCCGGATCGTGATGAAGGTTATCAAGCACGTGCATGCAGCAAGTGTGGTGAAACTCACAGATGTAGACATTGTCCTGCATATGGCAAGACATGCTATAAATGTAATCAAAGACATCATTTTAAAAAAATTGTAGATATAAGGATGTGAGCTATGCTGAACATGGTAATACACATGGTGATTTTAGTGAGCGAGATGAATATGATTTTGGAAAAAGTTTTGATGATTTAACTGTTAATATGAATAAACGTTGTATCAAAAATGTATATTTCAATGGTGATTTTTATGGAAATATGACACAACAAAATAATGATGCTATTAAGTTAAGAATATATACAGCAGCGGAGACTTCTGTAATGAGTAGAAAATCATACGAGTCAATGAATAGTGTTGCAAAACCTAAATTAAGAAAACCAAACATTCCGATTAGAGGGCTTGTTGGTAAACCGGTAATGCCCTATGGATGTATTACACTGAATGTTAGGTGTAATGGTAGACAATACAGTATAGAATGTCAGATATTACATAATGAAATACCTAATTTGTTGTCAGCAAATGATCCGATCAGAATGAAATTACTGCAACGTGTAAACATGAATACGAATGGTAATATTATTAACATGTATACAGATGTTTTCAGTGGTGTAGGCAAGATACCGGGCAAATATGCATTGCACATAGATAAAAATCAAAACCCTGCTGCTCTAAATGCCCACCCTATCCCAGCAGCGTTGAGAGAAGCCACCAAAGAAAAGCTTGATGAGTTAGTAAGACTGGACATCATATCAAAGATACCTGTAGGGTGAACCAACACCATGGTGCTCCGCACTTCATGTAGTGCCCAAGAAGAAGGTTGATGGAGGAAAACTGGAAGTAAGAATCACCATAGATCGTCAGACGTATTGTGTATACGTTTAACTTAAACCCATAGTTAACAAGATAGATTATCATTATAATACAATAGTATTATAGTTAAAACTCAATAAGATGATAAAATACTGCTACATATCAACCAATAATAAGACAACATGATGAAAATAAATTACGTATCTGGGGTAACAACAAAACAGAATTATAATCCGTATTCATTCCTCTGCCTAAAAACATCCTAATCTACCAATCATTTTTTGTTCTTTTTTAACTTTCTACTTATTAAACCTCTCTCTAATAATAACCCACAAACCTCCATATCTTCCACCCCCCTATGTCTATTAGAATTGAAATGTCTATTTGCATATTTTTACGTAATTTTACGTATTTTTTATATTTTTTTACGTGTGTACGTGTTACGTTCTCACGTAGATTGTTGTTTTGTATTTGTTTTCATTTATAACTTTTTTTGACTTGCTAGACCTGCAAATAAATCTTATCCAACAAAATGCGTAATTGTACTAACCTGCGGGGTGCTTACAAAACCCCGTGCGCTATCCAGTTGATTCGATATTCACGTAGGTGGACTGATACGTTTACCAGGCCACCTCCAGGTTGGATTGACGGCCCTCGCGGGAGGGACTTCGCACCAATGCTGGCGACAACAAGCCTCGTAATCCGCGTACAATTCACTTAAATACCAACTAAAGGTGTCCACACACACGTACAAATGTACGCGCGTATGTCCACCTTCAATCGGTGTGAGTTTAGACAGTGAAAGGGGCCCCGAATCCAAAGATTCGGGGGTGCTAGTTCCCTACTAAGTGTTCGCTACCACTTCCAAAGCTAAACTGATTGTTTTTGTTGCTTGAAAACATGACGTCAACTTCCTTGTCCTGTTCCCAAGCAACCATGACGTAAGGGCAAAGAACGTTAAACACACGAAGAACGTAAGCACGTGGAACGTAACCCTAACTACGCCCGAGGCAATACTTATTTCTTAATTGCCTCACTAATTGGGGTGGATGCTAAAATCCACCCGCCTCGGGCACCTACTCTAGCTTTGCTTACATTCTCCCCCAGTTTTCATGGTGGGACCGGGGCTTCGCTTTTTACGGAAGACCCGGCCTCCTCATGGAAACTATACCTACCCACAAATCCTCCGGTCACTCGAAACTCCGGAAGCTGGCTAAAACAAAGAACATTAAAGAAAACAAGATACATGCAACACAATTAAATCAAGGCTGCTCCACGCACAGGCACGCACTCAGTCAATGCTTCGGCCTAGCACTTCCTCCACCAGGGCCTCTTTGAAACCCGGGGGGTGGGCGACCAGCAGCCGGCCCTCGTAGCCAGCCACGAGCATCCCATCAGAAGACCAGGCAACGTGCCCCGGCTGTGGTCGGCACTCCAGACGCACTCTCTGCAAGTATACAAGCAGCCGCATTCGCCCAGGACTTCAGCGACGTCCACCACGGGCCTGTCGTCGAAACCAGCTGGTGGTGAAGCGCCTGCCTGCAAACTAAGGTAAAGTTATACATGTAAAGTGACAAACTCATTAAAATAACAAAACTAACTAAAATGCCAGCAAAGAAAAACCCTTCCCCAGGCCGAAATCATCTCTAAACGAAGCATCACGCAATGAGCCTACTGAAGAGTGACCTCTCCAGCACTGCTTCCAGCAATGACGTCCGCAGAGAATCACCCAGCCAAATTTTGAGTGGTAGTGTCCAGCGACTAACTAATTTCCTAGCTGAACACCCCGAGACACTGCACAAGCGAAGCACTGAAAAGCGCCCAGTGCCCCTGCAAAAATAAAAGTTCTGCCCTTGAACCTCTAGACTCATGCGTCATCACACGCGTCCCACTAGCACTGGGGAGGCGTGAGCCGAGGTTCAACGATCCTTGCCAAAGGGATCACGGTGGCTCGGTTCGGTTTTCCACAACGAAGGTCCATGGACTCCAGCCAGGTGAGGAGTCATGGGGAGGCAAAAGCCGTACGCAGGCAGCCCACCATTGCCTAGACTAGCACAGTGACTGTCCCGGAACGTGGGGCATGGACCCATGCAGGCTAATGTCCTCGTGGCATTCAGCAGACCGTCCGGATGGACATCGTGGTTTGTGCTTCTCCTCGGACCTCCTAAGCGCGTGAACCAAAGTTTGGAGGTGGGATTCGGGTATCCCTCCTCAGAAACAAAGGGTCAGGCACGTCAGAGGGAATTACGCCTTGGTGAACATAAACACCGTACGTCTTTGGGTCGTCCGTTGTGGTTACGTTCCAGACAACAGCGACTCATGAGACCACGTACGGCGCGAAAGAGACTTCCAGGTACTAACGTACCCCGTACTTGCATGCACGCATGACGTACGTCGGGCACGTGACCCCAGCGAAAGTAGGCTTGGCTCGCACACAGCCCCGAGGACCACTTGCCCTTCTGTGCACTCCCCCAGGTGGGGACCTGGTGGCAGCAAGGTGGAGGCAGCAGTCAGAAGCTGTAGGCGATCCAGCCATCGTCCTAGCGCGGACTATCCATTGAACCGTTCCCTTCACACAGGTGTCCGTCACTCCCAGGTTAAGCAATTCACGTGGATTGCCTCCTGTGACGTAGGCAGCAGTGTGAGGGAGTAGGTATCACGGATGGGGTGCGGAGGTGCACTTTTTAAGAGGGCACCGTCCAGTGATGAGTCGTCCAGATTAACCCCATACGAGCACCTTACTAATACAAGCAGGACGTGTACGCACTGCCCTGTAGTCATAGCATAGGTCACTGGGTAGAGGGTAATCGATGGAGGAACCCACCAGCCGAAACGGTGGACGAGGACGCTTAGACGTCGTAGGAGGGTCCCGAAGATCAGGTTAAGACCTCCGGAAACCATCCAGGTATGTGACCATGGGACCAGGTCCCCCCAGGTAGCAAGCGGTCCTCCCACTAAATGCCAGGCAGTCAACGTGGGAGGGGACCCGGTGCCAACGCGAGGAGGCGCACAGTAGGCCAGGTACACGTCCAGAAGTAGGGTGGCAGTCATGCCACGTTGGCAGCTGTCAGCTCCAAACCCCTTTCCAATACGCAGGTGTCCCCCTGCCGTGCCATCCCCTACCTCTCAGCAGAGGGGTCTTGGGGAGATGTATGCAGGCTGACATCAGTTGCTGAATAAACTATTTCCAAGCTCACCATCTTATTCTGAGTACTTCAATGGTAGAGATAGTCAAAGATTGAATCTGCCTTTCATCACTTCTCAGTCTGTTGCAGATTACCTCGCCGAGCAATCGTCGCCGCCTGCGAACGCCATCGCCTTCACCTCAGCTACATCACTCCAGCTACCGTGTTCGCTACCGTGCTTCGTGGACTCAGCAGCTCACGTCAACCATCGCATCGCGACCGCTCCCAGAGGACTACGCCACATCTCGACGCCCAGCTGCGCCGCCCTGCTTCGTTAGTGACGCCGCTGTTCTCCCCTGAGATACCTACTTAGTGCGTCAACGAGCCGCCCGCGCATACGGCCAACGGATGGATACCACAACTAGTGCTACCAACCAACTAGCAGTTGCCTGCGCGGTGTGTAAAGAGCTGCTCCTGTTCTCCAGCCGTGATCAGGTCCGCACCTTTTTGCAAGACCCCGTGTGCTCTGACGATTGTGCCGAGCGCGACGACGTCGAGAAATATCTGCCTCCCGTCAGCTTCCCGGGGTCCTGCAAGGTCTGCAACGCCCTGATCGACTTCCCCACGTCCGCGGCGCTACGTCAATTCAAGGAGCGTCCCATTTGTTCAGACGAGTGCGCCTTCCTCGACCACGAACGACTTCCGTACGTGGGCCCGGACCCCAATCAACCGCGGCGCAGGCACGAGACCATCAACCACATCCGGCGTAATCCGCACCGACACCCTCTGCACTCGACCAAAATCACTGATTTTGTTGCGGCTTGTATTTCCTGCGAAAAGCTGTTATTTTTCAATTCCAGGCAGGAACTAAATCGTTTCAAGGAAGTGCCGCTCTGTTCATCAGAGTGTTATTTCTGGGATCAGGAGTGGAAGCAGAATACCCCCCACATATCGCTGGAATACGTTCCCCACTTCCCTCAGACCAAGAACAGCTGCTAAAAACCACACCTCGACCATCGCACATTCCGACACGCCCCGATACGACCTACACCCTCACCAGACGCCAACAGCTGCTCATCCGACCAGCCAGACGCGCAACAGCAACCAAAGCCGCCTGTTTCACAATTCAGCGACAGGCTGCCTCACCGTCTCACAGCACAGGCGCTAAACCACCAAAAGCCGCCTGTTTCACCAATCCAGCGATAGCGTCTAATTGAGACCGTCTAACACCTCATCTCCTCGCGTCAACAACAATATCAACCTCAGCCATGGATTCCGAACCGGAAATCTACAAAAACAATTCGGACACATGCAGCAGCCTCGACACCACTGTGCCCCACGCCCGTTCAAACAACGATATTGCCCTGCATAGGCACACAATCACCACGAGCCGGCCGGAGGCAGGTGGTTACAATAGGAACCTGCACACGACACCAGTACAGCGCGCGTCATCAGCGTCCCAGACGCCAGCTACCAGGGCAGGCCCGTCAGCGACTTCTACGCCGAATCCGACGACCACAACCACCGCTAAAGATGCAGCACAACGGGACATCTCTCAAATACAACCTTCATTGCCACGCGCCGGTGACCCCGCCACCATCCCCGCCGAGTCAATGCCACGGGGACCCAACGATGATAGTACGCCCGCAAGCCACAGCCACGCGGCTCTCGCCAACGACTCAGACACGGCTGCGCCGTCGCCAGACAAAGCTCATCCGGGACCAGGTGGTCTACGTCACAGCCGAATGCATCAAAGTTTGCTGGACCAGTTCCCGGCCGCCAGTATCAAAGACCAGCTGCCGCTGACCGCAACTAATAGCCCCATTAGTGCCACCAGCGCTGCCGACCATGTCGACACCGAGTCATCCGGCGATATCCCGCCTGGACAGCGCACGCCGCCTTCCCCAGACAGACGCCAGCGGCAGTACATTCCAGCGAGCAATAATGACCTCAACAGGCGCCGCTCGTCTGACACGCTCACGCCCGACATATTCGACTCACATCATGAACATGACTGGAATTCCGAAGACCGCTCGCCATCGTTTGGGAATGATCGACTTCCCCGCTATGACTTCTACGACCGCCACCAGCTGCCACCATTATCTCAAACCGAACGTAATGATATCATGATGAATGCCATAGAGGGTCTGCAGACCCATTACGGCGCTCTCGTAGACAGACTGGCGACAAAGCCTCACTCAACAAACACTACGCCCGATCGCTCACGTTCTCTCTCTCCCAAACGTCGGCCCAAGCCCACCACACCTACAGATGTGTCAGACATGGTAAATCATATGTTGGACACTTTCACCACTGCCCAAAAGCAGCTGCTTACAACTCTCCACGCTGATTTTAAACGGGTCATGGTACAAACCACATCGCAGCTGACCGCCGATTTCCTCACTCACCTGGACCAAATCACAACACGCACCAATAAGTTGGACCACAGCTGGGCGCACTTCCGGCAAATGCAGGCAGCCGCTGATAAACGCGCCGATCAACAGATTCGGTACCTCAAAGAGGATCAGAAAGAAAATGCCAAGCATATTGCACTTTTACAGCAAGAAAATGCGGCCATCATCCATGACATGCGTGCCATGCACGATCACCACACAGACAAAATAAAGAAATATGTCAAGGAGCTGGTATATAACACGGAGAAAAATTTGACAGAGCGCCAGGAGCAAGCACTACGTCAATTATGCCACGACCTGGATGGCCAAGCCCGGGCTGCGCCCGCCCAACCTCAAGCCCCCCAATCATACGGTACAGTCCAAGATGGCGTATACACGCCAACTCGACGTACGAACGCCACCGATTCATGCATGACACCCACTCAAGCTCACTCAGTCAGTGATGCGCGGTACTGCCATGTGCCAACAACTGGAACCAATCAATCAACACAGCACGCAGCGGGCGCCGACTACATTCACCAGCCAACATCTGGCATAGATCATCTCCATCATGGCCCACCGAGCACTAATCACCCCCCGCTGCGCACCGCGGCCGACCCAGCATTTGCACTCGCTGGTAAACTAGCGGATTTGATAGAAAAGATGGCAGAAAGGCCACAATCTACGCGACGGGATGCTCCGAAAATAAGCGCCCCTACCTTTAATGGCGCTCAAGACTCGAGCTTCGAAACGTGGAGGTCCAGCCTAGAAGATACCTTCACGTATCTACAATGGCCGGCGGATGACCCACAGCGCCTGGCTCTGCTTCCCACGGTATTGCAAGACTATGCAAAAGTGCATTATAACAGCATGCCACTGGCCGACAAGGCCACCTACGACATAGCAATAACAAACCTTGCTAAAGCTTTCTCCATCGCTCATCAGCCCCCTACAACCAGGGCAGCGCGCCTCCAGTGCCAACAAGGCGCCACAGAATCCGTGCGCGATTTCAACTTAGAAATCACGTGCCGATTGCAAGAATGTAGCATCACGGATGGCAACCGACAACTGGACATTTATATCCAGAACCTCCGCAACGAAATCTCTCAACGGGTGCTTCTCATGTTACCTACAACACTACGTCAAGCCCAAATCTGTGCAGAAACAGTCGAGCACAGCTTGGCGATCACAAATAGGCCCCCAGTGCTGGCTATCAATCAACCTTCTCCCCAGAATAGACGGGACGTTGGCAATTACAGGTCAAACAGCCGGGGCTACCAAGGCTTCAACAATCGCTCTCGTTACGACAATCATAACCAACGTAACTACCGCAGCCAATCACGTGACAGACGAGCCGATTCACGACAATCACGGGAACGCAGACAAAGAAGCTCATCCTACAATAACCGCCGGGAATCAAGCCGAGAGAGATACAACTCGCGCTCCAGGCAGCGTAGCAGCAGCGACCAGCGAAGAGGGCAATACTCGCGGTCGCCTTCATATAACAGAAACAGATATGATAGGTCGCCCACACCTCATATCAACGCTATACACGACGAAGACCATATCACAAAAAACTAGAGTACGTACCAGGATCAATACTGCCCCTATCCTTCGCCACAGACACTTCTGAAACAATAGTCTCCACTACAATATACAACAGTAACCTGGTACGTATTAAAACGCCAACATTAAAAGAATCAACTGCTCTACTTGATACTGGCAGCTCCATTAATTGTATCAGCTTGGCTTCCCTCAATAAACTGTATCCTAATATCACTAAACTCATCTCATCTTCACGGTCGTTCACAACGGCCTCAGCTTCCACGCTCGCGACCATAGGTAAAACACGGTTATCGTTTTACCTGGCCGATGTTTTAGTTACAGCCTTGTTTTATGTGTTCAAAACTGCTAACTTCAACTTTATCCTTGGCGTCCCATTCATAAAATCCAATAACATCCTCATGAACTTAGCAAAAAATACTATACATATGCCAACGCCAATCTGCGATGTTTTCACTAACGAAAACCTCGAACTGACGCCTCAATCTACAGCGATCATAGCGGGTCGCCTACCATCCAATATGATTCTCCAATCAGGCCTTCACGGCACGATCGAGAACTCTACAATACAAGACGGCGTCCACGTCATCTCCACCGCGTCTACCACACAAGCTTCACAAGTCCCGGTAATGATATGCAACAATACAAAACAACCCATCAACATTCCTAAAGGCACGTCCATCGCCACCTTTACACCCATGGAAGAAGAGGACATAACGGACGAACCACTACCCGCCACAACACTGAGACCCCAGGATCAAGAGGAGACGCCTGCGTTCAACCTTGATAACCTCTCCGCCGACCCGTCCTACCAACAGCAAATCTTAGAAATCCTACATGGACACACCGCAGCCTTCATGACCAAAAATGGCAAACTTGGTGAATGCAAGCACTCACCTCTCAAAATCACACTCAAACCAGGTGCAGAGCCCAAGCATTTCTCCCAATATCGCTACCACCCGGAAGTACGCAAACGGATGGCAGAAAAGATTAAAGAAATGCTTGATCAGGGCATAATTGAGGTGTCTTCTCACATCAAATGGGTAAGCCCCCTCGTCCCTGTCCGAAAGGGGGTGAAAAAGAGTCGTAAACACCTCCAATCACCGGATGATACGTACGAGATACGCCCAATTGTGGATCTTCGTGGGCTTAATGGAAACTGCGTTTGGGGCCGTTGGATCATTCCATTGTTGCAAACGGTCATAGACACCATTGCTGAACGTAAAGCAGTCATTTTCAGTACGCTCGATTTGAAACAGGGATATTTTCAAATACCCCTCGCCAAAGAGAGCCAACCACTCTGTGGATTTCACTTCGACAACAAGGCATTCGTGTTCAAAAGATACCCACAAGGTCTCTGCTCCGCGCCCTCTCATTTCTCCAAGGTCATGGCCACGGTGCTCCGTGACCACATTGGCAAATGTGCGACGGCTTATTTGGACGATATCCTCGTATTTTCCCCCAACAAACAGCAACACCTTGAAGACCTGCACAACGTCCTCGCCTCTATTGAAGAATCAGGTCTCAAACTAGCCACATCACAATGCACGTTCGGAGCAACTTCATGCGACTTCCTGGGACATACGATAACATCTGATGGAATAAAACCTTCAAAAGCACATACAGATGCAATCACGACATTTCCGGTTCCCGCGAAGCCCAGGGAACTAAAAAGCTTCCTTGGCATCTGCGGGTATTTCTCAAACTACATACCAAAAAAAGGAGACAAAGTAAACCCCCTCCTCCACCTCCTGAAAAAAAAAAGGTCAAATGGGAATGGACACCAGCCTGCTCAAAAAGTTTCAAATCGCTTAAACACACGTTAGCGTCCAGACCATTGCTCCACTACGCAGACCACAACAAAAGATTCTATCTTTTTACAGACGCAAGTTTTTCGGCCGTAAGCGGAGCACTTATGCAACAAGACAGCAACGGCACCTTAGTACCGGTTGCCTACTGTGGACGCTCACTGACAGAACCAGAACGTAAACGCGACATCCTGGAACTCGAATTATTGGCAGTCTGCTATTCCCTTGCTCAATTCGACTATTACCTCAGTTACAACAAATTCACGCTCTACGTGGACAATAATTCGCTCACCAAGATTCTGGCCAACGAGAAAAAACTTACGCCAAAGCTTGCTAGATGGGTTCTTTATATCAGCGGATACGATTACGAAATACATCACATTAAAGGCACAAACAACGTATTGGCAGACGGATTGAGTCGCCGGAGTTACAACATTACTCACACAGCGGCTGACGACAAGCTCGACACATTTCCTCTGCATCCTACGGATATAGCCGCCATAACCCGCTCAGCATCGAAAACTGAAAACAAACAAGTCCACCACGACCTCGACGGCCACAACCAAAACTTCAATCATCAACACAAACTTGCAATGGATTTTTCCATTGTACCATTCGCTATTGATTTGATTTGTGTGATAACATCATAATACTGATAAAACCAGGTGACTCAGTCTCATGTTTGTTTTTACTGTACTTCTGCTGATTAAAGCAGTTTCTGGCGGTCTTGAGTGGAGTTACTAGACTGTTGGGGTGCTTCCCAAGTTTTGGGATTGCACATTGTCACACAATTTCTGTTCAGCAATAAATACCGTTACAATAATTGTCTGTGGTGCAGGCGACACTATTACTTGGAACCAGGATACGTTTCCTCAGTGACGGGATATGACAGATGGTGAAAACTTTACTGAGGCAGGATAAGTGTTGGTAATGTTTATTTTGAGTTCTACTGTTTATATTCAGTAACGCCTTTATAGGTTTCAGTATACTTTCACCACAGGTGTAACTGATAGAGGGAAGTGGGTTTAATTCTTTCTCAAGCTTTGGATTTCATATACTATTTCATATATTTACTGTAGGTAAGTCAAAAAAGGGTTAAAATAGAAAAGTTGAGCATTTCACACCATTTAAAGGTCAAGTTAGATGAATGGCAAAATTTGTTATGAATTTTTGTATTTTGTAGCTATATGGGTGAAGTGCAATTATTGTATGAAATAACATTATTGGAAACATTATTGGATGTGAAAAAGGGCTATGGGTGGAGTGTACCTGGCGCCTGCCTTCCCTGAATCTGGTTATGATGAAAATTAGCTAATACCTCATCATTGATTCAATCCTTTTGTCCACCGTACCAGAGTACATAGGAAATTGATAGCCTTATATTCTTATCAATTGTGATAAGTACATTTGCTTGTCTCAAATGTACCTACAGAGATTTAACTATAATTTTTTCAACTTTTATTTCACATTATGATGATAAAACTAGATTAAAAGATTTGACTTAGTGTACCTACAGAGAGATTACCGGGTAAAATATAATTTTTCAACTGTTATTTCACATTATCATGATAAAGCGCGATTAATTAAGTTCAACTTTTAGTATGGGTAGATATTCATTTGAACATTTAATACCAGTTTCCCTATTAAAAAGTTGTCTTTCTACACGTGCTTGTCCTAATGACCATTATCTAATAAGTAGGGTGCTGTAAAACTAGAAATTTTCGTGGCTATTAATTTTTGCGATTTGTCCATCCTGGACATATTTTATATACTGTAAAACTAGAAATATTCACGGGTATTTAATGTTGCGGTTTTTAAGAATGTAGAATTTTTATAATAATACTTCAGCTAAATTTTTCAGCACAGATTAACAATCAATAAATAGAACTTTTCATTTTCATCTTTTATTAGTACCTGATGGTAATATGACAAAGTGAACCTTACACGGTCCACGTGTAGTACGTCTCTTGCCAGCAGATTAATATCATAGCCTTTTAACAACATTCACAACATGTTTTGCATTAGCAGCAGCCTGCTGTTTGGAATCAGGTGGCAGATAAAAATTTACATCTTCATTTTAAGCAACATTGTTTTAATCTTCTAGTGAAATGAATGTATGTTTATTTGTTCAGCCAAATTATCTTAGGGCTTTAATTACACACCAGAAAATTTTCGGCGTACAGTAGCGTAATGCACACAAATACTTGTACTGTGCGGATCCAGAAAAACAATTGGTTTCCAAGACTGGTTATACTTGGAACAATATCAATACATGTATTACAAAACAATATGATAAAAAAAATAAAAATATTTTAAGAAGACAACCACACGAAGAGGTGGTCTGAATTAGAGGTTGTTCTGTAATGCCATTGCCATGCCCATGGGTCTGTTGCTTGACTGTGAGCATTTATATGCTGGTCTGTGATACATGATATCTAACAGTGGTATAGTCACTGACTATGTATTCATGAGGAGGCTTCAATAATGATAAGTAGATTAGAACACAAAATTACATAAAAATATTGAGTTTTTAACAAAAAATTGCAATTTAAAGGTTTTAAGGACCAGGCATTCCTGTTTTCACACACAGTATTTTCGAGTTAATGTGTGTTATTCTATACTTATCATGTTCATACACCTAGCACTTTTCATGAAATATTAAATGAAATACACGTGTTAGGCCAGAAAAGTACCATTGGTCAATTTATCGTTTCATTATGGATGTTTTACTGATCCTTAACCTACTGAAAAGTCAAATCTTCGTGGTGAACAATTTCATTATATTGTCGTTCAACAGATGGCAGCACTAAGTAAATTCTGTGAGCACAATGCAAACTGTCAATAAATTATCCTGTTTGCGTTGTGTCATCAGCATAGTGCTTCGTTGTGACAGAGAGTATTAGAACTATGTAAAAATGTATTGGACAGATGATAGACATAATTTTCGTTTATATTTAGAAGATATGTTTGTTATTTGTTATTAATATTTGCATTAATATGGACTGTATGTCTAAAATAAATTAAAAAATAAATAATAAAATCTACCAGTGAACTCCTCTGGACAGTTTTACACAACGCAAACAGACATAAAAGCAATGCAGCAAAATTTCCTCGCGTGAACTCATCTGGACAGTTTTACATAACGCAAACATATATAAAAAAATCTATTTGCATTGTGAGTAAAATATGTATCTGTAGCGCCGTTCACTGATAAGTTGTAAACAACAACAACGACGACATGGAAACATTTGTGTGTTCTTGTAAAAAATGCGGGAAAAAACAGGATATTATGAAAAGATGCACTCGCTGTAAATCTTCATACTATTGGTATGGTTTGTAATATGCTTTTGTGGAGCAATTTATTATAGTTTCGATCTCAGTGATCCACCTCAAGCCAATTTATATTTAGATCTAGATCTCTGAAATATTAGATCTAATATTTCAGAGATCTAGATCTAAATAATGAATTTATGAATATCATGAGACTTGTACTACTAGTATACTACTAGTATTGTAGTCTACATTAGACTATGTTATTTTTAGCTCACACGTCAATCTTGTGAAACGTAAGCTATATTGACAGTATAATATTGTGCTCGAGCTATTTTGATCACCTTTCGTCCGTCCACAATTCATAATTGCGGAATATCTAACCACAAATACGTTACTCAATTACAGGGTATACTGATATATATCCGACCCCGTGCCATATGTATTTGGTTACAGAATATCTAGTATATCTAGTAGATGCGGTCGCTAGAGTCTCGACATATGTCAGAGTCTCGTCACATGTACATTTTACAACCCATGAGTGCGCCCCCCCCTTTTTTAAAAATCTGGATCTGCCATTCTCGAGCTGCCATTGAAAGTAGATAGTGGATACATGTAAAATATGGGATACATGAACCTATTATAAGGAATGAACACTACAGCGAATTATTTTCATTTTCAGTAATTTTTTTTTGGTTTTTAGCTCACGAGAATGTCAAGAACAGGACTGGCCAACCCACAAGTTAACATGTAGTTATGTTCATGGTGCAGCGGCGTGCAATACAAACAGACAGATGACGGACACAGACATTTCAACTGACACAAGATGTGTAGAGCATTCCGTGGAAAAGGATATATGGAAGGAACATAATGGCAAACACGCTATTCGACAAAGTGGGCACATTTCTTTATGTGCCAATGAAAAGGAATCTAAAAATGGTACAGCATCTAAGGCAGTTATAGATTTTGAAAAGGCTTTTAAAGAAGCTCAAAATCCGCAGCAAACAGACTCCGCCAATAAGGGAAATATGTACTTGTATTTGAATCGGAAACATTATGATGCTCCTTCATTCGATGCATCCAAGCCAAGTTTTACAATTTCAGTGAAAGCAAACAAGTCCAAATTAAAGATTGCTGTAAATGCCGATTGGAATGAAAAGGAGCATATGAAATATTTTTCTCATAAGCTAAGAATTCCTTTGGACAAATTGAAACTAATCCACAAGGGTAAAATTGTTTCTCAGTCTAACATCAAAGATATTCTAGTGGACAAGGCAGTTTTCCAGGCTCTGGGAGAGCCAGCAGAGGAAGAGGATGGAGTGGATGGAAAAGACATAGAAGTGATGATGAAACAGGTGTCAGTGGAGCGAAATGTAGCTATAAAAGCTCTGAGAGAGACTGGCGATGTTATTGATGCAATTTTGAAAGTGACAAATAAGTAATGTTAGATATAAATAAAGAAATTTACTTTCTGCTTTTGTGATAGCTACTTTGTTGATGTTTATGTTAAACAAATGCACGAGTTATTTTTTGTTAGATGATTGTTTTTACTGTTAAATTAAACCAATACTTTTAGCATTGTGTTTGAATTTATTCCTTATAGTTTAAGCGGCAACACGAAATTTAGAACATATCGTAATCTGGATCATTTGGGGGGAATTCCAATCTATTCGCGTATTCACGCACACACTTTAACATTGACGATTTTTCAACAAAAAAAAGCCCATGTGTATTTGAATGGTTGACTAATTAATGCCAGAAGGCAGCAACTAGTCAGTATATAGAAATTATCCTCAACATGTGATTACCATAACAAATCCAGTGTTGATGGATTTTAACTCAACTTGAGAATATGATTGTGCATCAACCAAGGTTAGCGAAGCAAAATAAAAAATGACTTATGTCAAAGTTTATAGTCTACTATCCAGCATCCTGCTTCACCAGCGGTACATTCACACATCAGATTCTGTTCATATCACAGAGATATTATGTGACTTGCTCTAAGGATTAGAATGACTATCCAGGGGCTTGCTGTATTGCTCAGTCGACTCATTTACACCAGATCATTGGTGTCTTTGACTCAACGTTTTACCTTTCTCAACTCCCTGAGGAGTATACAATAGTGGCTGCATACAGCATTTGCTGCCATAGCACGCACACATGCTAATTACTCGCCTGGAATCAAACCCATGACCTTCTGGTCACGAGTCCAACTCCCTATCCATTCAGCCAAGGAAGCATGGAACTCAAATCCCACTTGCCAAAAGTAAAAGCTGGACACATCCTTGAAAAGGTATTATGATGTCACTGTATTGTTAATACAATGTATCACTCATTACATTGCTACAATTTGAGTGATTAAATATATATAAAAAAAATGCTGAAACAGTGATCTTATCTTAGTGAACTGTTTTTAAGTTACAGTAGAACCTCTAAAACCAATTCTATAGAGATACCATTTTTCGCAGTCGTAAATCTTCATAAAGAGACCAACATGACCTTCAGAGACCATTTCTTACTTGTAGTCATTCATCTAGAGGCAACTGACCATTTCATGTAGGCCCCTATAGTATTCATTAAAAGAGTTGCCATGAACAAGTCTTTAAATCGGATAGTTTATGAGGGCCTTCTAACTAAATTTTATAATTATTGGTTCAAAACCATTAATGCTGGAGTCTTCTTGGGACTGACAAAAACATGTCACCACAGAACATTGGGTGAGCACGACACTACAGGGACTCTACAGTAGAACCTCCAATTAAGAACGCTTATATAATAAGACCACTTTTCATGGTCCCAAACCTTCATGAAACTACCAAAATGAGCCTCTGTATAGAGACCACCTCTCTATTGAGACAACCTAAAACTAGTCCCAAAGGTGGTCCTGATAGAGAGGTTTTACTGTACTTAACAATTAGTTAGCATATAACAACCACTTTTTTCACAAAGAAAATGCACATTCTGTGATAAATCTGGAAATCTAACCTGGGTGTAAGTCATGGCAACACACGTGCATTGTACATTTAATTTTTTCATCATACATTATATTGGTACACTTTAATTAATATTATGCATAGTCTATGTATATATTCTCACTTTAAAAAGTTAACCTGTTAAGGACATAACATAGCCGTCTATGGTAGATTGTCACAGCTTGTAACCTTTATTTGTGTAACATAAATTTCAAAGTATGTTGCGGGGAAGTATTATAACCACATGTTTGCTAAAGATAGATAGATTATTTATCATTACCAGACTGTTTTATGAGCATGAAACACTGAGCTATTAATAGTTTATTGAACCATGCGGTTTGGATTTTTCCATTGTAACATTCGCTATTGATTCGATTTGTGTGATAACATCATAATACTGATAAAGCCAGGTGACTCAGTCTCATGTTTGTTTTTACTGTACTTCTGCTGATTAAAACAGTTTCTGCCGGTCTTGAGTGGAGTTACTAGACTGTTGGATGCTTCCCAAGTTTTTGGGATTGCACATTGTCACACAATTTCTGTTCAGCAATAAATACCGTTACAATAATTGTCTGTGGTGCAGACGACACTATTTGACTTGGAACAGGATACTTGTTCCTCTGTGACGGGATATGACTGATAATTGAAAACTTTACTGAGGCAGGATAAGTGTTGGTAATGTTTATTTTGAGTTCTACTGTTTATATTCAGTAACCTTTATAGGTTTCAGTATACTTTCACCACAGATATAACTGTGATAGAGGGAAGTGGGTTTAATTCTTTCTCAAGCTTTGGATTTCATATACTATTTCATATATTTACTGTAGGTAAGTCAAAAAGGGTTCAAATAGAAATGTTGAGCATTTCACACCATTTAAAGGTCAAGTTAGATGAATGGCAAAATTTGTTATGAATTTTTTGTATTTTGTAGCTATATGGGTGAAGTGCAATTACTGTATGAAATAACATTATTGGAAACATTATTGGAGGTGAAAAGTAGGCTATGGGTGGGTGCACATGACGCCTGCCTTCCCTGGATCTGGTTATGATGAAAATTAGTTAATACCTCATCCATGATTCAATCCTTTTGCCCACCGTACCAGAGTACATGAAATTTATAGCCCATATATTCTTATCAATTGTGATAAGTACATTTGCTTGTCTCAAGTGTACCTACAGAGATTAAACTATAATTTTTTCAACTTTTATTTCACATTATGATGATAAAGCACGATTAATGATTTGACTTAGTGTACCTACAGAGATTACCGGGTAAAATATAATTTTTTCAACTGTTATTTCACATTATCATGATAAAGCGCGATTAATTAGGTTTAACATTTTATTGATCTTGATGATTATAGTAGTCGTATGTTATATGCATCTATTGCACAGGTTATCATCATCTAAACATCATAATATTAAATTGTCATAGTTTTAATTGGTTTGCTTATTTTAGTCAACTTGTAAGCGTGTGAAAGATGTCTCGAGAAAAGCACTTGATTGGTGTGCCGGTGCTGCCTGGATTTGCTCCTGTCTCTGGATCCTTCGCTCTGGACTTAGATGACAGCTCCAGTGATGCTGCTTCCACAGGTTTCGTGTTTTATTTGATAATTTTATACACTACTCGCAAAATGAAAATACTGTATACGACCATCCAAGCACCCAGGGCCGTTAAATTGAAATTTTCTCAAACTGGGCGGTGGGCTGTTACACAAGAGTGCAGTTACTACATAATTCTTAAGGACATTTAAGAAAAAGAGGGGGAGGGCTGTTACATGAGGGTGGGCACTTGGAGGGTCGTATAATGGTAAGGATATTAAACACTGTGCTCCAACTGCCTTCTGGGACTGTCAATTTCTTCCTATGTGAATTTAGAAAAAAACAACAAAAAAACAGATTTAAAAAAAAGCAGAATAACTTAATTAGAAGGTTCCTCCGATCAGTGTTCGATTGTCAAAATGAAAGCAGCTGTAGACATTCTAATATATGTGAAATATTTTAAGTTACCAATAGGAACCAAACCTGTCATGTTGGCGAGACTTTCGTTGTTTTCTCAACAACTTCATCGGGCCCACCAATGAATTCCTTAGATTGTCACATGACCACCATGGTGGCGGCAATCCCATGACAGCAGGGACAAGTAGACGGGGGGCAGGTCATAGCCGGTATCGCGGTTCTAATAGCCTCTTTGAGGGGGGTATATAGCCTTGATGAAAATCTATTCACCAACATTTTTTTCCTAAATCACCAGTCACCAATGCATTTCATTGTCTTTCACCAATCCCCAGGACTTGTAAATGAATAGGTTGCATCACATTTTCATCACATTTCACACACTTGTAGGCAATTCACAATTCACGCTCAAGATTTAGGGCAAATTAATTACAGGCAGTTCACAATTCACGCTCAGGATTTAGGGCAAATCATCAATCACATTTTTGCTATATGTAAATGTAAATGTGCTGGTTTATAGTCATGATTCTAGTGCTCTCACAACTTTACATTCACACCAGGTCATTGGCATCCTTATCACACTACATGTATATCTTTCTCAACGCCCCGACCTGTACCTATTTAACGTGTAGGTACCACGGAGCAGTGTGCAACCAGTTAGAGGTAAGTTTGCTCAACACCCACCACCAGTCCCGACCAGGAATTGAACCCACGACCTTCTGGTCATGAGTCCAACTCCCTATCCACTCGGCCACGGAAGCACACAATATATGACGCCCTTCTCTTTGTCCCCGGCAGGTGGTGAGATTGAGTCGGTGCAGCTGCGAGGCGCCTCATCCGTCTCCTCGGTGCCCGGCGCGCTGGCTCGGAGCAGCGTTATCGGCCACCAGCGGTTCAAGCTCCGACACGTTGACTTTATGCCCAGACTCGTCAAGAACAAGACCATGTCCGATGACGAATACGAACATTTTCCGTAAGTTAACGCAATTATTTTATGTCAGGAACAGGCTATGTTCAATGATGAATATGAATATTTTCCGTAAGTTCACGCAATTGTTTTATGAAAGGTTGAAAGTAGTTACTTGAAATGTGAATTAAACATGTTGGTTCACTTATTTTTGATATTTTCTGATTGTTATATTAAATTTGAAAATGGCCTATTCCAACTAAACAAACTAATATTCTTCCGGTGTTTGAAAAGTACAAAAAATTTCCTTTATTTTCATATTTTCTGATTGTTGCAGTAAATTTAAAAATGGCATATTCTAACTAAACAAACTAATATTCTTCCAGTGTTGTGAGAACAAAAAAAAATCCTTTACTTTCAATGCATTTTGATAAGTTTGAAAGGGGTAGCATTCTAAGATCATGCCTCAATCATTGAAAAAAAATGTGCATTGCAGTTTGAAATGATGGTTGATTTTAGCATTCTTTGGAGAAGAGGCAACGCATGGCTGCAGGAGCATCCGTATGCTCTGTTGTTCAGCTGTGAGACAGTGACCTGGATGAGCATGGACAAGCCCATCTTCAGCGATAACGGGCTGCTCAACAAAAGCATGACCACAGACAAGAAGACTCGCTTTCTTAGAGGCCTCAGGTACAAGTCGTAGAATAGTCACAAACCATAAAATACACCATGGAAAGTTTTGATAGATGCAGTCGCCAGAATCTCGACATACGTCATAGTCTCGTCACAGGTACATTTTTAGTGACGTGACGAGACTCTGGCGACCGCATCTAGTTAAAGAATATTTTCTTCAAGGAGTATGATTATCTCTCAGGTTTCGTTTGCTTCAATATTTTAATGTATTTAGATTTGTATTCTCTTGTCCAGTAAATAGAAATTTCTTTCAAATTTTGTGATTCTTCATGTGGTAAACATCAAAGCATTTGACAAGTATCCAAGTAATTTTTGCAGACTTTGGTACTTCACAGCCGATGAGGTTTTCTATGAGCAGAAAAATCTTCCCGCGGCGTGTAAATTCGGCTACATGAACTACGTACCTGATGGTAAATCAGACACCCTGGGGAACATGCTCGTCAGACTCAATGAGGATCTGCGCAGAAAACCAGTGGCAGGTAATGACAGTAAACACGACCTCTCTATTAGGATCACCGTTGGGACCAGTGTTCTCAGGTGGTCTGAAAGAGAGGTGGTCTCTATACAGAGGTTCATTTTGGTAGCTTTATGAACGTTTGGGACGGTGAAAAGTGGTCTTATTATAGAGGTGGTCCTAATAGAGAGGTGGTCTTAATGGGAGGTTTTACTACATTGATTCTAGAGATGGATTGCTGATATCTTTTGAACCATCCACTACAGCTTGACCAGCCCTTCATGATGGATCTGCAGCATGATTGAATGTTACAATTATTCTTTGAATGTCATTCCAATGATCCTTGTAGTCTATACATGTTGGACATACTTTTTTATGACATCTGGTATTTGCATTCACCAGGATATAATGGATACTTCCATGGATTTTTCTTTTATTGAGTCAGCACTGGCCTATCCTGGAATTCCTGCCAACCACTGCTTAAATCCGCTCCTTGTTAGGAGACGATAAATCATGAGAAATATACCAGTGTCAGTGGCTAAGTGGATAATTGCGATGCAGGCAGTGATCATGAGCATTCTGAGTGAATAATTTTCCATTTATCCTGTGGTTTTCTATCATTAACAAATAGGAATATAATATATACAGTAGAACCCCTATTAGGACCACCTTTGGGACCAATTTGAGGTGGTCTCAATAGAGAGGTGGTCTCTATTTGGAGACACATTTGGTAGCTCTATGAAGGTTTGGGACCGTAAAAATTTGTCTTATTTAGAGGTGATCTCAATAGAGAGGTGGTCTTATTTGGAGGTTTTACTGTACTTGTACAACAAAGTACAGTAGAACCTCTCTATACGTACCACCTTTGGGACCAGTGTTAGGTTGTCTCAATAGAGAGGTGGTCTCTATACAGAGGTTCATTCTGGTAGCTCTATGAAGGTTTTGGGGCCGTGAAAAGTGGTCTTATTATAGAGGTGGTCTTAATAGAGAGGTGGTCTTAATTGGAGGTTGTACAGTACAAACTATTTTCCTGCTACAGGTATCATCCTGCGAGTGGAGTCTCTGCAGTGTAACCACGAGGTGGGCGATGCTGACGTGTCCTGCTGGTGGGAGCAGCCCAGCAAGGACCGCACGTACTACACATTCTTTCGCATCTACTTCACCGAGTTTCCTGAGGTCAGGCAACAATATGGCGATCTGGGTATGGATATGTTGTCTTTTCTTCTCTATAGCATGTTGTCTCATATTTCTTTTTTACAATTCTATCATTTTATATCAAACAATTTATGTATTCACCTATTTGAGCTAAAATTTGAACACGTATTTTCAAAAAAATAAATGTGATGTAAAATATCCATTGTGTTTAATTAAAATAAGCCTAGTCGAACACTTGCAGGGTGTCAAATCGTCCTATATTTCTATATTTTTCCTACAGGTATATTTTAAGGAAATGGCTATATTTCATATATTTCACTTCTAATGTTATAAACAATGGTATGATTTAATTTTTACAGTTTCAATAGAACATTGAATGAAGCCCACAAAACTGTTATGGTGTGCATTTGTATTCCAGTGATCAAAGACTTTGTGCCAGCTAACGACCAGCGCACCATCCACAGTGGCGGCTATGAGGTCTACAGTGAGCTGTTCAAGAAGGCGGCGCGCTGGATCTACACACATCCTCACTGCCAGTGTGTCAACATACAGTCAGTGTACGTCAAGCTCAAGAAAGGTGGGTCAATGCGAAAGAAATTTTGTTATTTTCAACATTCTATCTTTTATGCTGGTTACGCAAATGACATGAAAAGCTTATCCCTTACATCTCTGACCACTTACCGGCGTGTGAGATGGTATCCAACATGAGGGGGGTGACACAGGATAGTGGAACATGGAACATGGGGTCAAAAAATAGTGAAACATGGAACATAGGGGTAAAAAAATAGTGGAACATGGAACATAGGAAGTCATAGTGGAACATGGAACATGACAATTCCATTAATTTTTTTCGCACTTTTGTCGCGATTAAACAGTGTTTTCCAACATGAACGCCGTTTCATCGCGGATTTCTCTCTCTTTGCCCCAGACGCGAGTGACAGTGAGATGGTGGACCGCGTGTACCACACAGAGCACGGCAGCGCGCACTCAGCACTCACAGCCACCAGGACCGAGTACATCCAGATCGCCAGGCTCGTCTACTGCAAGCCGCAGAGGGAGGCTCCAGAGGTGGGTGCAGTACTAGAACAGTCTCTATTAGTACCAGCCTGTCTGTTTGCTGCATTCTTAATAAAAAGAACAGGTTATTTATGGTGCATAGTACTGTAATTATCATGTACTTGCATTGAAAGGAATAATGATAATGAAAGTTAGTCTAGACAAACATATATAATGATAGATTTTTTTGAAAGTTACTCAAAATCTGTTTGTAAGATAACCATGTTATTTGGTATAACTTGTCAATTCAGAAAGGGAAAATGGAAAGTTGAGAGTCAACGACGAATTGAACTTGACTGCTTCTTGAGACCTAACATTTTGATTTTAGTGAATTATTAATTTTTCTTTTGCTTGGTAATATCAACAGCATGGTCTGCGTATGAGCTACAAGACATTCTACCCCACACGCTTGAGGAAGGAGAACGATATTGATCCAGAAACTCTGGAAGCAGCATATGAAGACCTAACTCAAACTGAGGAAAGACTCAATTCATGGATGGCTTTTTCTGGTAGGTTTTCTGTTCTGGACAAAGGTCATACTATCATATACCAAATGTCGTCTGCTACACGCCATTATTATTTATGAATTTGAAGTTCCCATTTGATAGCTCACTCAATATTGATTTCTAGATTTCTCCATACAGCGAGAATCACTTGGTAACATATATGTTGTCTTTTTCAAAACATTTGAAGTGTTTGAGTTATAAGGAATTTGTCGTAATGCTGGTTTTGACCACTGTAGGTGCCAGAATGGTGGGTGTAGAAACTATACCTGTGCGTCTCAAAACTGGTGGCCAAGATACGTTTGGAGCAGAAGCAACTTGTGTGTTTAATGGACGTGAGAAAAACTTCCAGAAGGAATACTGGAGAAACAACATTAGGTAACCATTGTGTTTTATTTTAAGTCTTGAGGAATATCAATGTGATTACATGATGGTAAATTGTATGGCCTTTACTGGATTAATATCTGCATATCACTTGTATATACATATTGTAAAGTAATATGAGCTCGTTCCTGGATGGGAAAGTACGGTTTCGAGGTCACAGTATACGTTGAAATCTTCATGGAATGATAGACATCCATAAATCGTGCCTTTTAGTCCACGACCATTCAATTTAACTTTACAAAGTTCCTTGAAAATTTCTTAAACATTGCTTTTAAATATATTTAACATCAGATTTCGTCATGGAGTCTCCTTTTGTTAATATCTCTTCATTTTCATTATAAGTTTTTTTTTGTGATTTCAGAATTTACCTTGAAGGTGACTATCGGGAGGTTCCATCTGCTTGGAGCAAGCCTTACAGTGACCTGGGCAACATGCCCCCGGTTAAAGAGTGAACAGTGTTCAATGCGTCCACCTCAGTTTATGCATAATATTTGTTCATGGCTTCAACTGTGATTTTAAATTCCATTAGTTTTGAGTACAGTTCAACTGAGAAGTTATCATTATTTACAGTGTAGTATAGTTTACTATTGATAATTGTGGTGTGAGAGATAAAACAGAATGATATGTTTGTCTTTTGAATGTGATTGGTTGAATTTTTTTTTGCATTTATTGGTTTGTAAGTAAGCTAATTTCATAATTTGGAAATAATAGCAATTGTGTTAGATTTTTTAATGAAAATGTTTGTTCAAAGGGATGGTCAACTTGTGATGTTTTAGTACAATGTTTTACACTGTAGATGCCAACTAGGTTTAGAGATGAAATACAAGAGTAGCAAGATTATTGTTATAAGTGAGATGTATGAAAAAGCCAGACCATGCTGATTTAGAACATGACTTGTGCGCTGGATGTACCTTTGCATTATTTTTGTATATGGAAATTACCTGATGGTGTTTTTTGTACGGCAAAGTATTCAATAAATGTGTGAATACAATTGATTTTTTTTCCATTCACAAAGTGTTTAGTAATGCCAACTAAATTCACAATATATATAATCATTTAAAATAATCTAATATATTACTCTTAATAGTAGTTCATAATAACATTCTTTATCACATGTACTTTCTCTTATCAAATTAAAACACATTGGGTTCTAGTTGATTGATGGTTATTCATGACATACTAAAAATCCAAAGTATAATGTACACTACTTTATCATTGATCAAAATATTTGCAATGGCCATATTTTGTATGGAAGTACTTAAAGATATGATATCAACTTGAATATCTCAATTTTGCAATTGTCAGAAAAATAATTTCCCAGATGATTCCAACATCCGTGGAGGATCTTTCAAAGCGATCACAAGATATTATAAATCAAGTTAAAAATATAGTGCAAAATGAAATAATTCCCATTGAAAAGGAGTTGTGTGAATGGCATGATAACCCCCAAACAAAGTGGATTCCACATCCAAGAGTAACAGATTTAAGAGTAAGTAAAATTGTTTGGAAGTCAAAGTTCAAACTTTGATGCATAAAATGCTTTTGGTTAAAAGTAGTGGGAATTGTGAGCTTATTAGTACCTTATCATTCGGTTATCACTTCACATATTTCTTATGTATACGCACATTATTTTCAAAATAAATTTCCAAATGCATTGTCCCTGATTAAAACTTTATATATAAAAATCTGATTTAAGATTATGTGTGCAAATACTATTTTTTTTACATAGGAACAAGCTAAAGCTAGAGGCTTGTGGAATTTGTATCTTACAAGTGAAAATGAGATAGGAAAAAGATGGGGTGCTGGACTCAGTTATGTGGAGTATGTTTATGTTGCAGAACAATTAGGATGGTCTGTTTTTGCAAGTGAGGTAGGGTTTGTAAATGATATTAACATATTCTAATTGATACATCAATCATTATATTGATTTGTATGATATTTTACAAAAGTACTGCACATCACCTGACATTTTCAAATTAATTTTGCCTTTCCTTTTATGTAAGATTTTCAACTGTCGACCACCACAAAATGGGAACCTTGCCCAATTCGCTACGCCACAACAGTTTAAGAAATGGTTTGAACCTATATTGAATGGTACCAGCAAATCAGCTTTTGCCATGACAGAAAAAGAGGTTTTTGAATGGGTTCTTACAATAATGTAATGCATTCAAAGTATCTTTTCAAAGTATCAAATTCAGTGTTATCCCAAATCATTTTTGCGATAATTTCATCACTGTAGGTAGCATCATCTGATCCAACCAATATTCGAACTACAGTAATAAAAGAAGGAAATAATTACATTATCAATGGACAGAAGTGGCTTGTAACAGGTACAGAAATATCTAAATGCGTTTGGTTCTCTTAACAATTAGAGAATTTGTTATGCAAGCAGTACATCACATTCGCATAGCCATTGCTGGTACTTGAACCCTGGACCATTATCACGGCAGTAGAATCCTCTAATGTTAATACTTACGCACAAGTATGCATGCCAAACTATTTCATGTTTAATTTCTGTTCACTTTTGCTAACTTGTCCAAATACTGTAAAACTAGAAATGTTTGCGCATGAAGTAATTTGCAAATTTGGTGGGATGGTGCAAAAACGCAAATTTAGATAGTCAGCAAACATTAATAGCCTATGTAAAATAGGTCCAGGATGGACTAAAATCGCAAAATTAAATAATCACAAAATAATTTGATGAAAATCGCAGAATTTAATAGCCATGAAATATTCTGGTTTTACAGTATGCACTCAAGGTCATTAAACACAATGTATCTATCTTGTTCTTTGTTTGATGAAATAATTGTGATACTTAAGCATTTTGTAACAACTTGAACTATCTAGTTGTGCATTAATTAATAAATATCATAGTATAATACTGTCACAATTATTGTGAATTCAAGTTCATACCTTGCATCTTTGTGTTGAGGTGGCCTACATCCGAGGACAACCTTTTGCTTTGTGGTTGGAAAATCACCGTCTTCGACTAAAGACTCTCGCCATTCTCAACACACGATGGTGATGGTGCCGATGAATTCTCCTGGGCTCACAGTCGTCAACCACCACACACTGTTTGGCTTTGACAATGCTCCATGTATTCTTTTCATAAATTCAAGTTACATTATAATTTCAACAATGACGGTTGGAATTAGCTTTACTTATTTCTTTGTATGTAATTTTACTATGGCAAGTAACCAGTATGACGATACAATTCAATATATCATCGATAATTTACAATAACTTAATCTCAGGTAAAAGTGTTTTCCTTTTATTATTTAGATGGATTTGCAGTTATTAGCTTGAAAAACGTTTGTGTGCCTTGTGAAAACAGATTGATGGAAGAGGGTGAAGCATTCAAATTAGCACAAGGAAGCATTTCTACTGCACGTTTTTATCTGTGTTGTGAGCTCATTGGAATGGCTGAACGAGCATTAGATGTGATGATTAGAAGGGTATCTATTTTTTTACGATAATCTGGTATGGCTGTTTTACATGCTTGTCTTTGCAAAAAAATTCTATACTTCACCCAGGCAGTCGAAAAATGCATTATTTACTGACCTGCAATTTCCACCTATATATAGGCTACCCCCCCCCTTATTAACATATTTTGAAATATTTTATTAATTTAATCATAGGCTAAAGAGAGAAAAGCGTTTGGTGTAAAACTTGCTGAAAACAGTAATATTCAACTAGACATTTCTTTATCAAGAACAGAAATTGACCAAAGCCGTCTGCTCATTTTAAAAACTGGACACATCATGGATACGAAAGGACCCAAGGTGAAGCATTTTTATGTGTAATTCACGATTTGAAATATTGCATGAACATGTGAGATGACTGGAAATTATTCTTTTAGGAAGCAAGATTGTTAATCTCACAAATCAAGTCAACGGTTCCGCAAACTGTATGTAAAATTATTGATCGAGCTATACAGGTGAGTCCACTAAGAAATAAATGTTTTATAAGAATGTAAACACAGATTACTTAAACTGTTCAAGTAATCTGTGATGCAAACTTAAAGCATCCTGGGTTCCTTCATTCATGATTTCATACAGAATTTACTAGATCTATACCTATAGGAACCATGTTGGCAAGACTTTTGTTGTTGTCTCATTCGGTCATGTGACAATCTAAGGATTGCCATTCGGCTCGATGAAGGAGACAACAAAATTCTCGCCAACATGACAGGTCAATCTAGTAAATTCTGTTATGAAATATATTCTACTTTTGTCGTCTTTATAAAGATAAATTACAATGGATTTTTTAACCCTTGTTAATAACTTTAAGGTATGTGGTGGTCTGGGCTTTTGCCAGGACTCTCCATTGGCAAGAATGTATGCAGTAGCGCGAGGGTATTGCATACAAGACGGACCGGATTCTGTCCACCACATGGTGGTCAGTAGGCTTGAGCTCAAGGGAAAGATGTAAAGTGCTTACTGGTACAATAAATAAATATCCCAACACCCAGAAGAAAGTTGTGACTACTTTATTGAGAACAGCACATTGTAAATACATAATGCAACATTTAACAAATAAAAAAACAAAACTTGAAAATAATAATGACAAAATGCAAAATAATACATGTACGAGACAGTTTTTTTTATCACACTACATATAATGATGGGAAATCGCACAGAATTCTACAGGTGGTTTCACTTGAAGGTATTGCACTTATTTGCATGTACCAGTAAATTATGAGCATCTGATTTAAAAATACCCCAACCAAATTCTTTTTTACCAACCAAATTCTTTTTTTACAAAATGCTATACCCTTCACCACCTAATACCAAAAAGAAATTTGTGTGTGTATGCGTAAAAAACCCTTTAAGTTCTAACAGGTAACAAAGTGTATTGGTGTCCACTTTCACTACTAAACTATTCAAAGCTTCTGGCATCATAAAATGCAATGCATACTTTGCAGAAACTTTTGCTCGAATAATATACAAAAAATATAGATATATACACCTGGCTGAATATCACACAATTTCCATTGGAAATATGAAATGTATTATCAAAATGCAAATTCAAATATTTACATTGTACAATGGTTAAACATACATCATAATCATTTTCTAACTGATTGATATGAGTGAAGGAGTGGTCTTAAGCATTCAGAAATTTTAAGTTTAAAACAGAAATTTACAAATTTTGCATAATATAAAAATTCATGTTTTGCACATTAATTTACAATATTTAGCAAGCAATTATATCTCATGAAAGTTTATTGCAATAATATATTATTAGTAAAACATTAATGTAAGCAATTCAGATTATAGCTTAGCGAAAAGTTGTATACACTTTGACTTCCTCAATGCCAATATTATAAGGTTCAAGACTTTGGTATTTATAGAGGTATCTTTTATATATATATTGCAAGACTGCGAACACAAATCAATAAAAGTATTCAATTTGTGCAGAATATTCTAAATATATATGTATGTATATATTTTCTTTGTAAATATATGAATTAGTATTTACATGTACATTAAATAAATACAAGAATTTACACATTTAATCTATATAAGTTTGTCAAAAAGGATGGCAATGTTTAAATGTCTCTTTTAAAAGACATTATATCACAAACAAGACTTGCATCAAAGGTCACGTAGCAACTATTGGATGAAACTACAAAATTCTTAAATGGACCCATTAAATACAAACTATTTAATATATTACAGTTCATAAAAATTACTTGGGCTGCTCAAAGATTGCACCTTTTGTTAAAAATGTATGTTCACATTTAAATCAAATCAAATCATAATTAATACAACCTTCGAGCAAAAATAGAAATGAATCACTATATCCAACTAGAACACACATCAATCCAAATGTAGTTTGACTCAATATTCAAATAATTGTCACAAACTAATAATCACAAAGAAATAATTATATATAAGAAACTGACGTGCGTATAAACACTTTTACCGGGAAATTGCATCAATAAAATGATGTTTACATTTTACGAGATCAAATATTGAAATCTTACATTGATTCAACAAATAGAAAAATGACAAGCATAATATAAAATGTTATTATTTGCGTGTCATTGAACAACATTCTAATAGGCATACAGGTTTTATAAAATAAAATGCAATAATTTGATAAGTGGTCAGAAAAACCTGATGAAACGTTTTCACTCACCGGTACATGATAATGAACTAGTCAAACGCAATACAAATCACACAATACACACTTTGAGATTATCATCCATCTTTTGTTCAAAACTAGTTCAAAATCATCATACCTCATTGCGCAGTTCAACATGTATCTTTGTATGTATTCAAATATGAAAACAGTTTTCATATTTAATATTAAATACTAGAAAATAAGTTCTCATATTTGATGTGGAAAACAAGACTTCATATCACTGTAATTATTTTGTATAAGCTACTTCGTGGATATCACACAAAATTTGTTGTCATAAAATACTAATAAACATTTTTGAAATGAGGTGTCCATCTTGCCTTGTGAAGACAGGTAGTAAATTTACTACCTGCCTGAGCTTTAGCACAGTGAATGCTCTATTGTCTAAATTTTTTAAATTCAAATGGAATGGAATGATCATCCACAAAAAAAAAAAAATAAAAAAAATAAAAAAAATAATGGCTTTCACAAATTAAATTTGAATCTCCATGGACACATATGAAGACAAATCTCATTTCGTATATAAATATTTTTAATCTCCAAATAATACGTTCACTACTTCACCTTATTTCCGAGTTCAATAAAATAGATTGTGTCACTTGCAAAAGCTCTTTTAGGGAATTATAAACGGAAACAAAGCATGCAATGTAATTGTTCTCCAATTAACAAATATATGTATATTGTCCAATTCTATTGAACCACATCCTAACACACCACTGTAAGAATTTGATGAAACTCAAAGCTAGGAACATATATGCCCAATTATATTCAATCGATACTATCAAAGTACCAGTCCACTGACTCATATCACAAAGTGCCACTTGTATTCACCAGGTATCCTTTCTAGGATTTCTTGTAGCATACTTAAATCCTCTTTCACCATACTACATTACAAAAAAATTTGTTAAAGACTTTTTTTAAATCTTTCATCAATCTCAATACCTTTGCAAATGTTTCATCGATGTTATCACAAAATAGCAAACAATAGCCTAATCAAACGGTCAGCCATTCAGGTGAGGAAAAAAACCCAAATGGGCTGAGCCCTTTTTAAAACCATTCAGACTAATCACGGTTGTATATTTTCAAACGTTTTCACCGGCGTATCATTTACACAATGACTGCAAAATACAGACTGCAGAATGTAGTACACATTATGAAATGGAAAAGCTACTGTAGCAGTCAATACTGGCATGGAATGATTTAGAGAAATATGAAGGGAGAGATCACGCGTGGAGATGAAACTTTATCGGCAATGTTTCCGCAACAACTCCACAATCTCTTTGAAGGTCGGTCTCTCTGATTTACTGCAAAATAAAACATTTTCACGTTTACTTTCATTTCACACATATGTTTTATGTCAAACATGAGCAAGTTTCAATACGGAATTTCATACCTACTTGTAAAGAACAATTTGATCAATTTACAAAAGAGTAAGAAGCTGAAAAATGGCAATTCAAAGAAGCTGTTCATACCATGGAATTTCATTCTTAATGGTACATTTTTTTTAAATCATTCAAAAGAGTAGCAAATACGAAGGAATATTTTTTCCATGAACAACTGTGTTTATTTTTCCCAAGTTTGCTTGTGGAAAAAAAAACAGATTATAAAGTCAAAAAGGTACGAAATTTTATTTAAATCACAAATTTTCGTATCATAGATGCTTTCTCAAGTAAAAAATGTTATCTTGGTGGAACTTTTTATACTAAGATTTGCTTGTGGATTCTGGTTCGATCAACAACTTACTCGTAACTCCAGCATCTCATCATGACATCGTAGACGCCAGGTGGACATTTGTCTGGCCGCTCCAGTCTCGCTCCTTGCTCAATCTTCTCTAGAATCTGCTGACCACGAAGGCCCTGAACAATGCAAACAGTGAACAACGCATAACTAAATCTTTTCCACAAATCATTGTACTGAAAAATCATCTTACTTTACAATTAAAACATGAGGAAAGTTAATACTCCAGGAACAGATACTGACGGTAACAGAAATGTTTAATTTTTTTCACTCATTTACGTAGATTGGGATTATTGAGCAAGAATTCCAGCACCGTGTCTTCGTGATACATTTGCTTGTAATTATCTAATAATTAAGCTGTTGTTGAAGTGTAAATTGCATAGGTAACACATCATAGATGTTACAGCACATCAGTGGGATAAATAGAAATGGTCTCATGACAAACCTTGTAAGGTTTCTGACCATAAGACATCGCCTCCCATAAAGTGACACCGTAACTCCACACATCAGACTTGGAATCAAAGCGGAAGAAGTAGATGCACTCGGGAGCGTACCATTTCAAAGGCCACTTGCCAGCAGACTCCGCCTGAAATAGACCAAGCAGACGATATCTAATCATTCGTAGAAATAAATCTGCTAACTGTAAATTTACTATTGGCTGTAAATGGCTGTAAATGGTATGAACTCCTGTTTTAAGGAACATTCGTTGATAATGCTTTTCGTTTGTATGTTGTTTTCATTTTTAATTATTTCTATGGACTTGCTTCCAAAATAAAATACTTACTTACTTACTTATTGTTGTGACACCAACTTCATTCCATAAGTCTTGGTCCATAAAAGTTTTTATTACGACACTTATTCTAAAAGTTATCTGGTGTTACAAATGATATAAGTAGAACATCACCAAACGTACCTTGTAATACTCATTTCCTAAACCCAAAGCTTTGCTCATTCCAAAGTCACTGATCTTGGCAAAGGCATCATTCACTAGTAGGACGTTTCTGGCTGCAAGATCTCTGTGCACAAAGTTCTTACTCTCAAGATAGTGCATTCCCTCTGCCACTTGGAACATCAGCTCTAGCACTTGCTTTGTGTAAAGTTCCCTACAGATGAAAACAAAACATTAGATCTAAAGCATTTCGAGTAGAAAAGCAATAAAGGTACATTGTGCGACAGCATAAATGTGACTGTGAACCTATTTATCAGCTGTATATTGTAATTCATCTTTATATAGTTATAATTTCAATCAAATCATAACCATGTGCAGTGTTGCCTGCCAGCCTGACACACTCACAAATCTTAATCAGTGTCTTAAAAACTCTTAAAAAATCTGAATGACAAATGTTTATAAAAATCGTCATGATACAAATGTTAAAAAATGTAGATTCATTGGAAATTATCATGTAAGAATCAACATTTTATATATAATATTTTGACACTTTCAGCTATATTGATGAGTTATGCAACTTCATAACATCATTTTAAACTACTTTGTGCTATGAAAGCTTCTTCAAAAATAGCAATTTTGAAAAAAAATAACAATTCATCCGCCAGTCAAAAATCTTAAATTAAGACTTAATAAATGACCATATCATGCTTAATAAAATTTGACACTTGAAAAATCATAAAATTACTGAAAATCCTTGAAGGTTCAGATCTATAATGGGGTCATATAGAAAAAAGTGATTGGTGATTCGTCCTAAATCTTGAGTGTGAATCCTTAATTGCCTGTATTGAAGTGTGTGAAATGTGATGAAAATGTGATGCAACCTATTCAATTCCACCTGGCGGTTGGTGAAAAACAATGAAATGTATTGATGACTGCTGATTTAGGAAAAAAATGTTGGTGAATGAATTTTCATCATGGCTATATAACCCCCACCCCTCATCTATGCAACTACATGTGCACTGTATAAAAAGTTGTAGGAGCTGCTCGTACCTTATTATATTAAAACAGAACAAATTATGAAGTCAAAAAGGTACGAAATTTTATTAAAATCACAAATTTTCGCATCTTCATTGCAAAAAAAAAGCAAAATAAAGCAATGAAGATGCGAAAATTTGTGATTTTAACAAAATTTTGTAGCTTTTTGACTTCATAATTTGTTCTGTTTTAATACATGTGCCCTGCACTCACTTCCTCCTGAGGTACTTGTTCAGCGGTCCGAGCGGCGCCAGCTCCATGACCAGCATGATCATGTCGGACTTGCATACGCCGATGAGACGCACGATGTTGCGGTGCTGGAGGTTCGCCATCAGCCGCGCCTCCTTCATGATCTCCGTCTGGAAACAACACCTTAACCGTCAACATAGTCCTTATATAATAGAATGATGTGCTCTTTCTATAAAAGTCCAGTTGATTTTTGTTATGTGGGATAAAAAGTATTTGTTATAGCTACAAATGTTTACATAGATTGTAAACAATTTAGTATCACATTAGTAATCGTATTCTTGATGTTTTAATTTGTATATGTTGTTTATATTTGACAAGGAACATGTGGTGTTTGAAATCGATAAAAATCATAATTGAAATTTTTATTTTAGAGTTATTTTTGAAAGAAAATAAATAAATAATCGAATCATGATTTTTTTTAGTTTTACAAATTTACAAGACATTTAGAAGTGAAAACCAACTGTCTGAGACTCTCAAACAGAAGCAATGTCGGTGACATTCAGTTTTTCACTTTGAGTTTATTTCTGATGTTCAATATCCTTCGAGTGTTAAAACTATTTTCGTAATTCTGATTATTTTTTTTACATAAATATTAACAGTACAAAAATGTTCCACAGGAAAGAGTTCTCAAGCTTACTGAGCTCTTAAATGAACCACATAAGGAGTGTTGTAATGTACTGTGTACAAACCTCAGCATTTGGGAGGTCATCGTGTTTTAGAGTTTTCACAGCAACTGGGATCTGCTGTGTGCTACGTCGATAAACTCCCTTCATCACAGCACCAAAGTTACCAGCACCTATGAGAACAAACGAATAACAAACTTATGGCAATCTGTCCGTGGCATAATAATAGAAGAGCGGTGAACAAAAAGAAGAGATTTATTGCAATAGTCCTTTAGAGGCGGCAAAAATATACATATCTCAATCTAAAGCTACAAAATCCACCAAAAAAAAAGACTCATGATATTTACATTACAACTTTTATTGGTAATTCGTCTGACAAATTCAACTCATATCATCAGGATGCCTCAATATTTTCCAGTAATAGACGTACCTAGCCTTTCGACAAGCTCCAGGTCTCGTTTGTTGAGGTTGAAGACGTCTTCTGTCCGAGGCACAACATCGTAGATCTTCTGGAGGTCATCATCTGGGGGCAAGCTCGGAGGGCGACTCCGCGGCTCTGTTAGGTGTCAACAGTTCAATGTTTGTTAGGACTCTATACACAAAGTTCATCTAAACACAACACAATAAATTCTTACATTGATTGACTGTTTCGACAACTGCTGTTGCTATTTTCAAAATCTCTCTGCGCATGTCATTTTGAGTATATATATGGATTCCAACACGAACACATTCAAAGTTTATTAGGACTGTTCTTCAGAAAAATTATCATTGACATCTGGATTGTTCATATTAACTTCAAATTCAGGGGAATTCAGTGGAAAACGGTTGTTCTTGTTAGTTAGCAATATACATGTATAGCGCAATTGAAATAGTTGGCCTCACAAGTATGCAATATTAGACAAAAAACACAAAAACGTTCGACATAAGCATGTCATTAGTTATTTTACAATTATTACCATTCCATGTAATACATTTGAAATAAGAAAAAATTAAAACATAAAGTTAAGACAATCACAATCATAGCATTTATACACACTCTTTATTAAAATATTAACCAGGCCAGGTCATGCCAATTCATGCATTTAAAAAACAGGATCAGTAACAATGGATACTAAAATAATTGTTTAGATCAATTGATATGTAAAAATGCATATGGACAAGTTAAGTGATAAAATAAGCAGACAACATCAAAAAACACAAACCAGATACTGAACCTTCTGGACCCTCAGGTGGTTCGTCCCAGGAAGCATTGGCTAATTCTGGCCGAAACGGTCGAGGTGTGCTGGATTTGCTCTAGAACATTTGAATAATGCACTATTATTTAATATTTGTGACAATCAAAACAAAGACCATGTCATACACATGATACAGAAATGATACTTGTGAAGATTGCAATTTTATATATTTATCAAAGAAGTTTTTGGTATTTTATTAACTATGTTAATATATATTCTTACAATCATGAAGATTAGTACACAAAAGAAACAGAAAAACACCAAATAAAAACAACTAAGAGAGATACAATGAACACAACAAAACGTGTTGGAAAACACCCACCTTATGTATCACTATTGAATTTAAAATATTTGCAAAAATATTTACTATGAGCATTAACACAATGACTATTATGCATTTCTATTGATTATACTCTTTCACCGATGAACTGTATTGCTATAGAAACTATTGCTATGTCTAGATCAGGTACAAGAAATTATAAACAAGATCATAGGTTTTTTGTTATTCTATAAAATTACAAGTATTAATTCTAGGCAACTTAACAGCAACATTTCAGACTGGGCATAATGATATTGTTTTATGTCCGTCATAAGCAATGCATGTTAGCTGCCAGCATCATATGTATGGTACTTTATTAATAAGTGCATCGAAAGCAGGTGGCTGTGAAACATTCCACTTTGAAGCGAACCATAAAGCACATGAAGTCATATTGGTCATATGTAAAAGTTTTATCACTATTCTACTTTGACAGAAGATAATTCTGATGTGGTGAAGATGCCTTACAGAATCAGAAGGTGTGGGCGGTAATGGTATAGATCTACGACGATCAAACGGAAGCCCGCCATCGGTCGCTCCCATCACAGGTTCCTTCTCACTTGGCAGCAATCCATAGGCAGGATTTCTATCATCTGTGTCGGTGCCTAGGGACGCACACAAAAAGCACACCAAACACGCATTACTCGCTATTTAATGAGCATGCAGACAACAAACATGCAGGAGATAAAAAAACAGCTCTCAGGATATTCTGATGAAAGTTCATTTATCCTGGGTGTGAAAGACAAAGGCTATCGTTTATAGTTTTTAAGACGTCACCACTGCAACCAAGACTCTGCTAGCAGAGGCTGTTGAAAGCTTAGTGTAAATTGCTTTGTATCCTGATTAAAAACTATAATGATAACCTTTGTCTAGCTCTCAGGATGTTAATAATGTATATTTGTATTGTGAAAACACAAATTCGTGACTGCAATTCTCTCCATTTTGAAGATTGCATATTCATTGCTTCGTTCTGAATAATTATTACTGTGGGCACATTTATTTCAACACAAATTCATTGAAACAATAAAAAAGGAACAAAATGTTCAATACATGTATGCATGTTTTATGTGCTAAAATAAATATGCTGTAGACAATTAACATCCCAAGTGCTGAATCATTCACTATATATACACATTAACACCTAAAATGAACTAAATAAAGTGAGCCTGTACACCATCAGAAAACATTGAAGAGTTTTTTTTCATAAATGAGAATACGGTTCGTACACAAAACAGAAATACAACAAAAACAGAGGAGTACAAGATCACCTAAAACTGTAAGCTCCTTCATAATAAATGGATAAAATGTTTGAATTTTGCATACTAAATTTTTTAACCCAAATTGTTAAACCCGTTTGAATTAAATGATGGATGAAATTTTCCCATCAATATACACTGAAGTGATAAAAAATGGTTTAAGGAGACTTACAGAAGTACGAGAATAACATAAGAGAAATAAAATTGGAAGGGTTTTACAGCTATCAGTTAGTCATATAAATTAAAAATACATGCTTAATATCCTTGGTCAGAGCAAGAAATGCAGCGCTATACCTTAAACAATCTAAATGGTGCAAGTCCTAAAATCAGAATGAGGTATTTTATCAATTTTACGCTTTTCTTGCTTGACTGACAAAATGTTACAGCTACACTATTACAAGACTGAAATGAAATATACAATTCTACAAGGCTGAAATGTAATCAAACTTGCTAAGTACATCAATACACATCACGGACGAGTCTATCACTAAGCTGGAGATATCACAAACGGAAAAAAAAAAATACTTTGGTTTGAAAATGTCTTATGTAATGAAAGATCCCGTTTGTTGCAAGTATTTTGATCACGTGACCAGAAGCGGAAGTAGGCAATAAGAACCTCAAAGATTATTTACACCTGACGAGCACAGCCATTTTAATTAAACATAGATAAATGACGAGTCCTTCATCTCACAATCAAATATTACAAAATCTTCTAAAACTGAAGCCTATGAGCTTTACGATTTTACTCTAATCCATTATTTCTGTTTGATTATGTGACAATCTTTGCAATTTGCGCAGAACTTAAAACAATGCTGGCGTTTCTTTAATTGTGCGTATCAAAACAAAATAGTATGTATAATTCTCCGCCCGTGAACGAGACCCGCCCATGAGTGCATGACGACATGAAGGACAACACCAACATAGCCCGCAGCATCCACTGGTAGCGCACTAGACATAGAAAATGAAAAAGAAGAATGAAAAAATGTGGCTATACGTTTTTGCGGAGCAGAACCACCTGCTGCTGCGTTGCCATGGCGACTGCTCCAGCAGCTCCGCCTGGTGAGCTGGACCCCACCAGCACTGTGGCAACGGAAAAAACCCGATTAGATCATCAGTGCCCCAGATAACTTTTTGACCATACTAGTCTAAAGGACTAGTATTGCAAACAAGTTCCCAGCCCTCCAAAAATGTTATTCGTCTTTCATGTTCTACACCTTGCAGCTTTGACTAAAGTTGGTAGTCTTGAGGACGAGTAAGCTCTATTTCTTACTCACCCTGTTGGTTTAATAAGAGTCTCTGACTAGCAGATGAGTGCTTATCTGGGGCACTGATAATACACTGTAAGCATGATGCCGGTCACATGACGCTGCTGCATAATCACAACGATATTGGGAGTCAATACATTTGGTACAATTTGCATTTTTTGCTGATTTTATTCATGTTTAATTTAGGAAAATCATGGCAGTAATGCCATTAGTTTTAGTTATGCAAATGACGTATGCTCAAGAAGAAAAAGTAAGGAATTTAATGGGAACTGTGTTTGCGCGATTGAAAAATCAAAATGCAATTTACATGTTCTAAGTTGAAATTAAGGGAAACTATAAAAAAAAATTGAGCTGCATATTTAGTAGTTAGATGTTAAGAACCTTATCCTAAATGATATACACCAAGATATTAATATGAATGAGATATTAAATATATTAACATACTTTAACTAACAAAATACAATATATCTATGTATAACAAAGTATAAATCAATGTTCTACATATGTTAGCAAAGTTTGTTTACATTTGGTTTCAATGTCGTATGATAGAAGTAGCCAACCAGGAAGAAATCAACTATTTGCTTATTTATGTGAATCACTTGTGTCTTGAACCATGAACAAGCATATGAAAATTTATTTCAACCTTAGACTCCATTATCAAATAATCATAAATCGAACATAATTGATAACTTAATTCAATTTCTAGAATTCATGAGTAGATTTACAACAAAACCAACTGAAACATGCCATCTCTTATTGGTATTAGGTTTAGATAGATTCTCAATAAGGAGTTTCCTAACATTGAAAATTTAGTAAAGGTATTAAATATTAGTAAAAATAAAAAAACTAACACTACAAAAAAATCTAAAATGGATTCTTTGTAAAATGACCCAAACTAAAAAAAGGGTTAATCGTCCATTACTGAAGAAAATCTTATAATTTATCTCGTGGGAGCTGTCACAATGATGAAGAGTTTCCAATTTCTTGTGGCATTCACAACCCAGAATTCCCAACTTACCTCGGTTAGATGATTTCTTGTAGTTTCTTCTGACACAAGGCGTTATAAGTTTACACAATAGTCCGTCTGTCTTATTGTGGTAGTGAGCGATCATCTACAGCAGAAATCAAGCTCAATATGTAAATTACATTAAATCGACCAATAATACACTTGATTTGATGATATATGAACTTCATTTACTCAATATAAATTACAAAACCTTATTTTCAAGTAGCTTAAGCTTCTTGAAAAAAATGAAGAAATTTGGACAATGTTAGATATATCTTACGTCCATTAGGCTGGGAAAGCGTGGTCCGTCTTCAATGGCAAGTTGATAATCATTATTTGCAATGGGATGTCTGTCTATTTTGTAATGTTTGGTTTGTCGATGGTAACTTAAACTGAGGGCAAATGTGTGATCATCTCTCTCACGAACTCTGAAATAAAATTGTTTATTCTGACTATAAAGCTGTTCTTTACATATATGTATACTTGTACATTGTAGTATTAAGAAATACTTTAAAATAAGTAATTTTGCCATTAAACTGAATATATGTCTAAGATGTTAAATATATTTACAAATCACACAGTCTAATCAATCTGAGGATTAACTTAGACAACATAATATTCTTCAAGTTCTTACTTTACATTACATCATCGATTTCTTCCATTTTTCTTCTATTCCTTGAGTGATCATCGATATGATTATTAAATTTCCAGATATATAAAAAAACATTACCTCTTCACTGAACTCTAGCTATATTTAAAGCGTACACAAAGTCTTAGCGGTATCTTTCACGTGATAAAACAATATACTTGTCATACACCGATACAGCAGAACCTCCAATTAAGACCACCTCTATATTGAGACCACCTCTACAATATCTATAATAGGATCATTTTTCATGCTCCCAAACCTTCATAAAGCCAACAAAACAAACCTCTGTACAGAGACCACCTCTCTATTGAGACAACCTAACAATGTATAAAAAGTTCTTGGCCAGTATATGTACATGTATAAAGTTCCACCAAAATAACATTTTTCACTGGAAGAACTATCGATGGTGCGAAAATTTGTGATTCAAATAAACTTTCGTACTTTTTTAACTTTATAATCTGTTCTGTTTTAACCGAACACTGGTCTCAAAGTTGGTCCTAATAGAGGTTCTACTGTACTTAAATTAAAGTGAGGACTTACAGCATGCTTATCTATTCGGGCTTATTACTTATTGGAAATAAGCCCTTATTCAAAAGATTTCGGAAGCAGCAACTCTTGATCAATCAAATCATCAGAGGCCAAAAAAGTTCAGCCATCAAGCAAACAGAACAGTATGTAATCCGTGCGAGGATATTCACAGAATATGTTGCACGTTATTATTTGGTCGGTTGACGTTTGAAAGCATACGTGGAGCGCACCTGTCCTGGTGGAGCGCACCAGTTTTATCGAAAACATCCTCTATGAAAACAAACTGATCTTCTGCCACTAAAAGGAGCTCAGTTGGCTTACAGCTTATACCATGAACAGGGACTTTGAAGGCTGTGTGAATGGGAAAGCCGTGAAACCCATGATGGACTTACAGGTATTTGCCGTCCTCGTGTCCGGCGATGGTGAGCTGCCTGTCCGCCTCGTCCCGCTCGATGCGGCCGTGGAACCATGGCTGCTCCGTGTGCAGACTGCGCGCAATCTGCGCCACAAAATACTGCCGCTGCGGCCCCAACGCATACTCCAGCTGGGCGCCCTGCGAATCCAAGAACCGAGAACTCAGTCAGGTCGAACATCACATGATAGAAATCTACAAAGCGATCGTTCACAAATGACGTCACCTCATTTTTGGCCTTTTTTTTAACCCCTCCCCGCCTTGTCATCTTTCATTGTCTTTGCAGCAACCCCCCCTGGTAAGTTACGTCATCTTTGCCTACCCCTGCGACATGGTATCGCGATGATATTTAACATTGATTTAACTGTGCCGTTATATACATACATTTGAATATATATCCATAATTTTACAAATGTATTTAGGATATAAAGCAAACATGGCAATGTGATTTCAACTAGTAGATATATCACAACTCACTTAAGTTAACATGTCAGACAGTAAGTTCAAATAATGTTATACAACTAAATTTTTTTTTTCAAAATGCTAGACCGCCCCCCCACCCCTTTCCATGTCAACTTTTGTCATCTTTCGCTACCCTGCCCGCCCCCTGCTGGGTGACGTCATTTGTGAACGATACCTAATTACTAAAAAGCGAAACAAAAACAATGTGTGCGTGTATTCTGGCTAGACAAAAGCTTTATACCCTGAGATTTTTCGCGTTTGCTGCCTCCATGAGTCGTCTTTCCAGCTCGAGGTAGGTGACCCCGGGGTAGGCCTTGGGGTATCCTTCAGGTCGCTTACATTCAATGATAGGCTTGGTGAGAAATCCGTCCAACTTTGTCTTGTGATGCTGCACAAGCTCAATGGGCCCAACAAACTTCTTGCCGTCCTGAATCATGACCATGCCGTCCGGCTGACGCTCAATACTGTAGTGATGTACTCTGCAAGAGTCCATACGTCTGAATATGAATATTAAAGTGTCTTTTAGGTTTCGACGCAAACCACATACCGGTAAGCACGAATGGGAATTTCAAGGCCTGTAACCTTTTGATAATGACTGTAGTATTCTTTCAATGTTATTTATTAAATATGAAAATAACCGGTGGCATTTATTAAATCATGCAAAGCTTTATAAGTTTTTTCACTTGGTCTGCGATCATTTACTGGTGGTTTGTAGATACAATTTTCATTCCAATTGAAGCTTTTTGTCAATGATAAAAGTTTCCTGTACTACCGGTTAGTGATTCAGTATTATCTCAAACTATCGGAAATAGATATGGTCGATCATATACATGCCCATATCACCAAGTCCCCCAAAATACGGAAACAAGGATCCCTGCTTGATTTTAGAATTGCTGTCTTCGTCTTTTACTTCCACATTTATTCTTTGACATTTCAATCTTGAGGATACATGTCGTTATGAAATGACAGGGCATAGATAAGTCCAAGACGGGTATCTGTGTTGTCAGGACAGGTAAGAAGTTTGAGCTACTTGTCCTATGGATGAGTATTCTCAGCCAATCCAGACATCAGTTTCAATGGTATTTACATGATGCTTGTTGATTTGGACGTGTAAATCTTAGTTAGGACGGGTATATTTTTCTACTATTTGTGGTCGTGAATGATAGGAAGAAAATGGATAGATAAGACATTTACTTTATTGCAAGGAAATCCTTTTCCAGGCAGATAAAGCTAAAGCCATTTCATAGACAGTAATTTTGTACTACTGAAATATACACATCCTGGCATAAGACAAAATTAATTTTCCCATCCTAGGTAAATGTCAGAGGGCAATTGTGAAATAACTATTCAAAAGCTTGCTAAATGTATATGCTATGGAATTTGTCAGAGTGAGCATTTCATTGCATTTACGGATAGTTTACCAACACAGTATAAGTAGTATTTTTTCAACAAATGAGATTTTTTTGCCGTTTTACAGTTTGATTAAACTTGTAAACAAGGTTACATGCCACTGCGGTGTAGATTGACCAGAATCTCTCATAAATCTATTAGCCAAACCCAGTTCATGAGGAACAGGGTAGATTATTCGCTACAACAAGAGTTGAGCAAGTGGAGACACAAACAGCGATGACTCACCAACACCAAAACAGTGCTGACATCAGCTGTGTACAAAGGCAATTTTTACAATTTTTAACCTTGTAAAGGCTTATCTAAATAACTGTCTGACTCTGTATTTCTAGTGTATTGTAATTGTTACAGAAGTTAAAATGCTGAGCAATTTGACCAAAAAAACGTTTTCCATGAAGTTATTAATTTCAATATGTATTGTCATTATGTTACAAAATAAGCAGATAACCTCATTTATAAATAAGCTAAGAATAAATAAAAAACATCTCAATTCATAAAAATAAATTATTCAAATGAAATGAAGTGCACCAATGTAAAAAGTACACAAACAAAGAAAAAAAAAAAACAGGTTAACAATATTATGGGTGTGTCTCTTTTAATAATGGTGAGTAATTCCTAAATTGGGCGAACATAGTGATAAGGATGAATGACGCACAGTCAGAATGAGTATATTGCTATCAATTGAGTAACAAGAAAAAAATTATCTGTAAATGTCATTCATGAGGTTGAATTTGATTTAAATAACAATCTATATTGTCATTTAAACAAACAAATAAATGATGAAATTTTAAGTGTAAAAATTAATGACTCCCATCCCACATTTCGATGTCCCTGCCTGCCCCACCCTGTTGGAAAGTCTAAAAATCAATGGTCCCTTTGGAATTTACCAACACCCTCACAGTGTTCAATCTAGGCTGCGCCATTGCGCCTTTGGCCGCTTAACATACCAAATGGCGCAATCCCAATCAAACAATGATTAATGCTGAATTTTTGTAACATTTTTAATAAGATATTCGCCAAAGAAAACGAGTTTCCCGTCCGCCTGCATTAGTTTCATGGGGCGCTTTTGTTTACATTCAGGCGCCACCTACCAGCAATCAACTGAAATAATTTCAACTAGTTCACGCCGGTAGCGTGGAAAAAACGTGGTGGGGTCAATTTGCATTGTGATAAATGCATCTGGTTAGTATGTAAATGGCTACCATAACATGATATGTCAATGTTGAAATTTCTTGTTATATGCTTAAGATATTAAAGTAAAATTAAAATGAATATTGTACCATCACCTTTTTAATCCCGATGACACTGCTTCTAATTGCCATTTGACGGACTTATATGATGATGAAACCTCGGAGAATGAAAACTGTGACAGGATCTAACATGGGGTAAATAAAAAATGCTTGTCTACTCCAATTATGAAAAAATACCAAGTAATATAGTTATAACTTTATCAATTCTTGTCGGATTTCGGTATTACCCCAATACACCCATGTCATAATGCAGTAAGCATCCTGTCTACTTTTTGGGCTGTTTTTTTTTACTTGGGCCCCCTCATTTTTAAAATGGCCCTCTCTTTGAAGGTCAATGGGCCCGTAGGGCCCCCTCCAGTGCAAAGCTAGATTGAACACTGCCCTCATAACTAATCAATGAACCCTCCCTTAACTTTCTTTTTTAAGGGAAAGAAAGCGGTTATGAGATGCTGGTGGGGTCACCTGCTGGTTGAAGACCTAGATAATTATGTCATGTCAGCAAAAATGTTCGATTTGATAAAATAAATCAAAATAATCACGACCTTTGATAGAACGTCATCTAATTATATATTTTCCCTATACAAGATATTTTAATCTGACAGTAACTCCTAGAGTTTTTTCATATTTTTACCACATTTTAAATAGTCCTATCAAAGCGCTTGAAGGTGCCTTTTTCTATGTTTTCACTCACCTGCCTTGATGGCAAATGGACAATGCAAAGTTGCCCATCGTTGTCATACTCTCTCGGAGAAGAAAAAGTCCCTCTTGACACCCATTATTTGACAACAGCGTCTCTGCCTCGTCTCGTGATATTCTGCCAAAGAAGTAACTTTGGCTTGAGGGTTGCATTGCAGAGGCCATGCTTCGAGCCCCTGAGGTGATCCCTACACCACTGTTCCTGGTCTGAGGTGCACTGCCCGGCATTCACACAATGGTGAAGCCAGGGATTCTTTGAGTAAAAAAAATATCCACTGAAGGTTTCCTTGCACACTCTTGTGGACACGTCACTATAACTTGTTTTACTTTCCGAGTGGGCAAATCATCCAATATCCATGTTTGCTCTGTAAACAGAAAAGTAGTCATTTAGATTGATATCACTATATGCGATTAAACACAGAAGTCTACAAGTAAAGAGTTACATTTTTTGTGGCTCTTTCAATTATCTATGATTGAGTTAATCGATACAAGGATGAGATTTAATTTGGCTACAGATGACAGTGAGCTACATCAGGCATTGCTGGCATAATTTGAAGGCTGTATCCTAATCGTAAACGTTTAGAGGAGTTACTTTAGTTATTGACAGTACTCTAGTTATCTAGCAACACCCTACAATATTAATGAGATATAGTTCGGCTTTATGCCAAGTAGAGGCACAATATTATTGCTATATTTATCCTTCGTCAGCTGCAAGAGAAGGAAACAAAACACTACTTCACATTCATTGATCTTGAAAAAGCCTTCGACCGAGTTCTGAGAGATTTAATGTGGTGGACTTTGAGAAAGGTAGCGTAGTAGAGTGGCTAGTGAGATTCGTGCAGGCTTTGTTTCACGGAGCAAAGAGCAGAGTAAGAGTTGGAGACACCAACAGTGAGGCATTTGATGTGAAGGTTGGTGCTCATCAGGGCTCTGTCATAAGTCCTCTTCTTTTCATTCTGTAGGCACTATCTCGTGAATTCAGCCCTTGCCTTTCATGGGAAATTTTGTATGCAGATGACCTGGTCATCATTGCGGACTCCATTGATGAACTTATCATTAGAAAAAAAGATTAGATAGCTAGCCTGAAAGTACAGGACCGGTTTGTCAACATGAAAAAGACGAAGGTGTTGTGTAGTGGGAAGAACATGAATGTTCTTGTGGATGTCCGATGATGGAAAGTCACCATGTAATGTGTGTAGAAAGAGAGCCGGAAGATATACCATTCTGTGTCATGGTTGCCCTTGGTGGGTGCATAAAAGCTGCAGTGGTATTAAGGGTCGACTGAAAGAAGACCTAATGTACATGTGTCCTCGTTGCCTGGGCACAGCTTAACCTTCAGAGGGAAGACCAATGAAACAAATCCTCATCGATGACCCATCTTCTTGAGGTACTAGATACTTTTTGCTATCTCAGCGACAGAGTCTGTGCTGATGGAGGCTGTACAGCCAGAATTATTAAAAGATGCAGATGTGTTTGGGGCAAGTATAGGGAGCCCATCCTTTCGAACAGGAGTCTCTCAATGCTCACCTGTGGAAGGATTTATTCTGCCTGTATAAGAAGTGTCATACTGTATGGAAGCGAGTGTTGGGCTCTTCGTAAAGATGACTGCTCACATTTGATACATAATGACAAAGCAATGGTCCACTGGAATATGCAGTATTAAAATTATGACAATGTAAGCTCGGCCTCACTTTACGAAAAACTGGTTATCCCTGATCTGGAGTCAGCATCAAGACAAAACAGGGTGCACTTGGCTGGTCATGAGTAGTGTTTCAATCAACAGGTGTGAATATATTGTTACTGCTGGTAACAAAGCGAATGGTAGACCCAGAAAAATATATCTTGGCGGGCTACCATCTAAGAAGACTTTATGGCATAGGGCTTGAAGATCGAGATGGTGAATGACACAAGGTTCAGGGAGGGAAAATTTGGGGACATCCATAAGCCGTCATTGGGTAGTGATTTCTTAACATCTGGATTCAAAGCCTGATGCAGGTCGAACGTCCACCGAATCGTTGCAAGAAATGACTGAATGAAGCATCTGAGTAGGGCAGTACCTTCTTCTAATGAGGCTTCTAATAAGTCAGTAGAACACCCTCTAAGGGTAAAATATGGACATGATGATGATGATGATGATTCTACGTGTGTTGAGCATTTCATTTCCAAGGTAGCAGGTATGTTTGGCATAACAGCTCGTAGTCGGAGGAAACAATCATGCTAGAGATTTATTGGCTATATGTTTAGATCACGACAAATAAAGTATTAATATACATATTTGCTCATGAACATAAGTAGAGCATTACACAGTTTATGTACTGTCACTTAGTATGTCATATATGTAGAAACAAACTAAATTATGTTTGTAAACAATTTTTTTTCTGAAATTCATTTGTGCACACCAGGTGTCATAATTTATTAGTCGTCTTTCATTTTAATAATTGAGTAATGAGTGGCACATTAGAGCAAGTGCTCAAGTTATGGGCACATCCTTCGTATCTATATAATTGCAAGCTTAACATTCACTAAACAAATTGTTAATTCTTCTTCTGTTTGTCATTACAGCCGGTCTTGAATTAGCGCCAAACGTGTGCGTTGCCTTGGAGATTTAAGTAATACATAACCCTACGAAGGATGTATTATACAGAGCACCAATCACTATAGCCCGCGGGAACTGCTATCGCTTGCGATAGATTTAGGACATCCAGGTCTTCAATCACTATAACCGGCCAAACGCAATCTGTGAAGTATGACATGAAATTTAGTGAGCTCTACAACGGGGCGTTAACGTCATAAGTAAAATTCACAGATTGTGTGTATGGCCGAACAGTGCGATTGATACTTTTGGAGATAATCCTCTTATTTTATTTTATTTGGAATTCCAATATCCTGCAGAAAACAATTACATCGAAGTAGTTTTAGTCTACCGGTTTTAAATCAAACTGCTGCTAAAATGAGAGTTTAATTTGAAATGTGTTTCTGAATAAAAGAAAAAGACAGAAATATTTCTATAGCAAGCCCCTCTATAATTCAATAAAATACAATGAAGACATTGTAAAATCATGTTAGCCGACACTATCAGTCTGTCAGATGACGGTTTTGCAGACAAAAGCAGGAAGTGGACACAGCATAAACATAAATTACTACAAATAGGGGATATACATCGACTTAATACTTCAGTGTAACAATCATATCATAACATATCACATTTACGACAATTTAAATACCTTAATTTGTTCAAATGAGCATGAAAATCACTTTTACAATATTTGACAGCTTGCAGAAGAGGAAGTCGATTTCTCAATCCTGTCCGGTAAAAACGAGGTTTGCCGGGAATAGCCGAAGTGAAATTGACATAAAAAGTTACATGCTTAACATTGAGGTCCTACATAACCATTCCATGATTCCATATCTTCAAATGAATTAATCTGTTAATGTGTCAAAATATAGATTTAACACGTCCTCTTTCCTAACGGACGTCATTATTGAGTGATTATTAACAATACAAAAACGATATGATGTGTTATTTAATGTGAGTGTGTGTGGTGGTGTGGTGGGGGCAGCAAATCAATTTTTCTTTTGACGGGATGGTGCTTCAGAAGTTTCAGCTGATATGAACCTCGAGAGCGAATACACGAGGACATTTATTATAGAGAAATATAAAATTATAGCTGGCCCGTCTGAGAGGTTACTCTTGAAAGTTGAAGATAAGAAAAAATATACTGGTACAACTACCAGTGTTTTTTTTTGCACTGCTGTAATCCATACACTTTTATCCCGGGACTTTTATACATCACTCACCATGATATATGTCACATTCGAATAAGTAACAAATCATATTTTCTTAAAAACACAGCACAATTTAGTTGGTTTTAATGTCTAATATTATGAGGTAAATGCTAATAGATTAAAAAAAGGGGGCCAAAAAATATTTTTCATCACCCTTCAACTTAGTGAAAAAACACAATGCAAACTACTCAATGTTTACAAGGCATTTTTTTGCTATACATAGATATAATAAGATGTTGACATGAGTATGTCTGATCACTTTTCTTATGTGTCAGATGCAGTATATACATTGATCTAACTACTTGATTTAGTCATAATTTTGACTACAAATCATAAAGAGAAATGCTGTTCATTTGTACATAAAATTTGCAATATGTGTCATTCAAAAAACAAAACAAAAAATAAATAAAATAAAATAAATCAACCAACTTTATAATATGTAAAATTATAAAACAAATATAAATTTGAAGCGAATTGTTTGATATTGACTAAACGTTTTATTCATCAGAATAAAAAGTTGTAGGAAAGCTGTGTTTTCAGAATTTTTGGCCTCTTTTTAAATGTTAATATAATAAAAAACACACACACAAAATAAAAAAAACCCAAAAACAAAAAACAAGCTGGTGCAAACAATGGAAATATTTATGCTAAAGAAATTCGTAATTTTCTTACCAATTTGGTGCTCATGCTCAGTTCTGATTGGCTGAGAGCTGTGTCATGCTGCCTTATTCCGCTACTTTTTGTAAGGAAGAACATTGTCTTTCCTACACTAATTGATATAATTAAATACCACCAACCATAATGGAGCAGGATCCAATATTACCCTCTTCCAAATTGAGTTGTGATAAGCTCTAATTGAAACCACTCGGAATATGGCCACAAGTGGTCTCAGTAGAGAAGTTGTCGCCTTTAGTAGGTTTGGGGTGGTCTTTTTTATGTTTTCGAACTGAAAAAAGGCTTAATGGGGAAGCCTAGAACATTTTTTTTAATTTTCTAATTTTTATTTGATATAGATTATTTTCATAAACATTGGTGTAACAGGATTTAATATTTTTTTCTCAGTTTTTTTCAGAAGTGAAATTTTGTTTTTTAAATGTTTTTAAAATGCATTTTTTATGAAAAATGACCACATCTTTAGGTACACACACTGAACCACTGATGGTGTGTCATTAGATAGAAACATCTCTCTTGTATAAAGGAGATATGTATTTCTTTAAATCACCCCAGCCTAAGAATTTTTAAATACATCCCTTTTAATCCAAAAATAGTAATTTCAAATATGATTCTAGCTTTTATGACAGATATTACATCAAAGCACTGAGACTCCTGAAAAGCCGAGCTTGAGAATGTTATGCGGCTGGGAGTGCATAGTAAAATTTTCTTCAAATGCAGTCGGTAGAAATATAAAACAGTTAGCAACACATTGTCTACCCCTAGATAGATGACTAAATACAAATTCCTCCCCTTGATGATAGTCAGCACTGCATAACACTTTATAATCCATCCTATTTGTCTTTTTCCAGCTTATGGTGAGTCGTAAGGCAAATACTAGTCTAGCACAATCATTTCATTTTCTCTAAAAATACTTCTTATCTGTGTACATAACTGTGTCAGGACATAATAAAGCAAAGTTCTTGTTGGTCTAAACTTGTAGTGGGACAATTGGCCCCTTGGTAAGGCAAATCAATGGGTCAATTCTGTACTTGATGGGCCACTATTTTTGCCGTAAATTTTGACCATGAACAGTTTCAATAAATAATATTTAAAAAATAACTCCAATATTCACTTTTATGCTGAGTAACCATGACTTATAGTGAAATAAAGTACAATGGTTTAAGTAATGTTTTTCATATTTTATTTATTCACACATCATAAGGCGGCAGTAATATTTCATCAGCATTTCCAAATCATTGATCTTAAATCAAGAACATTTGTTTCATTTTAAATAATATTTAACATGCATAGGCAGAAAAAAACATCAACGTGCATCACTTACTACAAATCTGTCTGCACATTGCACAGAGGGTAAAACGATTATTTTTGATAACTGTAAGCGCATTAATGGCGGTTTTACCTGCTGTTGCTAACGCTTTAAATAACTCTGAGCAATATTGTTACACGGTAGTTGCAGTGGCGTATTAATTTTGATGGCTACAATGTAATTGGCGTTTCCCCAGTTCATTAACATCGGCGATTGTCAGCTGTTCAGTTTCATTGATAAATTCAAATTGGGCACTAATTTCAGCGCGTATGAACGTGCTTATTGTAGAGGTAGTGGCGGTGGACAGGGAACAGAATGAAATGCCTACGACGACTATAAAGCTCGCGTCTTCTGCGAAGCTCGGCTTTAATAAATCTCGAGTCTTCTGCAAAGCTCGGCTTTAAAAACCAGAATTCTCACTGCTAAATTCATAGTGTGCTAATCGCAAGAGGCCCAAACAAAGAGGCTGCTCTTACCGAAACAGGTATGCACATGATCTTTCACAACTCCATTGTCAATCAATTTTACTGGTTGTATAATTATTATCACTTTAGCAGCAGCCTTTCAATTTACGTCAATGTAAAATAACACTACTTTTGGGCTGGGCAACAAAGCTAAATAATAAATGGGTGTGCCAGAGGCAAGTGTAGGTAAATGTGTGTGTGTGGCTGCCGCAAACCTTCATATTTCATTATGTCATCATATTCAGAATTTTTTCACACAGCAATGTCGGCTAATTGCAAACGTGAGCTGCTGAGCATGATAGAGCGACAGTTAGACAAGTAAGTGTAGCATTGGGCATCGTATACTATCTATGCGTATACTTGCTATACAAACACTAGTCTTATCCATATAGACATATTTCTGACATAGAACAAATATTTTTTGTGCATGTGAATAAGAATAGTGGTGATGATTGGGGGAGGGGGAGGGGTGTAATGTAGTATGTACACACTCCCCTGGTCATGATCCTGACTCATGGGTATTGAGAGAAAAATTGATGGCTGCCGTGCCATATATTTTACTTCAGTGATATACTGCTATGATTATTGATAACATTGATGTATGATCTTTCACAATCATTTTTATGGGGAAATATAAAGACATATTGAATAATGTTTAAGCTAAATTAAGTTATTTAGAAATTAAGTCACTTAGAATTTTAAATGGTGTAGAAAGAATTTAAAAAAACTTATCAAAATCTTAAAATTCATTTTAAAAAGGCAGATAATGTAAAAAAAGCAAGATTTTCTGGTTGGGTGGTATTTTTATTCCAGCAATATGTAGTTTAAAGATATATAATACATATCTATTATAGATATGTTAAACGAGCTAGAATAAACCAAGAGAGTAGTAAAAGTAAGTGTTCCAACCAAAAAGTATTAAATAAATAAACATGTGACCAAATGAATACAATAAAAAAACTATAGTCCCAAAATGTTAACTTTGTTGCAACTGTTCAAAACAGAAAAGTGGTTAAACTCTTCTTCTCACAACAAACTTCCTCTTACGAGGTACAACGCAGTCTGTGTCACATGGAATAACAGTTGTGTTCCTGTCGATCACGAGTCTCCTTTTTCTTGACATATCCGTGGAACGCGAAGAACTAGAAGTATTGACTTCCCTACTCTCTTGTTCAGATTTTGGGAAATACTCCTTAAAAACGCCATTTGGGTTCGCAAAATCCAGCTCGGTAAATGGACGGGACTTGAAGACGAGTCTTGGTTCTTCTGTTATCTCTGACAAATCAGAATCTTCAACTGGAAGTTTGTAACTGTAAAATTGTATTAGATATGTTTCTTGTAAAGTATCTCGAGCACTAAATGTCATTTATGGTTGTGATTTGATACTATAAAAATAAATTATTATTATTATCTTTTTGTGAAGTTTTTTGAAGAAATTGGTTTTAAAAGAGAAGTATTTCGCATCGTTTGAAGGTTGTATGATTTGTGTGGACAGATAGAGTATAACGGTAAGGTATATGATAGTCTCAATTACTAAACATCTTGTCTTTAAATGTTAAGGCTCAATAGAAAGAGTTGAAGATGATTTTATGATGGACAGCTTTTGTCACACGTGTGGATGATAATACAAAACCATAGAACCATGTGGTATATTTTGAATTGGACAGTTCTAGAAATATTTCTTGTCTTTGACCAAATCAGTGCCCTGTGATTCTGGATCTGTTTTGCATCTTATCATTGTATGAATATTTGGTAGAATTATATAAATCCGTGTGAAACGATTATCGCCCTTCACATCTTTTGGACTCATATACTTGTTGCACAGCATCATTTTACAACTTACAGCAATTTTTAGTATTTACATAAATATGCAATGCATCTGTACAGGTTACATACACATAGCCTGATTTAATTCACATGACCTTGTATATCGTAAAAAACCATCGCAAAAAGCACAAGAGTTAAGATAAAATGTAAAATATTGTACATGTGGTCAACATAGTAATATATACAATTATATACAATTAACACTTTCAATATAATGACAAAGTCAGCATCCATATCACCCATGTGTACTCTTAACTGATCTTTGTGATTCACTAGGACATGATTGCACAGTACATGTACTTACTTTGGTTTACCAACCTCACTTAAAAAATGATTATCCCTCTATTATAAGTTTTAGTGTTTACACATATATAGCTTTAATTCAGATAATGTGGTCCTATCCAAGGTACAGTGTATGTGGAAAATGAGTTCTCAAAGGATAAATTGTCTTTTTAATTCTATGCATGGTTGAGTTGACTCAGGTAAGTGCAAAATAGATCCAGACCGGGAGGTTTCCCTCAGGCACTGAGGATACATTGATGCTACTCCCGGGAGCAATGAGAACACAGTCACCAATGAGGTCTTCCAAATGGTGCCAATAGAAAGAGACACATCCAGGGGTTTGCATGCATTTAGCTGTACAACCGATTTCACTTAATGCACGTTCAAAAGAATGCAAAAGAAAGGGTGATATTGATATTTGTGGTGACGTTGCTGTGGCTCGTGCAAATTGATTGTTTTTCTGCTGTCTCTCTAGACTACATTTGGCTATCATGTCTTGAAATGTCATAGTTGACCAAAGCTGGCCATCACAGTCAGCATCATCATACTGGAGATCAGCCATGTTGGAACCAGCCTGTTTAATCCAAGTGTTTTCACACTTGCACAAATCAACACTTCTCTCTATGTTCAGCTTTAAAGCAGCGATGTTCTCATGCAGGATTGGCGGCAGGAGAGAGATGCCAGTGTCAATGATAGAGAGAGACTTGATGTTTTCAAGGCCATGGACAGGATGGGGAAAGCGTGCAAGGTCCGGTTGTTGGCTGAGATCCAGCGTTCGTAGGGTTGTCAGACGAATAAGCACGTCATCATTAATGTGCTTGATTTGATTATTAGCCAGATTAAGCATCTTCAGCGTGGTGCCTGCAGCGGAGAGATCAGGGAACGTTGTGAGGAGATTAGTGTTAAGATCCAGTGTTTCCAAGGTTACCAGATGGATAAGCATATCATCACTGATGTGTGTGATTTGGTTTTCACCCAGATAAAGTCTCTTCAGTGTAATGCCCACAGCCGTGAGGTTTGGGAACGTGGTGAGGCCATTGCCATTTAGACGCAGAGTTTCTAATTTTGTTAGATGAGTAATCATGCTTTCACTAATGTTGGTGATTTGGTTGTAAGCCAGACCGAGTTTCCTCAGTGTGCTGCCAATTAGAGACACATTGGGGAATGCTTCGAGGAGGTTGCCAAGAAGATATAGTTTTTCCAAGGCCTTTAGATGAATAAGCATGTTTTCACTGATGTGAGTGATATTGTTATTAGCCAGATCGAGGAACTTCAGCGTGGTGCCAGCCGAGGAGACATTTGGAAACGTCGTGAAGTCGTTTTTCCTCAGCATCAAAGTCTGCAAGTTGGTCAATCGTGAGAGTGCAGTCGTATTGACTGTGGTGAGCTCACATTCGCTCATGTCAATTTCCGTTGCATCAGACACGTGGTCCTCGAATGAGCATCTAGCATCACACAAGACCACGAGGCTCGTCAGCATCAGCAGGCTCCACTGCGTAAGGCGGAAGACTTTACTTACTACACAGGACTCTCTCATGTTAAAACCACGAATAATCCGTCTCAATGTGTAATGTCACTCTAATGATGCCGCTGCCCCAACCGGTTGTCGTCAATGGCATCAGCAGCGAGTCTCGTAACACCGCACACAAACAGTAACAGCGGCGGCGACGGACGAGGGGCGGGCGTCGTCTAATAGCCTGGACATCGATCAGGTTAATGCAGTGACAATGGGCTATGTGTTATTCCCCCATTACACTAGACATACGTAGCATGTGCATATGTTTTGCACTGAGCAATTAAAATTAGCAGGGTGGTATACACCACAGTCCCAATTAGTCGCGTGCCACTAGTTCCAATTATTAACAGATATCTCCTATTTACCACTCTGAGTATCAGATGTCAGGTTGACCTTTGAATTGTTTCACCGGAGAGTGAATTATCATAATTTATTCATTTATGTGACCTGATTCTTAATTTTACGTTGGGTCATTGTGTTTTACTAGATTGTAATTCATAAGCATCAAAGAACTATACGAACCATCTGGATATGGACTGGTCTCAGCGTTATAATCATACAAAAGTGTAAACAGAGTCTGTAAATCTTCTGATTAATCACTTAGCCTAATTCAAATCCTTGGATCAAAAAGCCAGTGATTGGTCAGAAGTTTTAATGAGCAATAGTTTTGCATCAGAGGTCATATCTTGCCATTTGATACTCAGAGTGCTTTCTACGAGTCACGTCACACAACAAACTGTCAACGTGCTGAAAATTAAAACATTGTTTGTTTATATATCTATTATAGTGACATGGTATTGTACATATCGTTAATATACAGAACTGGTCATGTTGTTAACACGGAACATACGTCACGTAAAATATTACAAATGTGTATTTACACCTGTGAGAGCTTTAGCATGTCACCAAGATCCATATAAAAATCCTCTATTCAAATACTTTTAATGGTAGGTGGGAAAGCTTGCCTGTTTGTCTTACAAATGAATCTCCATGTGTCTGGTGTATGAAAATTATTTCCTTTCATAGATACAAAAGCAAGACTAACATGATTACAACAATAGATATTGGTCGCTGGGAATGGTAGGTATGGATGGGTTGGTGGCAAAACACAGAGCAGAACGGGCAATAAAAAATTCGTGCCGATTGCTTCAATGCATTTTACATAGGGTTAAGCCCACAGTAAAATTCTGCCGTGCGGCGCCGTACGGCAACGTGCCATTCGCTTGATAGAGATTTTCAATTAGACATAACCCATACTGACGGGTAGGTATTAAACAGGTATCAAATAGGCATCAAAGCAGAGCATGACAAAACCCATACTGACGGGTAGGTATTAAACAGGTATCAAATGCATCAGGCATCAAGCATATACGAGCGGCATTGAAAAACTTGGACGTACACAGTGCGGCAACTAATATGATAAGACGTACCGCCAAACTTCTTGGCCACCCTTTATAAACTGCATACGCAGCGGTTTTCTACGGCAGATTTGCCGTGCGGCAATGCCCCTCCTTAAGTGCGTTGCTGTAGGCCGTTTCTGTGGGTTTCAGTCTTATATGATTTATACAACTAATACATATTATCTGTCTCACAATATCTTTCTCAACTCCCCTGGGAGCATACAGCACATCGCTACTGTAGCACAGACGCGCTAATCACTCACATTAGCATTCGCTTGCCTGACCTGTACCTATTTAACGTGTAGGTACTGAGCAGTATGCAGTTGTCAAACCAACTACCTTCTGGTTATGAGTCCAATACCCTATCCATTCGGCCACGGAAACACATGGAAATGGAGTAGGCTCAATGTCATCAGCTGTTGGAGCAAATTACAATGGGCACAAGGATTTTATTTACCCGGGGGGTTGGGGTATACATATATTTTGAAGCTTTCATAAAATAAAATACATTTTAGATACTTTTATATACTTTAATATGTGAACTTAAAACGAGTAATAAATAACAACAAATTAAACATCATGGCTTTTGTAATGAATAATAATTAAGCCCCATAATATTTGTATAAGAGACCTATATAATCAAAGATTCAATAGCGATTGGTACAAGATTTGGAAACTTGGGACACTGTAAGAACATTGGTTATTGTGAATGTAGCTTTATAAAAGTTTATAATTGTATTCCACAAAATCAGTAGAACTTGTTAGATGAATCCTATCAATTCTCGTCCATAATGATGATTGTCAATTAACACATTACATTGTTAACCAGGTTAGGTATAGATCTGTTTACCTTCCTTTTAGTACATATTACATATACAGTCATTTCTTCATAATAAATGACTGTATATACACATTACCAACACGATGAACACATTGAATTCAATGCGATTTCCTTCTAGTACGTGCCAAATTAGCTAAATTTATGTATAGATCAAATATTTGCTAATTTCCTGCTGATGGGCCATAAGTAATATGTAAATGTGCTGGTGTGTAGCAGGGTGGCAGCCAAAGGTTCTAAAAAGGGTACACACAAATTGCACAGTGTGGACATTGCGACATTTTATATAAATGCAATGTGTGTGTGGCAGGTAACTCGAAATAGGAAGGGACGAAGCAAACTTAGCCACAAATTATAACAGACACTTGTCTTTCGCTTGATTTCATTTTATATTACTTTTGAAACAATGTACAGAAACCGCATTAATATTTTTCATATACTTTTTTACATATCAAACAAGAAAAAAAAATATTGTTAACAAATATTGTTCATCAACGTGGAAAAAGCTAGCATTCAATGTGCAACATGCTAACTGTTAGTATAAGTTTGAAGGAGAAACCACCTGTACAAGAAACAAAGATTATCAATTTAGCCATAATTCAATGCATTAATCCTGTCAGGTTTTGTTATTTACTACGTGGTTTAATCTAAACAAATAACAAAATGTCTACTGCACACACACTTGTATACTTGCTTCTGCTGATGATTACATTTTGACTGCATTTTCTACCCCAGGTACGTCACCCAACCATACAGTCCGCCCTATAGCCTAGTGCCCACCAGGCCAAAACTCAATAACGAGGCCTTCTCCTGGCCTCAGAGTCACTTTGCTCATACGTACAATTTGTCCCATGTCATAGATTCCTTTGCTTTGCTCAAAGTTTTGGGTGTTGAGGACCACTGAGCCTTGCTTTGGGACGAAATGAGAGTGCGACTCTAAGAAGAACTGTCCTGTGTAGTGGCGATAGTTGTCCGTTGAAGGCTCCTTGCCGAAGTTGATGGCAATGAGGAAACATGGTTGGCCTTCCTGCCACCTGAAATTTGAAAATCATGTAAAAATTTGAACCCCAAATTACAAAGCATATGAAAACATTCAAAGCTACAAAAACGTATCATAAAGAATCTATTGTTTTTCATTATCATAAAAAAATATATTTTTTCAATTAAGAAGAGATTTATATAATTGATATAAAGTGATTAGAGATTAACATACAGTTATTGCATCTCGAAATCAGAGACCAATATTCAGAAACATATTCAAAAAACAGATACCCGGTAACTGAATGAATTAAAGTGAATCTCAAATGAAAGTTAAGTAGTGAAAATTGTAGATAATATTCTTACAGTGCCTCGTAATAGCCTATCACTTACCTTAGAAAAGAATATATATTTTGATTGATAATGGCCGTGTCAAATTTGCCATAAACAAAGGATTCAGTTGACCTCAGTTTTGCGAGACGTCGGTACAGAGACAGCGGGGAATTACTGTTTTTCATCTGCCTCTAAAAGCACAAATTTTATTTGCTTTTATAAATGCTGTATCTATGCCACAACAGGGAAAAATTCATTCCACTGGCTTTCAGAGATTATTCCCTGGGTGGTCATAATAGAGGTTTTACTGTTTTAAGGGCTGTCTCAGACATTTGCAGACACACATAATTATTAGATAGTTACTCCAGCGAGTTTCCCTAGGACATGTTTTTTCTTTATCTTATAATTTACATGTCAAAAGCAAAATCAATACTCAGATGTTCTTACTCGGCTTTGTGAAATCATACGTTAGACGTCGCTAAACATTTCAGCAATGGCGCTTGTGATTGGATTTTGTGGCCAACTTCCACGAATATTAGGAGGTTTGAGTCATGGCTTTACAGTTTGCACTGAGCATATAGCTGTGAGATATGATGATGATTATACATTAAACTTCTGACTGCTTGGAAATTAATGCACATGAGAAAATGTAACATTTCTTGTACTTGGATCTCTCTGTCTTACAATTCAGTCTGAATAAAACTTAAACAGGTGTAATAAACTCATTGCTTCAATGGATCTACTCATGCGATTGATGACACCAGCCAAATTTCACCTGGACATTGATGGCTGTATAGTTTGGATGGACTGGGAGCCACGGTTTGCTGGCCTTGGTGAAACCTGCGTGTGCTTCAGTGGACCACTGCATGGGAGATCGGCTTGGGTCACGAGAAAATTCCTCATAGCGCTCCTACAATATTGATTATAAGATTATTTTATTACACGTTTGAGGTATGAGTAACAGCTTATGTATTTCTATGCTTATAACGTACACAACACACACACTCTATGATCATTATACCTTTCACTGTTATCTGGTATAGTATCTGCTCAAAAAAATTGCATGAATTGAATACTCGGGTGCAAGTTGTTTTGTTTTGGACATTACAGATAGTCTCATTTTGATATCTTTTAGTCTTATTCTGTAGTGTTTGGCGACTTAATAGTGGACTAGATTTCGTTTATATTTTATTACTTTGTGTTTGTATTTGATATTTCCCTGAAGAACACACATAAGTGTCGAAACGTAGGAAATGATATCGTTTTAAATAAATAAATTTCAAATTTCTAAGATTCTAATTACTCTAAACTATTCACTAATAAGTCTCCATACACTACAGAATAAGACTAAAAGATATCAAATTGAATACTCATGATTTACACTGTCCAAACAATGTGCAATGCCCAACGTCTCTTCATTTAAAGCATCGTAAATGACAAACTGTTACCACGTAACTCATTCACCTCACTTTGTATGCTCTATGAGCAGCAAGCTACTGACCTGCCCAAAGATTAAGAATATCTACAAAATGCGTCTCTTGGTTGAGCATGTATCTTCTATTGATTACCCTTACTATAAGTAAACATTGAAGGGGAAAAGAATGGCCACGCATTAGTCTCTGTTGGGCCTAGAAAAATGATTGTTGGCCTACTGATTTTGAAAATACGATGATTCTAGTAGGTAATTTTTATTTTTTCTTCTTGCATTTTTACCAAGGCTTATACAGTAGGAGACCTACTAATAAATTCTTTTTTTCTCCACTAGAAATTACATGACTGCACATTATATATGGTAAACATTGAACTAGTAGAAAAGAATCATTTTTTGTTGGATAGCTAAACTAGCATATTATTTTTCATGTCTGAATCCATAGGGTTCATGGATTAAAAAACTCAATAAACTGACCGGCCCGAAGTTTTCTAGGCCTTGTCTCAGATCCTGCGTCTGCTTGAAGCTGAGCTTGACCGGCCTCATGCCGATCTCCTCACCATAGTACGTGGTGGGCGTGCCCGGCAGCAGCAGCAACAGCATGTTCATGGCGTTCACAAACCTCGGTCTCATCTTGTGGCTGATTCGCTTGTTGTCATGATTCCCTGTCTGAAATTCAGCAAGAGTTATCATCTAATCCTTGTCTTGTCTTAGTCTCCGCTGTTAATTGTGTGGTAGACTTTGGCACACTACCGGTAGTTAGTCACGAGTATATCTAATTCAGTTCTTTCATGTAAATGCCAGTAACTTAAACATGACTCTAAAAATCTATAAAATATCCGAGCTTTACTGCAGATTTTTGTGGGTTGTCCATTTATATCTGTGTGTGTGGAACCCATTTTTGTGAAATATGCGGGTGCGGGCTTTGGTGAGGGTTTCACATTACACGTGTGTGGCAGATGTGGATGCAAACTTATGACCCGCGCAGGGCTCTGCACTGTATCATGTGTAAGAAAACCAACTGACCACCCAGTTAGGCCATTTCCCTTCAGGCAGTGCATTCAACCAGTTGCTCACAAGCACATGCACACATGATCCACCACACTTGCGGTTCATCGACAGAAGGTTGAAGTTGAAAGGCATGTCAGCCCCTGCAGAAATCAGAGACCAAGATTAGATTTTCATAAAAAAAATATGTCTAGAAATGAAGAAATATACAATAGATCAAAGAGAATAAGATATGTATGTTCATTATTCAGCCTGTTGAAAAAGTGATCGGTGACAAAATGTTAAAACATTGTATGAAATATGCATTTGAGAACTTTTGTATCAATTTACCTACCAGATTCATAATATGGAATTTGATCATTTACATCATCACCAAACACTTCTACCACCATAAAGCTGAAAAGCAAGGTGTTTTATTTTTATTTTACATACATAATTACAATAACTAATTAGCATTTTTATCAACATTACATCTCTAGTATTATGCTCAATAGTGCCATTCATTTAAACAATCTATCACAGAGAGAACTTACATGTCCTTGTTGAGTTTCTCTTCATACGTGCTGAACATCTGCCTCCAGCTAGAGATCACCTCATGAAACTCCTTCAAGTTCACTGTGAGCGGGTGCTGGTAGTGCTCATACTGGTCCTGGACAAATACTCACGCATGTGATATGTGTTACATGCAGTATGCCAGCTTGTTATCAACGTGCATGCACTTGTTGGGAGGTAACTTATATAAAGATGACCCTCAGTTTGAATATTTTGACAAAGATACATTTTTCTATATGTTGAGATGATATCAGATTTGGAAGTGCTTACTTGGTTGGATAGTATTTTTCCAGTGATGAATCTCACCACCATCCCAACATGAATACATGCGTTCTTACCTCAGTTGTGTTCTCTAAGTAACTAAGTGGTTCATCAAGCAAGAGATCCTCAGATTCAAACAAGTGTCTTACTGCATCTACACGGAAGCCATCAACACCTTTCTCAAGCCAGAAGGCAAACACTTCCTGTGGATATGAATGTCACATTTTACTTTCAGCAAAACTATTGCATGGCAAAAGAAAACCCCCCCAGATAGAATGGCTGATGAGAAATCACGCATTATGTAAGGCAGAGAGTAGAGCCATTAATACTACTCCATTCAAATCAACCTTTCAATAAATTTGGTCTACAGCATTGAAAGAGTTGAAGATAGACTTAGACACCTTTTAATACATCTACAAATCAACACGTTAGTAGTAATTGTTAATTGTATATTGAAATGTGAAAGCTGAATAAGATTAAAGAAAAATTAAAAAAATAGTCACCATAATCTCCTTCCTTATTTGGGGGTTGCGGAAGTTAAGATCTGGCTGTTCTTTGGTGAACTGGTGGAGATAGAACTGCTGTCTTCCTTCATGCCATGTCCACATGGGGCCGCCAAACACAGACACCTGACACATAGATGTGACATGGACAGACTTTTAGATAGATAGACAGAAAGTTAGCACAACATATCTTGATAAATTGCAAAGTGATGTTCAATAGCCCATTTGGATACACATTGAGATGTACGAGGAGAAAAGATGATTATTTAAGAGCACCTATAAAAATCCTGTCATTCGATAAAGCACCAATTGTCACTTGATACAATATGATTAGTAGATAACTCTATGCTCACAGTGCACAGATTGCACACAAGGATGTACATTCTTTGGTTGAGAGGATGTTTTATAACACTTAAACAGCGGTAACAATGGTCCAGCAGGTGTGTTCTGTGAATTTTACTGTCGACCAAAAATAGGGCTGAGCATTGGTTCCAAGATTCCTTGACAACATGGATTTAGTTTCAAAACACCCCTCTATGATTCTATCTAAATATAGATTTATAGATTATTCAACAGCATGTTATCATACATATTTTTCATTTTTCAAACAAAGTTAACATAGTGTTAAGAAAGTATTAAAGAAATTATTGATTTGATATATATTTTTTGTCTTCAAATGGTATATTTTGACAAACGCACACCTGTAGACTAGAAATGAAGATATCGCAGTTCAGGTTACATATATGCCTTTGATTTAATGTTTTTCCATCACATGCTCTTCACCTACCCAGTTGTTTGGCGGATGTCGCTTCCCGTCTTCGCCCATGATGCCATCGTGCCACACATAGTAGTCAGCGTATGTGCCAGTCTTACTGGAGCTGCTCTGCTCAAACCAGGGATGCTGGTCACTCGTGTGGTTTGGAATGATATCCAGAATCACACGAAGCCCTGGAGATATTGTAGTCAGATAAGTCAAAATCGAATAAATCGTAGTCTTTGAAAGGTCTCGGCATCAGTCCAGTTCAGCTCCACCATTCATCACTGTGAATGAAGACTTTGAAAGGTTTTTTTTTTTTGTTTTTAGCAGGGTTCAATTGATCTGCGGAATAATAACGAGACTAGACTTGTTTCGTCTCGGCTGCTGAAGTGCCCTAGATGGCGGTGTCAAACAACAATCATGAGGCTCAGGTGGTAAAGTACATGCACATGAATTCATGACGCTGTCATATCAAATAAATAGTACTTGCTGAGCCATTTGAATACATACATTTTTATATAACTGAGTGCAGTGGTCCATTTCTTCATAATTTATGATTTCCTGGTTTACATATATTAGAAAACATTGACATCTTATAAGCCTTAATAAATATTTCTGACCAGCTAATTTGGCTGTCGGCAACCTGATTGAGGCTTTGATTTTATGCAATGTTCTTTTTTACCCACGGTGATATGGAAGTGACAGCCAATAAGGCAATCCACTTTTTAAGGGTGTTGATATTTTATCAAAACGCATGTAATTGTAAAATCACAAATTATTCGGAGCAACATGTCAAGTGTATAAAAAAAAAATTATTCATTCAATCTAAGGAGGCATTTGCTGTGCATGTCCCTTTAAGAGAAGCTGTGGCAGTTTTTAACACATTATATGTCATTGCTTGCAGTTAGAGACATTATTGATATTCAAATAACTAGTGACAGTCTAAGCATCATATATAAAGATGGTAGCTCTGTACTTGACCAGACGCTCGAAATTTAAGGATAGTATAGATAAACGTAGTTCTAATATAAACTGAATTATGGTGAGAGGTCTCAGTGTTCATATTACCTCTCTTGTGAGCATCTTGTATGAGTTTGTCAAAGTCATCCATGGTTCCAAACATCGGGTCGACTTCTCTGTGCAAAAACAGACATGAATGAAATGCAACATTTTTCATAGATATGAACTCTTTCTATTCCTAGTAACTGCAAATTTCCATATAGCATAAACTCTGACATAAGAGTATACCAAAGAAGCTACCATCTAATTACAGGAGTGAAAAACTGAAATTTTCAAACTAAATTGAGAATTGAGAGGGGGTGGAGGCTGTTTATCATAACACAATGTATTCATTTTTTATACTCTGCATGGTTTCGTAATAAATGGTAGCTCCCTGGAGATCTGATCATACCTATAGTTGGAGACGTCATATCCAAAGTCTACCATGGGAGACTTGTAGAATGGACTCAGCCAGATGGCACCCACATGAATATACTTGAAGTGGTCCAGCTTTGAAATGATACCTGAAAAAGAATGAGTAAATATTATTAAAATTCAGATTTATTAATAGATCTCTGTCATGTAAATTTCAAATAGACCCATGCGCGGGCAGTCATCCACTGATCTAAAATCTAATCACTAAAGTAAATATATTTACTTTTACTTTCAAGATTTTTATGTCAAATCATATTTCCACCTAGAAATTCTGGGCTGAGAAGATAACTTATCTACATGCTTAGCATTTGCTGTATAATATTATAATATATTCATATCATAATGTTTATACCTTGTAAATCACCAATACCGTCTCCATTAGAATCCATAAAAGACCTTGGATATACCTGAAACAAATGCAGCGTTGCTACCAAACATGATACTTAAAAATTATTAAAATATTTTTGTGCCAAGGATTATGTTCAAATTTAATTTAAATCTGTATGAAAAAATTCTTTAACCCTTGGTCTCCAAAATTGCCATACATGACGACCGGTATGGCAAATTTGATGCGAAAATAGTATCTGTTTTGGGTTGGGATAGTCCATGCCGAGTTCAAAATGAGGGTGCTCCGGTGGGGTTGGGTGTGGGGGGTCGGAAATTTTTGTAAAATGGGCGGTCTTAATTATGGTTCAGAATATTGGTGTTTAACACAATATATCGAATCTATATGAAATTTGAAGGCAACAACAAAATATCAGCATGCTTCAGTATTGGAGAAATTTTGCCCTGGCAAAAGTGTGAGACTGAGACTTTGCTTTGAGATTTAGAGAAATTAGGGGGTCTTTGGGGGCTTGGTTGCCAAGAAATAGGTCTTTAGATATTTTGTCATCTCAAAATCGGTCGTATTACTGCTAAGCATATATACGCAACCCTACTGTAGAAGAAGCCCCACTCCCTTGGGACTAAATTCAGCCTTGTCCTACCTGGTATATGACTGACGTCTGCCACCACTTGAGCTGCTCAGTGGCCTTGGTGCCGTGCAGCGTGGTGAAGATGGAGATGACCCATTGAGAGTTGTAAGCCACCACGGCCAGTAACCCCAGCAAGCCCGTCAGCAGGATGAACACTGTCCTGTGGGGAAATAGGAGAAATAGGAGCAATGATCGCAGGGCAGCACCTCTATTATATCATTGTGTGAGGAGATAAGCACAGGGGTGAAGCTCATCAAACATTCTAGGGGTAACTTGTATATGAATTTCAACAGAGAATAACATACTGTAAAACTAGAAATGTTTGCGTACAGTTTAATTTGCGAATTTCGTGGGTAGGTGCAAAAGCGCAAACTTAAATAGTAAGCAAACATTAATGGCCTATGTAAAGTAGGTCCAGGATGGACCAAAATTGCAAAATCAAATAGTCACAAAATGATTTATAGATAAAAACCGCAAAATTTAATAGCCATGAAATATTCTAGATTTACAGTAAATGTTGTATTTTGTCAGTTATAGAGCTTTGGGATCTTAGATATTATGATAATGGCATCAAATCAAGGTGATCAAGCCCATCATCATCCTATAGAACAATTTTGCAGTGCTTTAATTAATAATTTAGATAGGATTAAAGCATTTTACATGACCAAAACCAGTTATACTCACTAGGCAAGAATACAACCACTTAAGTATAGAAACAAACCTGCGTCTCAACTCATACTGTTCTGGGGGTAGTGGTACAGTAATAAGTCTACAAAATCATGATGTTTTTAAACAAGAAATGTGAAGGATGTACATTTGGCTTTGAAATAAAACTTTTACATACTATATATATTGACAAATTTAATGGTAAGTTAGTATTAAACATGCATCTGGATATATTAGCACACCTTATACAAGGAATGCTTCAGCTACATACAGCCTTTAATGCATTGTAGCTTGTATTCAACACGACTCAAATTTTGTTTCTTCGGCAAAACACTACTAGGAAATGGATATATCTGAAAACAAAGATATTCTTGCACTAAGAATTTTTTTAACAGGCATTTGAACTCATACCTTGGAAGCAGTTTTTTTAGATGCACTCATTTAAACATACAGGAAACACTGGGTTGTCATGGAGCTCAACCGCCTATCTGAGATTCAAGGGCATTGAATTACATGTTAAATCAAAGCCCACATGCCCCTTTTATGATATAGTTTTAAAACACTACATTCTTTCACACCAATCTTCATTTATGTTCCCTTAAGCAATGGCTAATCAGTTTCACAGGATGCAGAGGTGGTTGAATTACTAACTAGTAGAAATCATTCCATCTGTCAATCATTCAGGGATTGACAAGCTTGTCATTTTTTATGATTTTTATCAAGCAGAAACCCTTTTACACATGACAATAATAGATTTCTAGCATACGGTCACTCTACACCATCATAAAGTACTAGAATCTCTTAAAGTTTAGATACTGCACTGTTTACTAAACCCCATATAATGTCATCAAAGCACATGCCATGACCGACGGAGGAATACAGAACTGAATTATAAAGAAGTCCCACTAGCCCTAGTTTGGTAAATGTTTGCTAGGGCTGGCTAAGTTTGACAGTTAACAGCCTGACACCAAGAATTTGGAACTGGCCACTTATTGGCAGGAGATCACTAACAATTGATACAGTATTGCTAGCACTGTTAACGGTCTAGAAGTCAATTTTCACGAATTTCTCATGCCGAATCGACATTTTTCTCAAGAGATGATGGTCCTCACCTGAGAGTGTCTGAATAGTCCTCATTTGGTACTGGGCTTCTCTGTGGTCGAGGCCTGGGGTCGTCCTCCATGCCACTAAGACGGACACGTCTTCTGCGTGGTGGCATTTTACCCTTCTCTCAGCCACTTTATGATTGACGGGTGGCTGAAGACTACACCGGTCTCTACTTAGCTGTATTATAAATGTAAATATGAATGTTATTCTTATGGGTGATAGTATAGCTTAGCCTATCACAAGGCCTTCAAATGATCTGACATGAAGCCTCTATATGACGCAGATCTTGCTGAAAGTGTTGCAAACGTAACGTCATTAACCAAAAGCACATGGCAACTATTGTTTGAACAGCAATCTATTTTCAGAGCAGCTGTATATGGGTATTTTCCCGTTTAAGCATGCAGTACTCTTCATTTTTAATGGAGAAGCTTTGATCAACGACAAGATGACATACTAAATGTCTTGGCTAATCCTTACCTGGTAAATCACCCATGCATGCTGCTGCATTGTATATTTGATATCAGTGGGAGTCCTAGGGTTTTGTAAAAGACCTTATATCTATTAGAGCTAGAGGCTGTCACAATTGCACTTGCTCATCTTCTTTGCACTTGAGAGATGGTTTACATGAGCGTTTTTGTAATAATAGAGGAAACAACTATTAGTTGTAAGGTCTTTTGAAAGACTAAGTATAGCTATAATAATTATTTTTCAGCATGGGATACTAGAAATGATGTTCTGCTCGACGGTACGATTACATTCTAGATCTACTGAATTTCAGGCGCTGCAATCATTAAGGAATTGATTTAAAAGTAACACCCACAGTGACGCACCCCTTTACCTCCACCTCCCAGGTCATGACCATGGTGCAGTACTCATATGGCTCCACATAGTACGCCTTCTACTCACACACCGCATTTATCAACCTTGCTGTCCATCAGGCACCCACGTACATGGTGTGGCAATCATTAAGGAATTGATTTAAAAGTAACACCCACAGTGACACACCCCTTTACCTCCACTTCCCAGGTCATGACTCATGACCATGGTGCAGTACTCACATGGCTCCACATACTAGTACGCCTTCTACTCACACCCCACATTTATCAACCTTGCGGTCTATCAGGCACCCGCGTACATGGGGTTGATTGAAACTATTCAAGACTCAAGTGTAACGTTCTCGCTAGTATTATTATTGGTGGTAGGTCTAGAGTCCAGAGTCTAGAAATACTAGATTACAGACAAGAATCTCAAGAAGGCCTATGCTCAATGTTTATCACATAATAACGTATAGACTGTTGATATACATATGTAATATAATTTAATTGAAATATGTAATTATTTGTATAAGGGTTAACCGTTTAAATAAATGCACGTACACACATTCGAGCTATATGCGCCAAAGCATGAAAATACTATAGACTCTAAAATAAAGTAGAACAAACACATGCTAGATCTAGTACTCTTATACGTTTAACGTTATGTAGATCTACACGAGATAAAGTGTAACTCCGAAGTTACGCCAACGAGCATTATTAAACAATCTCTGTCAGCACCTGTGCAAAGTCCTCTCAAACAGGGGCCCTTCGTGAAACCCGGTTGTAGGACGCCAGGCAATCGCACAATACGCTGGACTGCAGTCTGTACTTGGTACGCCAGTAACACAACGAGGAGTGCGCATAGGAACATCGTCATGGGAGTCAGCAGTGTGTCGTGCGTCTTGGGCTATGGCCCGAGGCGTAATGTCTTAATTCAGTGCGTCGCCAAACCCTGTTGGGGGTGCGGTTCCGCGACCGACTCTACTTTGTTTACAGTAATATAAGTAGGGACTTGTTTTACATTGGCTGGATTTAGTTACCTTTGCATTACCTTATAGACTATGGTAGACTTTGTTTAGTATTTGTAAAGGTAACTGATAAGGCCTGTATAACCTATCAATATGTTACTTACATTGTATATTCCCCATATTACTAAATTATAGATCAACCATATTGAAACGTAACTAAATCGCGTTTTATAGGATGATTGAAATTAATCTGATGAATGTAGTCAATACTTCTCGTAATACACAAAGCGGTACTCACCTTTCTTTCCTGCCGATTACAGTTTTTTTTTTATAATGAAGAGTGCATGGTACTTTTACATCCCCGACAATCCGTATACTGCGAATTGCCATCTGAACCTGTATGGTTTATATTATAGGCCTAAAATCAGGGTTTATCACATTCTCTGTGATAAAACGCGCACGATCATGCCATATACAGCGGAACCTCCATTTATGTGTACTAAGTAAAGATGATGAAGTTTCATTTTAAATATCTTCAAAATATTTACAAATACACTTAGACTTATATCAAATGATTGTCATGTCACATTGGTGCACGCATTACATATATGTTTATTATTAGCGTTTGTGCAAAGTTTTTATAGACACAAAACTCTGCACAAGAATATGAATATTTAATATTTACAAAGTAGTTAAGCGTGTATTGTAATCATATTTGTTCTTGCTACTATCAATAGTGGTTGAACAAAGTATGTGTTCGTAAAATGTTAGACTACATACTACATAGGAGTTACTGGTAATGATTATGAAAATATGTTCTACTTTAATCATATTTAACCGCACCTAGTGATTTATTGCGTCGCTTCAGCTGAAGCAAAAGCCTTGTGTTTGTTTTGTATGTATCTAACTAGTTACATGTATGTATCTATGTATGCCTTTGGACAAGCTAGAGAGTTTACTAATAAGCCAATGGTGTTCAAACTTTACACAATAAAATGACGACAATGAAGTGATTCGATATTGCTCCTCCTCCTCCTCCTCTCGACTCTCTTAGACCAACAACACCAGAAGAAGTTCGTAAGATCATAATGGACGCGAAAGCCACGACATGTGCACTCGACCCTATTCCTACATGGTTCCTCAAAGTAATCATTAATGTCCTTTTACCAATTCTGACTAGAATTATTAATCTGTCTTTTGAGCATGGGATAGTTCCAACTGAGTTGAAAAGAGCGCTCATCATACCACTGTTGAAGAAGATTCTTTTAAATCCAGAAATATTGAAGAATTTCCGACCCGTGTCAAACCTAGCTTACTTGTCAAAACTAATAGAAAGAGTCGCTGCTCACCGCCTCTTAAATCATATGTTGCTAAATGATCTACACGAATTATATCAATCGTCATACAAACAATTTCATTCTACTGAGACTGCTTTATTACGTATTCAAAGTGATATTCTCTCTGCTTTAGATAACAAAAAGTGTGTTCTGTTAGTCCTTCTTGACTTGTCGGCATTTGACACTATCGAGAATCAGACCTGTGTAACTTACTATTTGGTGTGCCACAAGGCTCTGTATTAGGTCCGATTCTGTTTATAATCTACACCAGCCCCTTAGGACAGATTGTACGTTCTCTTGGTATTCAATATCATTTTTATGCAGACGACACACAGCTATACATTTCATTTGACATTGATGATGCTACAGAAGCTGTTACAAAAATGGAAAGTGCAATTAACTCAATTAGGACTTGGATGGCTAACAACTTTCTTTGTTTAAATGATGATAAAACTGAAGTTCTTCTTATAGGTTCGAAGGCAGTTCGAAAAGCAACCTCATATATTAATTGTAAATGTAGTGGTTTATAGTCGTGAGCCAGGTCTTGCTCTCACGACTTTGCAATTTACACCAGGTCATTGGCCCACTTATTGATCATCAATTGGTCATTTCTCATATGCTTGCATCTGCAGAACATTCAGCGCACAGTGCTAATCACTCACACGATCACTCACTCACTCTTTCAACCCAATGACCTGTACCTAATCAACGTGTAGGTACCATGGATCAGTGTGCAACCTGCTAGGTGTAAGTTCGCTCAACACCCACAACCAGACCTGACTGAAGATCGAACCCATGACCTTCTGGTCACGAGTCCAACTGTCTAACCATTCGGCCAGGGAAGCACACGGATTTACATGATGCGTGACAAGTTGGGCCGGGTTTGCTTGATATAAATAAAACTCTTACTGCCACAGTTTAAAATCTTGCTATTCTACACCCAAGTGACTCACCCACGAAGTCGCGGTGGTGTATGCACGCCGTGAGCCCGTGATTCGTCTCCAGCTCGGGCACCAACGTGAAGTGCACCCACGTGCGGTCCGCCTCCACGTTGCTGTACGAGACGAACACGTCGTAGAGGTAGTCTCCAGCTGCCTTCTCTGTTTCTCCTCGATGTCCCTGCAGTGGTGAACTCCTATAAGAGATACATTGTACATACGTCAGAGTCTCCATTTAGGGCCACCTCTCTATTGAGTTCACCATTGTAATAAGGCCATTATTTGCGGTTAAAAACCTCCATAATTGAGACCACCCTGAACCCGGGAGGGGGGGGGGGGGCTTAATAACTTTTTGCAAACGTGAAGGCGCCACCGGAATGGGTCACAATTTCACCGCTAAAAATTAGCACTTCATGACCCAAGTAGCTAAATTAGCACTCATTTGACATTTTAATGATGCCACTGACGACAATATGGCTGCCATAGTCTGCAACTTTTATTATGAAATTGTCAATATATAGCATAACAGCATCATTTTCAGCACCAAAAATATAAATTCCCACTGCTATCCAGTACCACAACCAATATACCGTAGTCGGATGGTGTCTAAGTAAGGCCCGTAACACTGCTACGACTGCGTTCGACGCTAATTTTAAGCCTTATGTTTTGCCGAATTTTAGGACATTTCAACCAAGACATCAAATGTCCGGTGTAACCCCCTGTACGCTATCTAGGTTAGTGCCCCCCGGGCCCTGAACCACATAAAAGACCACCAATTGAGACCACTAGAAGGCTTTACCCGAGTGGTCTTAATGGGCCCCTTAATATAGAGCTTTTGCTGTACATATACAAGGTATATTAAATGGGCGAGACTGGTGAACTTCTATCTAACAAAATAAAGGATATTAGGCATGTACATGGTGTATGTCCCTCACTATTGCTATGATAGGGAGTGTCTGCATCTTTTAGCATTTGCGTGTATTTACAGATTCCCCACACACCCTACTTCTAACCATCAATGCCCCATTATGTCTGGCTATCTATTAGATATTCAACATGACAGTGCTTACGTATCTTCATTCGTTGGTGATGTCCTGTCATCTGCTGGTCCACAATTTGGGTAACCACAATTTGGGTTTCTTCGATATATTAATCTAATTAACACTGCTACAATAAGACCACAAACAATGAGGGCTGCGATGACAGACACTGCAATTGTCGCATCATGCGTCCAGGCGCCTGTACAAGAGATGAACAATGGACATTAGCTAAGGTATTATTTTAACGTGCAATTCGACCATATCAAAAGACCATCATTCTAACCAGCAGTCTAAAACGTTTGCATGAATAACAGACCTGTGTAGGTCTAATTTGTTTTTATAACCATATCAACATGTTTCAAAGCAGGCATAGCAATGGGCATATGAGTATTATAGACATTCATTTTTATAAACAAAGAATGAACCATTTGCATGTACTGGTGTGTGTGCGTGCGTGCCTGTGCGTGCGTGTGAGTGTGTATGCGTGTGTGCTAGACCCACTGCGAGGCTGAAGCTGGACGTCCACGGCGGCACAGGCCACGTGGTTACACGCACGGCACGTGTAGTTGCCAAAGTCGGCAGCACGCACACGCGCAATGTGGAGGGTGTGGTTACGTGCTAGTACGGGCCCTTCCCGCTCACCTACAACCATGGAGACATTTGAGACACCCTCAACACTGATTATTGTTATCAGCATAAGATATGCTGGAATATAACGTCTGCTGGCTGGCCATGTGTGGGACAGGTTTATAAAGAAGTGGGATTTGGAAAAAAAGGCCCCCAAAATTAGGAATATGTGAAAAAGGCCAAAAAAGAGGGATATGGGATTTCATGGAAGTGGGATGTGGGGAAAACGCCAAAAATGTGGCATATGGGGAAAAAAGGCAAAACAAATTAGGGATGTGTGAGATAATGCCTCCCAAATCAGGGATATGGGATTTCGTGACCCCTTATGCGTATGTCTCACCCTTGCGTGTCCACGTGTAGTTTGTGGGCTCGGGGTTCGCGCACACCTCGCACGCCAGCTCCACGCTCTCCTCCTCAGCTGACTCGTACACGTCACCTGAGGTCTTCACAGCAATGGGGCCATCTACAAACACACAAGTGCATCTGTATCTGTCTGCTTCGCAAAGCCCTTCTGGGTATCACGAGAAGGGTTGGGTGGGGGTGGCACTGCTTAGGTGTGGGCAGCCCGCACAGCCTCCTCGGGGTCATATAGCAGGGCCTCCTCGAGGGTACCGGCTCGTGTCCTTTCATCAGGTCTGTCCAGGATATTGTCAATGGGTATTGCCGCTTTTCCGGGTACAAGTGTACAAGCTTAAACATTCTATCTCCCTTATTCAACATGCATGCACTTTTTAACGTTCTTGAATGATGAATTCAGATGCTAATAAATCATTACATGCAGTTATGTTAATGAAATGTCATTGAATTGAACTTACATTTCACATCCACCGTGTATGCGTCATCCAGTATGTCTGTGGACAGGCGGCCGCCTATGACCACCCGCGCCGTGCAGCCATACTGACCACTGTAGGCGGTCACCTGGTCACAGCTCGCTGCCGCCGCCGGCTCCCACGTGATCGTCTGCTGCAAAGCCTCGTTCTGACCATAGCTGAACTTCCCGTACATCTATGAAAGATTTTTTTCCACTTTAGATTTTTATGCAATAGTGGCCCTATTTTTTCATGAGGAGACCTCATATTATTGAGACATATATATCAGAGACATATATATTCAAGTATTTTAGTGTACAACGAGTTCTAAACTCAAAATCAAAACTTGCAATCATCGATAAGAGTAGCGTCCAAAATCACAACTGGTTTCAAAAGTAGGTCTACACCAACGAAACTATAACATCAATATCTCCACTGACCAGTGTCTCCTCCATGGAGAAGCGGTCGTCTGCCAGCAGGTCGTCGCCGTTCTTGGTCCAGGCGAGCGTCCTGTTGTGGCCAGACGCTGTGCAGACGAGCCGCAGCGGCCTTGCCGGGTCACCGAGTACAGGGGTCACGGTCAGCGGGGTACGCGGTGACTCCATATAGGCAGGGGCTGTGGTATACACAGGATGTATACGAGATATGGAATAGATCGTTTTTCATACAGTCTCGCACAAAACCACGATTTTGTTCAATGTAAGTACATTTACAAAGTACATATTCACACAAATGAGAAAAACGAGCATTTCCATTATGAGCCTTGACTAAAAATTGCTGGTCTGAAATATTTTTTTCCCATGAAAGAGGACGTAAATCGCATTTTTACCTGTTGCCCAATCTCTTTGTTGTGCTTTGTACAACAAATAAATGTGTTCAAACCAAAACTAATGATCTATTAAACAACCTTCGGTGGGCAGCATGGCCAGTGTTACATCTCCATAACTTGCGAGTCGCATACAGGAACCTCTTTATTAGGACCACCTTTGGACTCAGTGTTCTCAGGTGGTCTCAAAACAGACGCTCATTTAATTTCTGGTTGTTAAATATAAAGGATTGGGACCGTGAAAAGTGGTCTTATTAAAGAGGTGGTCTCTAATAGAGTTGGTCTTAATTGGTGGTTCTACTGTACATGTAACAAGTCCCAAATTCATGAGGATGTCAAACGATTTTATGAGGGAGAGGTTGTAGCAACAACAATCTACACACCCCTGACAAGCAGCCGCTCGGGCTTGAGAGCGCGGCTCGTCCACCCGTCGCCCACGCTGACGGTGCACGTGCACGGCAGTCCGCTGTCCGTGAGAGAGCTGAAGGCGTGGCTCCCGGCGAGCGTGCTGCCCAGCCGCAACACCTGGTCGCTGAGGGTCAGAACATACAGATAGCTTTTTAGTTTTCAGTATTGCAACCTTCCAGCTTTAATAGAAGCTTATAATTCTATAATATCTTTGCTTATAGTTTGCGTGCGTGAGGAGAGGAAGAGAAAGAGAAATGTTAGTAGCGGGACAAGAATTTAAATAACAAAATGTACGGTGGGGGATAAAATGTTAGTAAAGTGCAAGATAAAATAAAAAAAAAAAAAAGAGAGAGAAAGAGATAGGGGTTAGTAAGGTGAAAATCTTGTTCTTAAAGATTTCCAGTGATTTGGATAGTAGTGTGTCTCTGGGTATTTGGTTCCAATCTACCATTGTACGAGGGCTTTTTCTCTGTTTTATTAACGAATACCTTGCTCTCTCAAATATTTAGGGTGTGTAGGAAAAATAAATGAATATGCAAAATACTAGTATTTCAGTGCAATTTGTTTATTCTCCCATGAATTCATCAACTTTCGCCTGCAAATTATTATGTAAACAAGCCAAATACGTGGTCATCCCTTCTTTTGGTATTACTAGTTTAACTTTTGATCTACTAAGTCACCACCATTAACATAAAATTGTTACGTCCTGAACATAGTTCCATAATTACCAACTAATTTCAGTTTGTGAATAAAACACTAGTATAAAAATACTCAACTTTCTATTGTACAATTATCAAAATATGTAACACGGGGCACCTACAAAACCAAACCATCTCATAATTCAGTACTTTATATGTGACGTCATTGAATGCTAGCCTCATCACCGGATCTAAAAATTCCTACCCGAAGTAGACCACGGCACGGGTGGGGGCTGGCCGTCCTCTGGGCCCTGGCGTACACGTGAACAGCACGCTTTGGTTGATGGCCACCTCGGAAGGTTGGATTCGCAGGCGGGGCCAGTCGTTCGGGTTAGCTAGAATATAAAGAAGCAACTAGTTCAATCAGGTGTATATTTGTTTTGTTGTTTTTTTTTTTTTTTTATGAAGGGTGGGGGGAAATATGAGATTGAGCAATCGATCAAGCTGTTAATTTTCACCGATACCGGACGATCCATGTTTTTGGAAAAGGGAAGAAGTTTTTACTTGTTTGTTTTGCCCTTATTTTAAAGGGGGGGGGGGGGATGATCGATGGTGTGCAAGTAAGAATTTAATGATATATATGCACGTATTAACGTACGGGTGGGGAATAGCGGAAGCTCGATAAAGGTCACCCATTGCGACCCTTATATCTGCCAGTATAGTGCTCACAACCCCACTTGTCATCTTGTGTAAGTCGCGAGGTTGACTTGACCAGTTTGGCCGTCACCTTCAAAGCTCAGTAACAGGCATAACAGCCAGATTTTCAGATAAAGCACTTTTCAAAAAGTTATGACCATGTATAGATCTACTGCTTGTATAAACTTAGTCTTTCAAAAGACCTTATATCTAATAGTTTTTATTTCTATTATTACATAAACCTTTCGTGTCAACCATATATTAAATGCAAAGATAAAGAGCAAGTGCAATTGTGACAGCCTCTAGCTCTAATAGATATAAGGTCTTTTACAAAACCCTAGGAATTCCACTGATATTAAATATGCAGCCTCAAACATCCTGCCCTGTTATAGCCTTTAAAACCAGAGTGTTCACTAGCAACAGCTGCAGAAGCAGCAGAACATGTATGCATGGGTGATCAGGTAAGGGTCAGCCAAGATATTAAATATATAATCTTGATATTTACTGGTTGGAGCAACTAAAAGACAATCCTTTCCTTGCAATACATTTTCCAATATTTCTTTCTGATGTTGTCTTACAGCTTCATATCCAATCTTTTGCAAGCTATGTCTAATTGCTTCATTATCCATGATCAGATAACAATAGAATATCAAATAAACAATCTATTACAAAACAGAACGTCATCAGACATTCCCCAATACAAATAAACAGTACCACATGCTAAAGCTTCTGTTACTAACTGGGGCTGGCTTATGTGTGAATTAATGAACCAGAAACATATTACAAATAAACAGTACCACGTGCTTAAACGGGAAAATACCCAACACAGCTGGACTGCTGCTTCTAAAATAGAAGCCATGTGCTTTTAGTAAATGACGTCAATTTAGCAAAACACTTTGCAACATTGACGTAATACAGAGGCTTTTAGAATAGGCCTTAATGTCAGACCATTTAAAGGCCTTGAGATAGGCTAGTATAAACTATGTACCACGTTGAACCGTGACCATGCGCTGTGGACTTTCAACCCATGACTTATCTATTCTGATCACACTGCAGCTGTATCCACCAGTGTTGCTGGTGGTAACAGTGTTAATGGATAGCTCGTAGCCTGTTCCTGAAATAAATAACACCATATCTAGTGAAAAAGTTTACACACCATGCCAAAGTTTTGTAAACTTGAAACTACATTGTACAATGAAATATGGCCATCATATCAGGGTGACTAGAAAATTTAATGAGACTAACCTATATGATTCAGCTTTCCATCTTTGTGAAAATACCAGTCGACGGTATATTGTCCTCTGTACGGGTGTAAAGGAGGGTAGGCAGTGAATGAGCACCGCAGATCCAGTTTTGATCCGTCTACTGGATCGTCTTCTGGATACACTTTAACCACGGTCACATCTTGCACGTCTGTGGGAACAAACTGGACACGATTATTTTTTGTATGCAGTATTCTGCATCATATTTCCCCACAGCATGCAGAAGATTGAAACATGGTTCACGGTTCTTCTCATCTATAGCAAACCAGACGTCAAGAGTTATTATGGATACGACACCGACATGCCTGGTTTGCGCCGGGTGTGAGTTGACTATGCGCTGGGGGAAAAATCATTTAATGCCAACAGGGGTTATCTATCAGCAGATGCTCGACATATGAATTTTTTTGCCTGAAAATCCCTAGAATTTATGCGTCGACCATACAGCGAAACTAGTGGGACGCAGCCTTTAGCCATTTGAATACATACATTTTTAGCTATGTGCAATGTTCCATTTCTTCTTAATAAATCTTTTCTATGAACTGGTTTCATGAAATGTACCCAAAATCATGTTTGTAAACACGAACATCTTATTAGCCTTTATAAACATTTCTGACCAGCTAATTTTGGCTGTCAGCCCACATGTGACAGAGGCTGCAATTTCATGCAGTGCTCTTTTTTCCAGGGGAGATATGGAAATGACAATCAATATGGCAGTCCACATTTTTATATGTATTGATATTTCATCAAAACGCATACTAATTATTGTAAAATCATAAGTTATTAGGAGCAACATGTCAACTGTATAAAACACAAAATTATTAATTCAAACTATCAAAGCAGGCATTTGATGTGCATGTCCCTTTAAGTTCTATTTTGGATTTCCAATAACTATATGTTACTCAGAACATGACACATCAATGACTCATCTCCTAAAACGAGAGCGTACTCACAGCAGCTCTTGTCGTGGATCTCGTCTGAGGCGTCAGGACAGTCACCAACACCGTCACACACCTGACGCGAGCTTATACAGGACCCACCAGCCCGACAGCGGAAGTCGTCTGCACTCTCACAGCCCTCACCCGCCTCCGCACCGCGGGGGGCTAGGTTGGGACAGAAGTACGTGTAGACGTGAACAGGGGAATAGGTTGAATAATAGCGGATATTCAGCCTTACGAACAAGTAACCCACAGCGGGGAATCACTGCACCGCCGGCCACAATTAAAACAAAAAATGACACAGCTACAATAAAGAAGAAGAAGAAGAAGAAGAAGAAGAAGAAGAAGAAGAAGAAGAAGAAGAAGAAGAAGAAGAAGAAGAAGAAGAAGAAGAAGAAGAAGAAGAAGAAGAAGAAGAAGAAGAAGAAGAAGAAGAAGAAGAAGAAGAAGAAGAAGAAGAAGAAGAAGAGAAGAAGAAGAAGAAGAAGAAGAAGAAGAAGAAGAAGAAGAAGAAGAAGAAGAAGAAGAAGAAGAAGAAGAAGAAGAAAAGAAGAAGAAGAAGAAGAAGAAGAAGAAGAAGAAGAAGAAGAAGAAGAAGAAGAAGAAGAAGAAGAAGAAGAAGAAGAAGAAGAAGAAGAAGAAGAAGAAGGGGGGAAGAAGAATCCCGAAACCAGCCAAACGTCCGCTAGTCTCCTACTTCCACATAGTTTGCGTTTTACTGCATGCTTCCCTTGCTTATTACCCTGGTGACATGTGATAATGCCATAAATTGTTTTTGCATAATTCCGTTGAGAAATGGCAGGATATTAATGGTTAGTGATGTGCATATTGATTTGTGCACTTATATAATAGTAATGTCTACGTAAGGGGGGTGGGGGTGGGTGTGTATACTGCTATGAATGATTTACAAAGTTACAAAGCTATGTCATGTATATTACTACACGATTACATATTCGTCTATATAATAGTAGTAATGTTTATGGTATAGTGTTTGTAAATAATAGTGGTATACACCCCCTCCGCCTCCCTTGATACTGATGCCCATGTGTTCATCCAATGAAATACAAACCATGACTCTTAAAATAAAGTCCCATGCTAATCTTTTAAATAGAATATGCCAATAGTTGAAAATAAAAGTAGATTTGAAAATATTCTTACCTTTAATGAGAGCTTTCACAATGATGATGGTGAGAAGAGTGTGTAAATTCATTTTGTGCGTATTTCCAAACAATATAATCTGTATCCACGCCGCGTTTCTGATGTTTTAATCCACATCCTTCTGTTTCTATTTCTAGGCAGATTATCTGGGTGACGCAATTCACATGACCAGATAATTATAGCTTCTTACTCTTAATTCCGCAACTAAAATATGCTAGGTGAAATAATAATTCAAAACAGTTCATGTCAGCTTGCATGTCAGCTGCCATGCAGTGCATGACAACATACATGAAAAGAGTTGGTAAGTAATGTACTTTGGTGGTCTGTAGCATACTATAATATTCAGTGGAAATTCATCTTCAATTGCATAGAACTGTAAACTATAGATCCAGAGTTAGCCGGATCTTTCAAAACGAATAGTTTGCCTTAGTAAAAAGAAACATGTGTTCTGTTCAAATAGGTAATATTGTTTGTATCCGGGTATACCAGTTACCACCACTTCAGAGTTACTAATTGTGAGATCTCTCATTCACTGTCGCTCACTCGTGAAGGCATTTTTGCGTAGCTATGATCATCTCACTACTAAAACATACCAATACCTATATAACATGGGTAGTGTCTAGTGTGATCTAAATATAGTGAAGTTAAAGTTCTACTATTTTATACACTCGGTGCCATATTCCTAAATTTCAGTTGTATGCCTGTAAAAGTCCACTGTTACTGGCATTATATCAACAAGGCCATGGTAAGAATTCCACAAAAACTAACGTTACATACCATATAATATACATGTATGCCAACCGATGCCATTGATTGCAAACGAATTATGGAACCAGCATATACATAAAAATTGAATATTCATGAAATACACAGTTATAAGTTACTAGCGTCTATATAGCAAATCGAAGAGTCTTGGTTATTGTGCAATTGCCCCCTTTATTATGTCCCTTTGTTTCTTTTATGGGGTGGGTCTCGATAATCCCCCCCCCCCCCACGACCAAATCCACTACTGGCTATCAGTGGATAGTCTAGTCACCGATAATCACGCTACGTGCAATATTTTCTCTATAATTATGCTTATAAACCCTCGGGGGGGGGGGGGGGATTCTCACATTAAAATAAGTGTTTTTCCCTGCCCTTTTTCCCCTACATTTTTTTATTTATGTCTGGGTGTCTTTTTCACAGTTTAGTATATTTTCACATTTTTATCCGATATTGGTATATTATGTCACATTTTTTACGGGAGGTTGTCGAAGATATGTTACCGTTTGCAGTGACATGTAATACCACTTGTGGGGACCATGAGACTGATTCTTAGACCAAAATACACGAGGCCCTGCTTTCTGAGAAACGACCTCTTCACCCTGCCATGGCTGCGTTGTTTTGTATGAAATGTATTTAACAGTGCACAGTTTCAAAAACAAACAAACAAGCAAACAAAAAAAAACAAACAAAAAATTATATATTTTTTTTTGAGATTCTCAAAAGTGAAGTGTTGTACCGAAATTTGAATTAATAAATTTATTATATAGATTTTGATTTTTCATTAGGTCTATCAAAAACATCTCTAATAGAATACAGTACAAACCCGAATCCATATGATGCATGCAGGATAAGCAGAATAGTATATGGACCATCACCTGTGTCTATCGTTGCCTGGGATGGTTCCACGCATGGTTTACTTATGGTTCCACGCATGGTTTACTTTACTTTAATTAATACAATGGTTGAATCTATTTCCTGCACATTTTCACAATACAAACTCAGACACGATGGCACAATATCAAACCACTGGTCCATTGGTGGGTCATAGACCAACACACATTTTTGTTGACTGTCACTGGCATTATGTCACCAAGGCTATGGTTTGCGTAAGAATTTCATAAAAAACCTAACGTTACATACATGTATGCCAACCGATGCCATTGATTGCAAACGAATTATGGACACATAAATAAAAAAAATCAACATTCATAAAATGTACATATATAAGTTACTAGCGTGTATAGCAAATCAATGTCTGGATTGTTTCAAACGTGCAATTTCCCCCTTTATAATGGTCCTTTGTTTCTTTTACGCGGTGGGGGTGGATAATCCGCCCCCCTCCCACTCTCCACCACGACCAAATCCACTATTGCTGTTGTCAGTGAATAGTCTAGTTACCTATAACCGCTCTACGATATTTTCTGTATAATTATGGGATCGTTCAAAAATGACGTCACCTCATTTTTGGCCTTTTTTAACCCCCCCCCCACCCACCCTTTTCACATTTCGTCATCTTTGCAGCAGCCCCCAACCCCCATGGTAAGTAATGTCATCTTTGCGCCCCCTCCCCCCGCAACATGGTTTCGCAATGACATTTAACATTCATTTAACCGTGCCGTTATATATAAATACAGTTGGATGTATGTGTCCATAATTTTGACATGATTTTACAAATTTATCTACGACATAAAGCAAAAATGGGAATGTGATTTCAGCTAGAAGTGATATCACAATTCACTTAACATGTCAAAGAGTAAGTTAAAATACTGTTAAACGACTACATCTGTTTTTCTTCAAAAGGTGACACCACCCAAGTGCTAGACCCTGTCCCCTGTCAACTTTCGTCATCTTTAGCTACCCCGCCCCTGCCAGGTGATGTCATTTGTGAACGATCCCTATGCTTATTAAACCTGGGCGCCTATGGATACAAACTTTTAGGTGCAAGCGAACAGCTCCCCAAGCGTGCTCCACTGCACCATAGCCTACATAGCACATGTACTACTGCTACATGCCAAACACGGAATCACCACCTCACTGTTAGTCAGCAATTTACACGGATTTAGCAATTAAAAAGGTAAGATTTTAAGTGAAATACACACATACTTTTGTTTACACACAACTAGAGTACTGTATATAAGCACGTGTTGTGCAATACTTGGATGCTGACATTCTACAGGATTAGAGTTCAACAGACTAGGGATTATAACAGTTGTACCTGCGCTGTATATATTGGTCTTAAATGGACGTGAAACGGTGAGTGATGGGTTTGATGTATAGTCGAATGAATCAACAGTTTTGCAATCATATAAAAGTTTATTTGTTAACTTTGGACAGATAGATTACAAGTTATCTTTGTGTACATATATGTTTGCGAACTGCCTATTATATTTAAATTTGTTGATAACGTATGGCCCCCACAATGGAGAATATCAAATTTATCCAACCATATACATATATTTATGGGGAAAGGGGGGGGGGGGCTTATTTATACTCAAAGCATTTATTTGTATTTACCTCAATGAATGTTTAGCTGGAAGTTGTAAATATCAGGGTCGAGATGACGCGTGATAATTAACATATAGGCAGATTGATATATACAAGCCATGTAGGCTTTAGACGGAACATGTTCGTTTCTCAAGTGCACAAAATCTTGTCAAGAGACTTCAAAAACGCTCCTAATAGCCATTTTTAGACAGTGCTGACAATGACAATGACACGTTTAAAATTGAAGATCTGTTTTTGAATGAACTAGTTATCATCTGTCTGAGAACTGCGTACGGTGTTTAACACCTCATTTAACACATTGACTGTGTCAAAAGGAGAGGGTAGGAATGTCTACCTAGGCAGATCCCCACCAAAATACCGTGTTTTTCATAGGGTTTTTGGCATGTTCGCCATTGATTGTGCTTAAGAAACTCATGAGATTTGGTGCGTCCCCCTTTTATGAAAACATGGATCTGCCTGTGTTTAAATCACGTGATCAATACGCTATTAGCTTATTAGGCTATCTTTTTTAATAGTCAAGCGTTAAAACATGATAATTATAAATCATTGACATGCTATTATTGGGGTAGTGGCATTCAGCTATTATTTGCATGGGAAAAGGGGCATTGGTTCGAGCTAAACGTCCAATACAAAGTTAATCAAGCATAGTAATGCAATGAAACGTAGTATTTTCCCCCTCTAAATATTCAAATAATTCAATGAATTTTGTAAATGAAGTGAACTTTAACAATGTACAGGACTTAGATATTCACCATTAATTTTGAAAATTATCCTAGATGAATCATACTTTAATGTCTCTCACATAGTTGAAACAGTTTGTAGCGTCTATGAGTTAAGCTAATCAATGACAAAATATGATTAATTTTAATCATCGAGCAACTGTGTCTAGAGAAAATGTGATTATTAACAGTATGTGTACTTCTGTGCGCATGTACGTTTGTATAAATAACCACTCTATCATATATCAATACCATGTCAAACGTGTCTTTACAAGTTCACAAGATTCATTACTATCTATTATCATATATTCACAAATACACACTGAACGTTCCATTAGGACCATACAGGTTTCTTTTCATAATACTAAGTACACCGTGAGTTTCATGTACTTTACCCCCACTTTGTTTTCTTATTGATGCATATGGCAAACTATTTTGAATGGGCGCAAACATCGTCCAATGCCATTGGTTCTTGTTTTTTAGGCATGAACATGCAAGCTGACATTGTCACCCGTGTAAATATGGCACTTGCATATATGCAGAAACCATTCTTTGAATGCATTTATTCATGGAGCTTGTAGCACACACACTAAAATCATATATGCATGTTATACATTTTCTACCAAGCATATTTATAACACATACATATATATCGATAAGATTATATGATTTCCTATCAAATATGATTGGGACTAAGTGGTATCTACTGCACTATATAATACATATTATTATGAATAGGTCAACACAATACAGACAAAGATCCCAGACCCACCACAGGTATTATAGGATAACAAGACCGTGAGCCGTTTAAATAGTGGCTATTCGATTTTTGTCATTAAGGAGCGTGACTATGCATATATGTGCAACCTTATGGTCTAGTCAATCACTAGACTAGGTTAAGTAGTAAGCCTAATATAAGTCGGCTAAGAATAGAGATTACTATTTTTATTAAGATTTGTGTCAATTGCATATGCACATATGCAGACAGGTTATGTACATATCATTGAAAACTAGAAGTGATGATGCTGGACTTGTTGGTGACCTTTTTGATAACATACCATGAAATCATAAAGCCACTATTTGCAGAATAGATTACGTGTATAATATCAACAATCAATGATACAATTTCTGTTGTGGACATATCTGTTCAGGGACGGGTCTATAAAAGTGCTGGCACACAGACTTTTAGAATTCCTCTTAATGGGGTGGGGATGGACCCTCCTCAACCTCACCCCATCCTCCCTTAACGGTTACATAGACCCACAACTGCCATACAAATAAACGGCAAGCCAGTTTCAAGAAGAAAATGGCTGAAACTGCCTTGTAATGGGGTGAAATACTAAACGAAGCAACCTCCACCATGTCTATGTTCACGGTGCTTCAACTGTCAGGCCGTGTTGGAGAAATCTCTCTAAGATGAGTTGTGCAGTGTTGGGAGCTAGTAGCACCATGTTGTGAGCATTTTTGGTACAAATAATCGATAATTTTCACTGATATATACTGAGAAGACATATGCCACATGAACTGTTGGATGGATGTATGTTGTTGATAGGACGATAATAGTAACATTCCTAGCATAAAAACTGACTTATAAGCCATTTTTGGCTGGGTGATATTACTAATGTATTTAAATATAAGCAGAATATGTATATCACATGTCAGTATAATAACTGATTATTTGACTTGACTTATTTGACTTGTATTGTTTTGGTCCACAAAATTTCCATCCTCTATTTCGTCTACCAAAACTATGTATGTTGTTAGAAGACATTGTGTTAGAAAGAATACTCTGTCAACTTCATTATGGCATACATATATCATTCTTAATCGAATATAAATGCTTGAAAATTGGTCCACAAATCAACAACCTCCAACATATTGGAAATTAACTGACTGGGTGTAGTAAGTATTGACATTGGGATTATGTGATTCTTTCTCCAAGTCTATGTGATATAGCTCAACCCTATATATAGACTATATATAGACTATATAAAGAATTCTCTAATACCGATGTCAAAACCCCCAACATGGTTAAACCTTCCCAACATCGACTAACAGTTGAAGCACTGTTTGTTTAGAGGTGTCATAGATAAATGATGTCACGAAGTCAAAAGAGAAAGCGACCTACTGAACTTTACTCAATACACTCGTATATAGGGCAGTAGCTTAGCGGTCATGATCAGGTCAAATAAGCAAGTTCATTGTGTTAGGCTTGTTCAACTACAAACCTGCCAAACATAGAAGCTATATTCCCTCCTATATATAGAACTTATTAGTGTGTGCCACCAGAGTAAACATATTGATTTGCAAACTATAGCCTCTTGTCCCCCCATTCAAATGGTCATCCTCAAATGTATGCCAAATATCAACACTTAATATGTATATTCTAATGTGTTAGCGTATACGGTTGAAGGTTAATTAGGATACATCCACTAGTTTAACAACTATACGCTAATCATCATATCATATAGTGACTGGGCTAAAGGAATAACATGTGAAGCATACATCCAGATATTCAAGAATCAAATTAGAGACTTTGTTTATACAATCTTAATAAATTTAGTCCATTCACAAGGTGTACACATGGGCAAAATAAGAATGACAAAACCATCAAGAAATAAACTATTATTGGGGCGATAATATAGATTAAACTGCATCATAAGAAATGGTGCTACTGATCCAATTATATCGTGGATGATTCAATATGTTGTGGTCAGTGTGTATGGATAAAACCGAGTTTGGACCAGCAATACCACGATGATGCAGAAACAATATGAATATATGTGTATATCGGGGATTCACATCGCTATACGTTTGCAATTGCAAACTGGTCCACATTGAAGAGATGTCTGGATTAAAAAGGTGCCCTGCAATTGTTTTTTTTAACTCAATATCATATGTTAATTGCCCGTGTACACCAGACACCCTCTACTCATACCGCCAGCTGTAAGCAAACTGGTCTAAAACGGTTCCATAGCAAGGTGGGCTCACATTCCCGTACGATTTGTCTTTATGGAGGCTCGTGGTGGTCTATTTCATGGGCCTCAGCATCATGTATTATTGTACAAGAAGTGGCGCAGGGGACGGTTCTATTGATTGTCATGCACATGCCTGATGGAGTGTTCGGCCCGGGGGACAAAGGCTAAAGGCAGGGAATCAAGACAGCAATAGAACGTACAAGTGTGTTCAAGCATGGCAGTCCCTAAGCCGTAGGTGGATTTCGAATGTGTATTGACACTTGTCAAGTTGTCTGGGGAGGTTAGCTCAGTGGTAGAGCATCTGCCCATACATATACGACTGGTCTGGTATCTGCAGAAGGCCGTGAGTTCGATTCCACGACCTTCCAAACTTTTACAAGGTTCCCGAATATTTCACATGTTAAACCACTACCCCCTCCCATGACCATGATGCTGAGGCCCAATGCCCATGGTCTATTTATCAAAGACTTGTACCGTGATAAACGGTCTATGGTCTCATCACAGAGCCTGGTACTAGTTGTCGGCTGTACTCGCAGGCCGCCACCCCCACACAGCATGCTGAGCTGCTTCCCGCGCGGCCGTGTCACCGCCGCCGCCGGCCCGGGCGGCCACCACGCGGCGGGCGCGGACGGGGACGACCGGCCGGCGCTACACAGCGCCGTGCTGCGCGGCAACCAGGTCGTCATACAGGTACGTGCGGGGTCGTGAAGGAGGGGGTGGGGTGGTGGTGAGGGTGTGTGTGGGGGCCCCCCCTTTCCCACTAAAATACTTCATTTTCATAGGTTTTTTTACCATCTATCACGTGTACGAAACCCATGAAATCCCTGAAGTGCATCCCCCCCTTTCTAAAAACCTGGATCTGCCATTGTGAATGTGAGGCTCCATCCCGGCTCTTCCACAGTTGGGTTGGGTATATAATGTTCAGCAGAAAGATCCCCGATTTTGAGATGACAAAATATCCAAGATTGCCTATTTCTAGGCAGTCAAACCCCAACAGAGACCCCTTAATTTCTCAAAATCGCAAAGCAAAGACCCACAGTGTTGCCAGGTCAAAATATTTGAGACCCCCTAATGTGGCATTTTTAAGACTCACATTTAACCAAAAATTAAGACCCCCGATTGTGAACTCACCGTGGAGCATACCTACCCAAAACAGACGCTAGTGTCCCCCGACCTCCCCACACCCTGGGGTGAGGCTATATACAAGATCCATGCGTGGGCCCCCTCTTTCACGCACTAAATTTAATTTTCATGTTTTTCTTGCTGTCACTGTAAACCTTCGCATGTGCAAAAAACCCATCATGAAATCTGTAAGTGCAGCCCCTACCTTTTTCTAAAAACCTGGATCTGCCAGTGTGAGGGGTGTGAGGATGAGAATGGGCATTGGGTTACGAGAGACGTGGGATTTGGCCAAGGCGGGTGTGTATGCGGGTGGCACGAGTGGTGTGCGGGTGGGGGTTGGGGGTGGGTGGGTGTGACGGTGTGTGTTGTGAGGGAGGAGGAATAATGGGGTGACAAGTGGTAGTTAGTGTATATACAGGGAGATTGATCATTCACTTGTATTAAACAATAAAATATATGTATACAGGTCAATACAGAATAACATTCAGACAGAATCAGCTGGAATCAGTGATAACAAATCAATTCTGGTTCATGCAATAAATGCTACACCAGCAATCCTTCATTGCTGCTATAACCTACATTACGCAATTTAAATTGATGGCCCCCTCAAAGCAGCACCCAAATTGTATTACAAGTAGGTAAAACAAGCCATCCTAATCTGTCAGCCTGGATCCTCTGCTGAATGTTTGTGAGACTGCTGAGGGCCACTCGTCCTTATCACCGGCTTGCACTCTGGGCTATTTGCCCTATATTCTCCAATGATAACACTATTGCCGACTCTCCAAGTGATAAGTGAGATAGAGTGCATTTCACACTCCATCCTCTTTTTTGGCGTCACTGATTCATTATTAGACATTAAGGACACGAAAGGACGAAACTTATTATCTAGCTGTTTACCATATACATGTTTTAGGATGCAATATTCTCTCGCAGATTTCAAGCTCATAATGTAAAAAAACCCTAATCATTTAATCGCATTTCATTCAAAATCAATGCTCATTTTTGACCAAAGTTGCTATCCACTCCAGTAAAATCTAGTGTCGCCGTTGCATAGTTTAAAATTCCGTTTACTGAATTCACCACCTCAATCACTTCTGAATTCGAAAACAAATATTAGAATAATTTAGTCTGACTAAATATCAACTCTCGACACAGTTAACATTCGAATTCGTCCGTCAATATCACCACAATAGAAGTTAAAAATAGAATTCTAGAGTCACTAATGGCAGCTCATGCAAATATTTGTACTTTTTCACTTGATACCGGTGGTAGTAATACAGTAATGCCATGCCGTGTAGACACTTTGCATGAGTAATCACTACAGAGGGTGGCGCAAGAGGTGGCAAGAGGGGTTTCTGGCAGTGGATAGAGTTTATGTTCACTCATATGAATGTCATCGCCAACTCTGCATATTGCACCAGAAAAAAATGGTCCCTCTACTTTTGAAACACCTGCATCTAGTGTAAACGACCCGCTAACAACTCGGTTTTCAGAGAACGAAAGCTTCTGGATCATGAGTTATCCATTGATCCTGTTTGGTGAGCAAGAAATGATAATTGGTTTTAACCATACATGTGCCCATGCTCAGTGTTTATGTAAAAGGGGCTTCACATTTTCTGATTGGGGGCAATCGTCACAAGAATATGTTCACGAAGGTTTCTTGAAATGTTCATGTCTTTATCTTATCAGACGGAAATTGGACACTCAAGAGGGGTTAATCTGAATTCCCTTACCCCCGCCCCCCCAAAAAAAACAACAACAAAAACAACAACAACAAACCAAACCAAAATAAACACCCCCCTCCAAAAAACAAAAACTAAAAAGCAACAAAAGCAAAAAATAACAAGCAAACAACAGCAACAAAAACAAAACAAACACACACATGCACAAAAAGCAACAAAAAACAAACACACATGCGCAGACAAACATACAGACTCACGCACACACAACAACAGCAGCAACAAACACAACTACAAATATCTGAGCACGAGCCTGCTATAGTGTGTGCTTCTGTGGCCAAGGGGTTAGGGAGTTTAACTCGTGACCAGAACTCATACCTAGACTGCTCCGTGGTACCCAATGGCAGATCCTGTTTTTTTGAAGGGGGGGCGCACGTAAGGAAATGGGGGCGCACTTAAGGAATTTCATGAAAAACCCTATGAAAATGAAGTATTTTAGTGGGAAGGGGGTGGGGGGGGCGCCCTCTGCGCCCCCTGGATCTGTCTATGGTACCTACACGTTAAATAGGTACAGGTGAGGTGAGTGAAAGCTTGTGCGAGCGATTACCATCTCTGCGCCACAGCAGCAAATGCTGTGTGCAAGCCAGTGCTGTATGTTCCCCAGGGAGTTGAGAGAGATATAGTACGGTGTCGAGGATGCCGATGACCCTGGTGTGAATGTAAAGTAATCTAAACCTGCGCTGCAGAGGGGAAAAAGACCTTACACCAATACATTTACATTTGGTTTGGTTTAAGTAAGTAAGTAAGTAAGTAAGTAAGTAAGTAAGTAAGTAAGTAAGTACTTTATTAATCATCATACATGAAACTTGTTTTGTGACATATTGCAAAAGACGACTTAGACAATGGACACATTGCAATAGACAAGTACTACATAATATAAACAAACAAGACATCTGATAAATGCTACTGGCGTACTGCGCAGGTCGACCCGGCGCGGGGCGAGATCGACGTGAACGCGCGGGACGAGGAGGGCAACACGGCCCTGCACCTGGCCATCGAGCGCGGCTACGACAAGTGGGTGGACTACCTGCTCGACCACAAGGTACTGCAAAGTACTATAGTACTATAATACTATTTTTTATAATATCTATTTTGAAGTACTAACTTACGGGAAGGAAGTATGTATCTCCATCTGGGATCCTCATCCAGCACACTTTAAATCATATTTCATGCACATGTCATTTGTTGCACACGTCCTATATAAAGTGTGGTGGAAGAGAATTTGGCCATTTTCTATTAAGGATGAGAATAAGGATAATGACATTTCATTTCAGAAGTATCAAAATACACACACGCACGCACGCGCACACACATACAAGTATATACACATGTACATATGTACATGTACATAAAAACTTCAACCATTACAAACTTATCCATGCTGTTGTCTGCCATCAAATCGCAGGCGGACCCCAACGCCATGAACAAGTGGGGGATGACGCCGCTCATGGTGGCGGCCAAGCACCGGCGGCCGGCCATCATGCTCAGCCTGCTCAACTGCCGCGCCGACGTGCTCACCACCAACGAGCGGCAGCAGGCGGCGCTGCACTACGCCGCGTGCAGCGGCTGCGCAGACTGCGTCAAGTACCTGCTCACGTTCAAGCCCAAGGTGGGTGTGGTGGGGGTCGGGGTTGGGATAGGGTTGTGTGTGTGTGGGGGGGGGTAGTGTAGTAGGCTAAAGTACAGTAGAAACACTCTCTAATCAGACCTCTATTTGGTCCACCTTTGGTTGGAACCAGTGGGACCAGTGAGGTGGTCTCTATTCGTGTAGGCTAAAGAAGACAAAAAAACCCCTTCTAATTAAGACCACCACCACCCCTCTATTGAGACCACCTCTATAACACGACCACTTTTCATGGTCCCAATCCTTCATAAATTAAGCTATCGAAATGAACCTCTGTATAGAGACCACCTCTCTATTGAGACTACCCAATACTGTTCCCAAAGATGATCCTAATAGAAAGGTTTCAAGAAAGCAAAAAAAACAAAAAAAACAAAACAAAAAAAAAACAAAAAAGCAAAAAACAACAACAAACAAACAAACAAAAACAAACAAATATACCAAGCAATCAACTTCATCTGAAAAGCACAATCAAGTATGGTCAAGACATGTAGTTGTTCTTCAAATAATCTCCAAGTCATCACCCCACTATACCAGAGACCAGAATCATCATACCGCACGTATGAAATCAAATCCTACGACTGTCCTGACCAGTGACCACTTGTAGTATCATTTGACCAGCTGACCACCGCTGTGTTCCAGGTGAACCTGCAGGACAGTGACGGGGCCACGGCGCTGCTGCTGGCGTGTAAGTACCAGCACGCCGGCATCGTCAAGCAGCTGCTCAAGCACAAGGCCGTGGCCAAGACCAACCCCAACCTCAAGGTCAGTGTGGGCACACAGCACATTTCTTATGTCAAGAACAGTATACAAGCTCGAGCCCGTAATATGTAGTTATTAAACACAATGCGAACTGTATTAAGCACAATGCAAACTGATTGTGCCAATATTCCCAACATCAACACTACCCAAGTGCTTGCACTAGTTGACCTCTTGATTTCATCACGGATTTTCTTAAAACTGCTTGAGCTGTATTTTCAACTGCTCTTACAAGGCTGTATATTTTGTATATGTTACATATATACCAGTGATGGTGGTGGTGGTGGGTGGGTCGAGGGCTATAAAGGGTCAAGAAATCTCTCATCCCCAATTTGTTTGCCCTTTTCTCCCACATCCCACAAATAATAAGGGTTTTCCCCACATCCCACAAATAATAAGTGTTTCCCCCCACATCCCACTTCCTTGAAATTCCAAATCACAGTTTTTTTGCCTTTTCCCCTACATTTCACTTCTTTATAAACCCGCCTCACTTGTGTGTACCTGTCACATGTTGCCTATTAAAGTCTTCATTACACACTAGCCCACGTGATATGATGATGGGGTAACGGTGGGGTTGGGGCGGGGTTTGGTGTGGGGCTATACAGAAGTGGGATGTATGGAAAAATACAGAAAAAGAGGAATGTGGTAAAAGCCAAGTAAAAGAGGCATAGAAGTGGGATGTGGAGAAAAAAGCCAGATACATTGTGTAATGCGTGAAAAAGCCCCCCCCCCCTAAAGGGATGTGGGAAAACAAGACAGAAATGAGGAATATGAGATTTCTTGACTGCCCACTTTTCCCCTCAGGACGTGGCCGGCCGTGCGCCGCTGCACTGGGTGGCAGAGATGGGAGACGCGGAGACGGCGAAGGTCCTCATCAAGGCCAACGCAGACATCAACTGGTGAGTGCCGGCAGATGGCAGTCATGTACTTCAACATACTTTTTTCTATAGTCACGGCAGTCCCAGGTCTGTAGTTTTAATTGCAGTCGGACAGACATTTTATGTAATAAATTATACATAATAATGATATACCGGAATGTATAGTAGACCTACCACGCAGACACGTACAATGACGATGTAGCTTGGTCATTCATAATCACCCCCTCCTCTCCATATCGTGTACAAATGTTCCAGTACAGCGACAGTAAAGGCAACAGCATCCTCCTACAGTGTGCTAGTCTGTTACATTGCTACAGTGTGCTATTCTGCTACATTGATACAGTGTGCTAGTCGGTAACACTACTGGAGTGTGCTGTCTGTGACACTGCCACTGTCTTGACAAGGCCTACCATGCAAAACACAATGGCCTCCAGACTTTTTCTGTCTATATAAACCTTTACCAATACCGCTCAGATGGTCACATTGACCGATATGGGGACTTGACTAGGACTCTGCTATTGACCTATAGAATTGAATAGTTACTTGACTCAAACTGCTATTTCCTCTAAAATTGAATAGTGACTTGACTCCGACTCTACTAATGCCCTATTGAATTGAATAGTTAGTTGACTTTGACTCTGCCAATGCCCTATAAAATTGAATAAAGACTTGACTCCGACTCTACCAATGACCTATAATATTGAATAAGGCCTTGACTGTGACTGCTGTTTCCACCCTCAGCAAGGACGGTGAGATGGAGACGGCGTTCGTGCGCGCCATCAAGCGTGACAACCTGGCGGTGCTGCAGGTGTTGGTGGAGGGCGGCTGCGACCGCGTCGACGTCGACGGCCTCAACGGCAGCGCCATGACCATGGCCTCCATGCTTGGTCGCGACGAGGTGCGCACAGCGCTATACACTTGCTTGGTCTTAGAAATATTAGAGTATTGGATTGCAACTACTATTGTCGTCACTAGGTGGCATATATATATCATTATAGTTACAAGAATCGTTCCATTTTCGCAGCTAGAGGGTATGTACATATACGTTCATAGGCAGATCCAGGTGGCGCAGGGGGGCACCCCCTTCCTTTTCCCACTAAAACACTTAATTTTCATAGGTTTTGTTTACACGTCCGCCATCGATCACGCCTATGAAACGCATGTAGTCTCTAAAGTGCGCCCCCCTCTTTTCTAAAAACCTAGGGCCATTGCTTGTGTGTTCTTAGAAATATTAGAGTACAATCGCAGCTACTATTGTCATTGCTATGTGGCATCTATAGCAAAATACAGTAGCTACAAGAATCTTAGTACCATTTCCGTCGCTAGGGGGTATATACATATACGTTAGTCTCGATTAACAAGGCCCTGTGATACTAGGGCATAGCAGGGGGAAATGATAGATACTAGTACTTATTATTGTTTGTCTAAAAATACCCACAATGCACTTGTTTGTATCCACCTGGTGGTGGATATGGTAGTACGATAGATTGCACCCCCTCCAAGCCCCTCCCAGTGCCACCCCCTCGCCATACAGTCCCCCTGTGCGGCTGTGCCGCCCCCTCTAACCCCCTCCTTATGCCCCTAGGTGCTGCGGCTGCTCATCAAGTACGGCGAGGACCTGGACGAGGTGGGCCACATCGGCCTCACGCCGCTCACCGCAGCCACCTTCGAGGGCCACGTGAACGCCGTCAACATCCTACTAGACGTACGTACAACGTGAGGTGTCAGGGCATGGGCCTCAGCATCATGGAAGCGGGTAGGGGGTATATACATGTAATTGTCAACTGCTATGGTTTACACTACATGTGTATATACCATACAGTATACAATATATATGACTAGTCATATGACTATAGTATGGTATAGTGTTTGTAAACCATAGTAGTAGACCATTATATACCCCCTCCCCCTCCCAAGATGCTGAGGCCCATGGTGTCAGGGGTTACACATACAGTGGAACCTCTCTATTAGGACTGTCTTTGGGGCCAGTTTTAGTTGGTCTCAATAGAGAGGTAGTCTCTATACAGAGGATCATTTTGGTAGGTTTATGAGGGTTTGGGACCGTGAAAAGTGCTGTTTTAATAGAGGATGTCTCAATAGAGAGGAGGCCTTAATTGGAGGTTCTACTGTATTACGATAGTGTTAGCAGTATATATATATATTAGGAAATGCCTGTTCCGTTGAAAGTGATATGTGCCTCAGTAGATAATGGTCTACTTTGACAGTTATTCTATATGTTATTCTATATGTTATTCTATATGTGTATGATTTTCACATCCCACAGGCCGGTGCAGATCCCAATGTCCCTTCTCGGATGGGTGCAACCCCGATCATCAAAGTGTCCTGCTTTATCAGAGAGTGCAATGCTGAGAGAAGACACAAGATCATGGCTGCTCTAATACGGGCAAATGCAAACCCTAACTTCAGATGCACCAAGGTAGTTCTATATCTGTTATCTCACTACTTGATAATAATTTTTGATCTATGTTGCTTGTAAAATAACACACTTTCTTACTTGTGCTTGTTGGTATATATAGCTATTTGAGTTTTGCACATGATTAGTCATGCTACGGGAAAACACATCTACTGAACCCTTGCTCGGTGGAGCATTACATTTCAAGCATTATGATCATGCATTGTCATTTTTCAGAAATGTTACATCATAATACATAGTTTTTAGTGACTAACATCTGTTTGGCCATAAAAAACACTACTATCAAAACTATTACCTATGATGTAGTTGCAAATGATGCTTGAGTATTAATGTCTTTAAAAGTTTGCATCAAATTTATAATTTTAATTAGTCTCAACAATATCTAATAGTGTGTGTGTGTGTGTTTATGTATAGAAAGAACAAGATGTAGCTAGTGGGAGTGCAAGCATGAGTAGAACTAGGCAGTACACACGTCTCTATACTACTAATATGTATATTTTTTCTACTATCCAAAGTACCCATGAACCATGCTGCTTTGTTTGTTACTAATTGGGTTTATTATGTAGATTTGCAATGACTTGAAAATCCAACCAATTATACATGGGGGACTGTGGAAGACAGGTGGATCAATTCATATTTGTTTCCTGTTTTTTTTCTCTTTCTGATACTGACTGGTGTTTTTGTATCATTCAGGCTGGCTACTTCACAGCGGTCACTAACGGCCGCAACTGCCCACTGTCCTACGCACTGACCAGCGGATACGTGTCTATGATACAGATGCTGCTCATTGCCGGCGCAAAGGTGGGTGTTGAGCAAACTGATTTTATTGCAGTGCACAGCTGTATAACATTGTTATTTTACACGTCCGCCATCACTTGTGCATACGAAATCCATAAAATCCCTTACTAAAGTGCGCCCCCCTTTTCCAAAAACATGGATCTGCCAATGACCACCACAGCTTTTTGTGTCCTGCTCTAGGTGACCGCGTCTGAGGTGCATGAGTGGATGCGCCTCAACGAGGAGCAGAACTGGTTCAACGGCGAGCAGCTGCTCGGCGACATGTACGACTGGGCCACCTCCGTGCGCTCGCTCAGACACCTCGCCAGGTTAGTCACTCACATGGTCTACAAGTACAGTAGAACCTCTCTATTATGACCACCTTTGAGTTCATGAAAAGTGATCCCGTTATAGAGGTGGTCTCAATACAGAGGTGGTCTTAATGGGAGGTTCTGCTGTACAGTAGGATCGTTATTGCGATCACTCGTGGGACCGACTAAATGTGGTCTTAATGGAGAGGTGGTCTTTATATATGGAGTTTCCCATTGAAATCATTTTGAATGATTGAGACCAAGAAAAGCGTGTCTTATTATAAATGTGGACTCATTATAGAGCTGGTTTTAACTGGAGGTTGTACTGTACATGTGCCAGTCTGATGATGCAGATCCAGGTTTTGGAAAGAGGGGTAGGAGTACAGGTGGGTGTCGTATGCACGGGTTTCGATTGCAGATATGCCAAAAATACCATGAAAATATTTCTGTGGGAAAAGGGGGATCTGGTTCTGCCTATGAATGTCAATCCCTGACAATTTACATGACAGTAGTAGGCTAAGAGACAGAAAAAATATGTTGTGGAAAACATTATTGAGGAGATAATTGGGCAAATCGCACCAAGCATAAGACTAGATGAGGTGAGGAGAAAGTGGATGGCATTTGTATAGTTATATGAAATAGGGAATAGGGAGTATACTTCCTGTATCGATAATGCCTTACAATATTTCTTAGTAGATTACTTACTTTTAATTTATCATTGTGTTGTGTTTTACTAATTACTTATTTTCCTGTCAGCAACATATTTCTTAATTGGGTTTCATAGTTTAGTCAATTATATCGATAATAAAGAAGTGCTCACTGCTTGGGATGCTGGCATCATTCTGGTCCTACAACCACGGGGTCATAAGTTCTAATCTCTTGAGTGCCACTTGATGTACTAAAATGAATGTTTGGCTTCATAATACAATATGTCAATGTGTGGAAGGAACGTGTTTGCTATTAAACAGGGAATTGCATCGGACATAAATGATCTGAAATGGATGCAATAATCCTAATTAGTTCCTATGTCTCTAGCAATGGATCAAAGATCTTCTTAATCCCTAAATTGTTATCTGCAAGTTTAAAAAGGAAATCGTGTGCACACTCTTACATTTCTCTTGGTTTCTAGCATTATCTCTTGCACTACTCACCTAATTAACTTCACTCCACCAATGTGTTCATTAATAATAAATTAGCTTTCAAAGAAGTACCCTGGTCACCTCTTCCATTAGTACACCTCACCAGTTTAACCCATATTAATGCTTCAAGACAGGTGATTCGCGACAGACTGGGCGTGCGTGTCCAGAGCAAGATCCCACACCTTCCACTGCCACCACCCATGCTGCAATACTTGAACTTCACGGAGTTTGATAGTCTTGGGATGCAAGTGGCCGAGTACATTAACCCTCCACCAAGGCCAGAGCTACGCGTCACCCCATGTTCCGCCACTCTCTCCACACTCGTTCAGAAAATGTTCAAGGGAACTTTACACTATGAATTCTTTACAGAATATCAAGCAATGAATCAGACATAATTAGTGCAGATTTTTGTGTGGAATTTTCTATATTCTCTAGTGATTTGAAGGAAATGTATATGCAAGACGTCATTAACGGTGAAAATTGATTAGTGTGTGCGTCGAAGGCGGATGTTTTTCCAACACTCGGACAGCCAAGTTTTCAGGTGGACCTTGAAAAATAAATATGACCAAACGGACCATAGGATGCCTATCGCCAGTGTTGTAATCCGCGGGTGTGTTTTATTTGTGTTGCACGTTTTAACACAATGAATATTTTCAAATGACCAAATGACCTCCAAGTGGTGGTCCCTGGTCATCGACGGATTTCGAGAAACTGTCCTTGCCATTCGGTTTTAGATTTGAGAGTTGGACTTTGTTTGAGCTATGAAAATAATAGAAATTTAGAAATAAGATTCACAATATCAGTAATGTAAGGTTGTCAGTTCATAGTAGAACTATTTTTAGAATGCTTTGTAGCTTTTAGAAATATAGATAACTGTTTGCTGTGTATTTATGTTACATGTCTGAATAGTGCCGTATCGTAAAATAGTAGCTCTGTTTAAAAATATATTGTCATACATAAAGAATGGTTTATATTTATCGAAAAAATCAATACAAATATTTAGAATTACTTGTGTTATGAGTATACCGGGTATGTTTAATACAATCACATTGAAATGTTGAATATGTACTGATCTCTGTTTGAATCTGTGTGTTTTACTTGCACATTCATGCTACAGGTTTACGGGTGCCTGTTAATTACATCTGTATATTTCTGACATCTTTATGCATGCTCTAAATGTACCAATTCATATTCACATTCACAACTTTCACTGTTCTAATTTCACACTACTATCTTCATTCTCACTCTCATCTAACCTTTGCAAAGCACAATGCACATACACTTAATATCAACACACAAAATGCACTCCCCTCATTTCCACACACACAACGCCTCTTTATCTCTCTCTCACCACATTTCACCACTGCTTATCATAGGCAGATCCAGCGGTGGGGTGGGGGGGGGGGGACGCGCGCCCCCCTTTTCCCACCAAAATACTTCATTTTCAAAGCGTTTTTGCATGAAATCCCTTATGTACGCCCCCTCTTTTCCTTAAGTGCGCACCCCTTTCCAAAAACCTGGATCTGCCATTGCTTATCTCACCTTATCTTACCTTGCAGACACACGATCCGCGCCAGCCTGGGCTCGTGCGCGCACCTCAAGCTGTCACGCCTGCCCGTGCCGCCGCCCATCCAGCGCTACCTGGCCCTGCCCGAGCTGGATGCCGTGGCCGTGAAGAAGGGCGAGGTCAACGAGCAGACTTTCGCCACCGTGGCGCTTGCCATGCACGTGCTGCCGCCGTGCGGGCTGCGCGCGCTGCAGGGCACGCTCAGCTACGACTTCTACCACGAGATGCTGCGATAGCAAGGAGACTCGGCTACGACTTCTACCACCATGGTAGATGCTGCGATAACTTGAGACTGAGCTATGACTTCTACCACGATATGCTGCGATAATAGGAGACAGCAGCAGCAGCAGCAGCAGCAGCAGCAGCAGCAGCAGCAGCAGCAGCAGCAGCAGCAGCAGGCGAAGAGAGGGACAGAAGAAGAGATGCCCACCGTGTGTAGTAGTAGTAGCACTTTGTGTATAGCTGTTACAAGTTATATCCATAAGAGTTGGCAAGTTTTCGAGATAAGAAATCCCTTTTGTGAGATGTAGGTTGTGACTGTGACTGTGACTGTAACTGTGACTAACGTGAGTTGACTCGTGTGACTTCTCACCAAAGCGCTTTGTGAGAAGTCGCCCCCATCGGTATGTCTGAGCCGGGGTTGGACAGATAGCCAGGGGCGTGCCGTGTATCGATCAATACAATGCAGAATGTCGCAGCAAGAGGAGGGCGTTGTGGGGGATGTTGTGGTCCCGTGCATCACATAAACTTGCTGCTATTTGATTTGTTGCAGCAGGTAAAACCATGTGGTCGTATCAATTGGTGCTGTTGATAAACGACAGAGTACATTGGGGTGATACGAAGAAGTTGAACAGAATTTTCACAGGATATTATTAGAAATTGTCCCAAGCTTTCACGCACAGATATGTGTCCGTTTTATAGTGAATGAAGTCATCAGACGACATTAAAAGGATCCTTGTCTCTCTCAGCTGGTGTCTTTTCATAATGAGCTTCAGCGCGTTTGTCACATAGTGCTACCGACGTTTTTGTTGTATCGACAACCAAAATCTTTGAAGAGGTTTGAAGTGAAAGGCCGCTTCAACACATCACATCATTTTAACCACAGTGAAAATAGATTAAGAATAATGATTGTTTCAAACCTGGATAGACGAATCTCCTTCATGGCATACAATACTGGGGGGGGGGGTGTTTGTCGAGGACAGTTGAGCAAACTGTTATGATACAAATTTTCAGTCGCTGCATCATGAGCTTGTAGCTGTTTAATGTGGATGCTCTGCTGGGAGTTAGTTTGTGGTACTCTATCTGGATGGACCTTTAGATACCGATGTGTGAATGTTTAACCTGTCGTAATACCATAATACCGTAGTTGTGTGGCTGTGATTTAGTGATACTGTGTCAATGGTAGTTCCATTTGGTATAAATGCTTGTATCCACTTTACACAGACACCTATAAACGTACTGTGATTATTTGAAAATTCCTCCATCAAATGTCACTCAGATATGTTGTGTATGATTTGATTAAATTGAAAATTTGTGTGACAACTGTGATATTGAACGTTTTGGATGTTTTGTACACCACTTTCATATAAGTCTCATTACCGGTAGATGTTTTGTGTAACAGCAATGTAGTTGATAAAATATAAATTGTTAATAAATATACATCTATATATATATTAATCATTTTGATTGTGGTACATCCCAAAGTAGCAGCATAGTAAACCAAAAGTTACATACTGAAAGGCCAGTCAAAACAAAAAAACCTTGGTTAGACCACCGGCACCTTCAAGGCAACCTGACTGAGGTAATTAACTATAGGGTCAGCCTTATTTTTTCAAATTACATTTATTGTCAAGCCTTTACAACAAGAACATATAAAATACCATGCATAATACCTTTAAAACATATAGAATACAGTGAATAAAAATACAATTAATGATAAACATGTTGTAACAAGAAAAGTATTAATTAAAATACAATGGATGTAACAAAGTGTTCGCTTTAGAGTAAAGGACATTAGTTGTTGTCTTTTTAAAAAAAGAACATTTGCTTAAAAACTTTGCAAAAATAAATAATGTGTATTCATTTTTTGATATCAAAAATTTATTAAAAATACTAGTGTTGTCTAAATTATGAAGGTTGCCTTCAATATTCTTTAGAGCCTCATATAAAACTTCTCTTTCTGTATTATATATTGAACATTCTATAATAAAATGAAATTCGTTTTCTATACCTTTATTACATAGTTGACAAATACGAAAGTTTTCGTCCAGTTTTAGTTTTAGTTTTAATGTAAGGTCATGTGAACTTTATTGTAAGGAAGTCAAGCAAATAAGTATTTTTGAAGGAAAAACTTCAAATCAAAACACCAAAATTATTAAGTAAATGAAAAATCAGTCAATAGTTTCGTATTCGTCGCTAATTATCGTAGCATAAACTTTAACTGTTTTATCAATATCTGCAGAGTTGACTTGTTCATAGTGGGACACCAGTTCTGGAGATTCATTGACTGTACTGACAGAGTTTCCAAGAGAAATGGCATTGGCATTGTCATTTGTAGCATTTATGTTCTTTGTCCTTCTGAAGAAACGAACTGCATAGAATGTAGCAATGCTGGCCATCACAAGTAGAATGCAGGCTACAACCGCCAGTATGATGATAACATTCTTATGGTTTTGAAGAGTTTCTGGAAAATGAAAATTAAAAGAATTATCAGGAGCATTAAAATACTAAATTTATACAGCAAACATGCTGTGAATTCGTGATGGTTATACAGCACAAATATTAGCCCTTCTTAGTCACCAATATAACTTTCCCCTGTGCGCAGAATTTTGTATTCAATACGTATCCAGCAAAGGGGAATACGACTAGCTTATCAGTGTTGGAGATACAGCAACAGAATGAAAGTTATAATTTCTCTGAATAATCCTCCTTGCTCTTGCTCTCAGCTCTTGCTATCAATCACATGTAAACATAAAAACATTCTGATGATACAAACACGTGGTTGATATGTCATACTTGAGTAGATTATAAGGGTAATGGTCTAATTTAGTGTGGAGACAACACTATAGCTCGCACGAGTGGTGTCGAAGCCTGCTCGAGTGAGCATTAGCAAACAAGAGCAGGGTAGACACCACACATGCACAGATAAACTGATCTCCTACGGCTCCAATCAGAATCGAGAATGAACGGCAAACTGGGGAGAAGAATATTTTACCTAGCTCACTTGTCATATCGGGTACGTCACAGGCATGTCCGGTCCATCCTTCCTCACACCCGTCCCCGTCACAGCGCCCACTGACCGCATCGCAGGCGGCACCGCCCACACAGTGACAACGCAGACTGCAGTTACGTCCAAACGTGCCCGCAGAGCAAGCTGGGATAGAAGAAACACTGTGTGGCGTGATAATTCAGTATTTATTTTAGCGAGATACGTTATCTACCTACATAATTAGATGACTTCCATGTGATGCATTTCGCCCCAAAGACAAAAGCAGTTGATGTGGGAGAAATTAATTTTATTGAAAGGTGTGTTCATAAATGTATTTTCTTGGTAGTAAACACTACACAAGTTACAGTTGTAAAGAGTGTAAGTGGGTCTTGCATATTACTAAGCATTCAAATTCAATTACTCTATCATTTTAGCGCGATACCTGTATCACAGTTTAATCCTGTGAAACCACTTTTGCAGCCAAGAAGACATTTCCCGTTATTGTCACACAGGTCTTTGAAGCAATTAGAACATTCAACATCACCATTGAATCCTAACTTGCAGCCACCAATACAAGTTCCTGTATTTTTGTCACAAATGTTTTTGACACAATTATGTGGACATGTCAGGTTGCACACATCTCCAAAATATCCCTCTCTACATGCGAGACAGCTACCAGATGATTGGTCACATCCATTGCAGCCACCTAGATCGTCATCACACTCTGAATTGTAGCAGTCAGCTGGGCAGGTGATGTTGCATGTTTCACCATAAAATCCTACGTCACACGGGGAACAGATACCGTCTGTCATGTTGCACTGACCTTCAGAGCAGAAGCCACATGGTTGGTCACAATAGTTGCCATAGTTACCAGGGGTACAGCTTATACATTTGCCCAGCACACGTTCACAGTTGTCACAGGTACTTGGACAGAGATTCTTGCAGGTGTCACCAAAATATCCAGGGGAGCAGTTCATGCAAGCGCCAGTAGTTTGGTCACATCCCTCCACTGTACACCCTTCTGGACACGGCTGATCACAGTTTGCAGAAAAATAACCTGGGATACAGCCATTGCATTCACCACCAGGGAACCTGCATCCTTCATGAGAACAATTTCCACAAGGTTTGTCACATGTAAGTCCATAGATACCTATAGCACATGATAGGCAATAACCATCTTCTTGAGTACATTGGTTATTAGGACAATATGTCGGGCACGCCTTTTCACATCTATCTCCGTGATATCCAAGTTTAC
>CM032664.1:27196776-27223197 GCA_019095985.1 Streblospio benedicti | reverse complement strand
CATTTTTATACGTGGCAATAATTACAATCATGATTTTGCTGTTTCTACACAGTTACATCACCACTGTGTTGAATTAACTTTTTTGTTAAACACTAAAGGGGTCGTTCACAAATATCGTCACGGGGTGGGTGGGTCTAGCACTTGGATGATATCACTTTTTTTTAAAGTGTAGTTAGCCAACAGTATTTGAACTTACTTTCTGACATGATAAGTGAGTTGTGATATATCTACTAGTTGAAATCACATTGCCAGGTTCGCTTTATAACCTTAATACATTTGTAAAATTATGTCTGAATTATGGACATATATATATATCTAGATATATCTATATAACAGCACAGTTAAATCAATGTTAAAAGTCATCACGAAACCATGTTGTGGGGGAGGGGGAGACAAAGATGACATCACTTACCAGGAGGGGGCTGCAAAGATGACAAATGTTAACAAGGGAGGAGGGAGGGGGTTAAAAAGGGCCAAAAATGAAGTGGCGTTATAAGTGCATATACAAACATATTATAGAGGACATCTTTTCAAACAAATATTATTACAAAGTAACCTAAGTTATCCTCTGCGCTAGGTGTTTTTGAAGGGAAGACACCGAAAGTAAATGAAAAAAGTCAGTCAACATCTTCGTATTCGTTGCTAATTATCGTGGCATAAACTTTAACTGTTTTATCAATATCAGCAGAATTGATCTGGTCATAGTGAGACACCGGTTCTGGAGATTCGTGGACTGTACTGACAGAGTTTCCAAGAGAAATGGCATTGTCATTGTCACTTGTAGCATTTATGTTCTTTGTCCTTCTGAAGAAACGAACTGCATAGAATGTAGCAATGCTGGCCATCACAAGTAGAATGCAGGCTACAACTGCCAGAATAATGATAATATTCTCACGGTTTTGAAGAGTTTCTGGAAAATTAAAATTAAAAGAATTATCAGGAGTATAAAAATACGAAATTTATACAACATACATGCTGTGAATTCATGATGGTTTTACAACACTAATAGCTATCCCTTCTTAGTCACCAATATAAGCTTCGCCTGTGTGCAGAATTTTGTACTCAACATGTAACCAGCAAAAGGGAATCTGAATAGGTTGTCAGTATTGGAAATACCACAATAAAATGAAAGTTATAATTTCTCTGAATAATCCTCTTCACTCCTGCTCTCTGCTCTTGCTATCAATCACAACTTTGAAATGTTTCTATTGAGCAAACAAAGGTCGTGATTGATATTTCATACATGAGCAGATCATTCCACCTCAACTCACTTGTCAAATCAGGTACGTCACAGGCATGCCCGGTCCATCCGTCCTCACACGAACCCCCGTCACAGCGTCCACTGACGGCGTCACAGGCCGCACCGTCCGCACAGTGACACACCATACTGCAGTTACCGCCGAACGTGCCCGCAGAGCATGCTGGGATAGAAAACATATACATATCCAGTACGTTTGTACTTTTAATTTATTTATCGTGCGAGAATTCAGTCATTCATTTTCGCCCATTCATTTATTCAGAATTTATTTATTTATCTATCCATTTATGAATGGCATAATAATATCAGATGACAGTATTTACCCAATAATCATGAATGGACACAAAACATGAATGAATTCAATGAATTCGCCCAATGATGAAAACAAAGTTGATGTTTTAGTGAGATGTTACCTATATTTTACGTGAACTTTGTGATGCATTTGAAAAAAACAAGTGTGTTCAGAAAAATGTGTGAACTGATTGAAAAAGTGTGTTCAAAATGTATCTTCTTGGTATAGTAGTAAACACACGAGTAACAGTTGTACACGATGTAAGTGTGTGCGTTACCTATTACAAGGCATTCAAATGCAATAACTATATGATTTCAGCGCCATACCTGTGTCACAGTTCATTCCTGTAAGACCACTTTTGCAGCCGAGGAGACATTTCCCGTTATTGTCACACAGGCCTTTGTAGCAATTAGAACAGTCAACATCACACATGTCGCCAGAGAATCCTGACTTGCAGCCACCAATACACATGCCTGTGCTTGTGCTACAAATGTTTCTAATACAATTATATGGACATCTCAGGGTGCACGCATCTCCAAAATATCCCTCTCTACATCCAAGACAGGAACCTGATGATTGGTCACATCCATTGCCATCACATCCCAATCTGAATTGTAGCAGTCAGCTGGGGCAGGTGATGTTACATGTTTCACCGTAAAACCCTACAACACACGGGGAACAGATACCGTCAGTCATGTTGCACTGACCTTCAGAGCAGTACCCACATGGTTGGTTGCAATAGTTACCAGCCATAGTTTTGCCCAGCACACGTTCACAGCTTACTTGAACAGAGATTTTTGCATTTACCAAAATATCCAGTTTGGTCCAGTATCCACATCCCTAGTGTACAACCCTCTGGACAAGGCTGATCACAGTTTGCAGAATAATAACCTGGGATACAGCCATTGCATTCACCATTAGGGAAACTGCATCCTTCATGAGAGCAATTTCCACAAGTTTTGTTACATGTATGGCCATAGATACCCAAATCACATGACAAGCAATAACCATCCTCTCGAGTACATTGGTTATCAGGACAGTTCGTGGGACAGCTCATATCACATCTGTCTCCGTGATATCCAAGTTTACATCCACCAAAGCAGTGTCCATTTTTAGCATCACAAGATGATACACAGTTCACTGAGCAGTTGTATTCGCACCTAGGTCCCCACAGATCATAATCACAATCTGAAATGAATACTGTGCTGGTTTATGTGCATTTGTTTTCTGAATACATAGTAATATACACTATGTTTACTTTCTCCTTAGATAATAGAATTAAGTTTTTGTCAAGTAAGATTGAAAGGTGTAAAGTACATAATTATGTACGAAAACTTATTGTATATACTCGTGCCTAAGTTTAGTTAGTGTAAGTTCAGCTTCAAAATTCATACCTTGACACACATCCCCTTGCCACTCTCTGGGACACTGGTAGTAGCAGTCACCTCCAGAGCCGGCGCACACAGAGTCCTTACAGTGACCGCAGAATGGACACGGGCCCGTGGGTTTGTTGGATCCCTGGCAGGCTTATCATAAAAGTCAGTAGGGTTATATTACAATGCATACGCTAAGGTTATAATTGTGTGCTTCTGTGGCCGAGTGGAAAAAGAGTTGGACTCGTGACAAGAAGGTTATGGGTTCGATTCCCGGTCGGGTTTGTTGGTGGGTGTTGAGCAAACTTACCTCTAAAAGGTTGCACACTGCTCCGTGGTACCCAGGCGAGTGAATGCTAATGTGAATTATTAGCGTGTGTGTGTGCTACAGCACCAAATGGCGTGTACAGCCAGTGTTGTACGCTCCCCAGGGAGTTGAGAAAAGTAAAAATCAAGATAAAAAACGCCAATGACCTGGTGTAAATGAGTCGACTGAGCAGTACTGCTGGATAGTAGACAATAAACTTCGACAATACATTTACATATGCATTCCAGTTAAAGGAAAATGCTAAAGTGGCAATCACCTTTTATTTTAGCAATATGCATAATTGAAAATGGAGATGATGAGGGAACCTGATACTATTTTTCAACTCTCAGAAATCTATTTGCAGACTATAACACAGTTTAGAAATTTGGCACTCACAAGTGAGACAGAATGGCCCCGAGAATCCAGCTTTACATCCATCCAGGCAATAACCTATCTTGGAATCACACTTGCTGTTCACACATCGATCTGTACAGTCTCCCTTACAGTCTGGGCCAAAGTTGCCTACAGCACATTCTGAAAATTAACAAAAACATTTCTTTTTTCAGTGGTTTAACCATTTTTTTCCTTATATGTTTATGATATATTATCTTTTTCTCGTAAGAAATCAACTCATGGTACTTGTGGCGATCATGTTAAACCACTAAAAATATGAAATCCTATGTATACCAGACTTTAATAATTACATACATACCCCGGTCACAAGCACCTCCCGTCCACCCCGGGGGACACCTGGACAGACACGCCCCGCTGACGGCAGCCCCACGGTTACCACAAGCTTGGTTCTCCTCACTACAGTTACTGCCATAGACGTTACCTACGCACACTACAATATTAAGAGTAATAATTATAGAAGCAAGTTTGTAACCCCTTTTTATACATTTTATATAACACGCGTATATTGTTCAAGCTATTTCAATACCTTTTCTACCATGGAACTTCGAGTGAAACTGTGTTTTTAAATTACATATTATATGAAATAAAATAGACTATATGCTACGGGTTTTATTAGTATACTGTTATCTAGAAATGTTGGCTACCTTTAAACACGCTATTTGTCCAGGCGCCGCCACACACATTGGTCGAGTCATTTGCACATTTATATGACAAGCGATTATAACAGCTGTACACAACCCCATGCCTACTGTAGCTCTCCTCGCCACACCAACACTGGCCGCCGTCCTGCAACGTGAAGATGATACTCATGTAGCGAGTACATGCGAATATATATTCATACATGAGGGTGACTTCCAAATAAAAAGGTCTCTACACTACATTATTTGAAAGTATTTCAATTGGGCAGGTCAATTGAAATTAAACTGTAGATTATAACGTTACCTGTAGACCGGCAAATGTGTACCCATCCTCACGACACACTGTCATACACCCATCTACTGAGTTGGGCCGACCTTTAACTCGTGGGAGAGCTCTATAGCCTTGATCCCGATAACAGCCATAATATGTTTCTTGTACAATCCCTGTATAATATATATAATCATCAATGTAAAAGCCGAATGCTAGATAACGGACATTGTTCAGTGTTCATTCATATATATGAGGCTAGTACAATATGGTATTTTCATGGGTGTTTTTGTCTGGTTCTGGTTCTGGCTCATTAATACACAAATAAGCCAGCCACAGTTAAGGGAACTGGCCTCGTCGGATGACGCAATATGTGGATGACGGAGGGTGCGTGTTCTGCCAAAGAGTTGGCAGATAGGCGACTATTAAAAGTTTTAACATAGTCAGTCTCTTTTTATTTATTTAGCCAGTGTCACAGAGAAATGAATCGCGTTTTCATTGTACAGTGTATACGATAATTATGCTGTATGTCTAAAGATTAGGGTTGCGTAACACTTACCTACAGCAGTTGATCCGTACATGCAACTTGAAAATGTAAATAAAACCATAACAGTAACCTGGTTCATCGTGATATCCTTTATTTTGTAACCTCGCTTATATTTCTATCCAACATAAAGTAAATAAATGTATGCTTCAATGCTAAATATGTAAAAGTGTGGAAAGAAGGAAGTATGCAACGCGTGAGGCGACATGAAGTTTAAAATGCATTACATAATCTGATATGATGTATACTTATGAGATCAATTGTGTTCGGCATAGTTTAATATCATCGTGTATGTGGGGTTTTCTTTCTCCAATCATTTTGTGTGTTTTAAAAGCATTATTACAATTCGGTATGTTGACCATTGCTGTCAATACAACAAGGCAATATGGGTATTTAAAAAAAAAGTGTGTTTTAAAAAATTCATTGGGCATAAACCAAACAAATTAACAATTTGACCAGGTATTGAGAACATTGCTGGTGAAAGAATACAACAAGTGATCAGATGAGGCATATATAAAAGCAATAATTGGGCCTGATATTGGGCATTTTCTTGTACAAAAAATAAAGGGCATAAACCTAAACATTTTTTACATATTGCATGTATGACCAGGCTTCTGCACATTGTGATGTGAAATCAGAATGAAGAATGACCATGTGGCATGTGTCTAATCAATTATGATGGGTGCTTCTCCTTCAAAACAAAAATAAAATTTGAAACATTGGTTTTTATACATGTTGCTATCCCAATATTGAGATTCCTTTAAAATAGATTGTTAACTAACAACCTCTAAAATAGACTGTTGCAAAAAAATAATTGCAAAAAAAAACGGTGGGGCGAAGTGAAAAAAACGTGGGGCATTTGAGGCAGGCAGGAAAAAACGGTGGGGCGACCGCCTCAGTTGCCTGTTACGCCCCTGCATTGCTACCCAAGAAAACCTCAGTTTAAACTTTTCCAATTTCTTGTGTGGGGAAGGTGGGAGGGTAGTTCTGTGTTCGTTCCATTTCATAACGTTCCTCTCCTTACCCGAACCCAATTGGCTATATGCATAGATTGCCATGCAGTGCAGGAGATGGGAGATCTAATAAAATAAACGCTGGCACATATGGCACATAATGTCAAAATGATTCAATGATCACCTTTATTCAACAGAGAACGAATTGTAACAACACAAAAAGTATCCCCCTAAAAATCAACCAATATGATTAACTTGAGATCAATTTAAAGTCCGTATATTCAAACTTAACTTCTCTAGCACTACACAAGAAAAGTCATTTTTAACTTACACATCTTTACTGTAGAACTTCATGAAAGTTCCTTCTTTGGTCCAATTTGCAGCATCAAAGTAAAAAGGTGCTTGTATTGTTGGTGTGGATTTTCATGAATAAATGTCTGCTATTTAAATCACTTGTGTATAGCAAGTCAATGGCAATTCATTCTTCTTTGCATTGGCCTACCATATGAGTATTACATAAGACAGTGTTGTTTTATTTTGATAAAACTGCATACTACACCAATATCTATCTATGAGAGCGTAAAAGGCGTAATTAGGTGCATGCATCTCTGGTGAAGTGGATTTTCATTAATACATAATTACAGTGCGACATACATGTAACATATATATGAATAGATGAACATGTCTCTTATTAGGCCAAATATCTGTTCGAAGCCACTTCAACAAACACAAAAAAGTCTCTTATCAATGAAGGCCAAAGATTGTGTGAACAAAACATCTTCAGTGCACATTCTTCAGGCCGATAGTTCGAAATCCAACCACACTTATCCAAATGTCATTGTATTTTGACTTTTAATAAAACATTAATTGTAGGATGGCATCAAGTGTTCAACTAAATGTGTGAGTACATTCATATATTGTTATTAAACCAAAGGAATGATCTAGTTTGGTGTGCTTTACAATAAAATTACTTCTACATGTACATGGTTTATAGCCTTGATTGTTCTAATTGCTTTTGCATGGATCTGGCTTTTTTATAGGAATTCTATTTCTACATGCCTGGCAAGAGCAGAAGATCTCCCAGGCATACAAAAGCTATGTGACGGTGTATTCAATGGATTCGATATTTTACCTTATTACTTCCTGCAATACCTCAAAGATCCACTCCGATTGGTGCATGTAGCTACTTGTGGTGAAGAAATTGTAAGTTCCACATTTCTAAATTATTTTTCAACTTACAGAACTTTAGAAACGAATCAGAAGTTTAAAAACCTCAACTATAATATTCTACTGGAAAGGCAGCTGGTGTTGTTTCTTTTTCATAGACATGAGCATTTTAGGGGATGAACCGTTTTGTTGTAGGCCTCCTTTATAGTGATGAAATTGACAGAGTTTGAGGCATATTTCATGGCTTATTATTTTCAATTAATATTCAGGTTGGTGCCATTTCGTCTTACATTGTGGATGAGGGAAGAACATTTATTGGGGAAAGTGCGAGAACACTGAAGCAGTATGAAGGGAGAGGTGTACAATGGATGCTCAGAGAGCTCAATTGGGAAGATTCTAGAAAAAAATTTCCATTTCTAAGAAATTTTATTCAAGCAGCGTCCATTTACACAAAATTCTTTGACGCCAGGCCTCAAGACATACACAGGAAGATTTATGCTTTGGTAAACACCTAAGTTGATAAAAAAAATATATATATTGGAATCAATACGTAATATCAAATAGAATTTAGATTAAATACTTGTTGATTTCACATTATTGGAAGAAATCCTGATTAATGCAATCAGTTTAGTTGAGCTTTCTAATTAGTTGTTGAAATTTATTTTTTCAGCACGGCTGGAGATTTCAAAAGCCCATCAACAACAAATCTCTACAACAAATTATGAATCCTTCTAACTTTACAGATTTACTGTTAGCCTCAATTCGAAAACTAACACCTCTGGATTTCAAAAAGATGATTATTCAAAGTGAAACAAACAAACAACACATTTTCCCAAATGGCATTGTATGTTCACATTCGGAAATGTATGAGCTATTAGAAAGTAATGTAGAAGAGCTGTTCTTTGGACGTGAACCGGCAGTGATTCTAGGTAATACTTTAGAAAATGGAGGCATAACTTGTCTCTCTATTGGTAGAAACCTCAGATGTGCCAATGGCAATTTTTGTAATATTATCACATATGGAGACTACGACATGACAACTTTCTTGTCGCACTTGATACTTCAGTTACGAAACCTTACTTTTCATGACGAGGGTATTTACTTGAGGTTGAATTCTCCCCATGAGGATTTTACAAGAAGCATCGACATTGACCAAGTCATTGAAATAACAGGAGTAACAGAGGCACATGAAGTAAAGATATTTACTCAGTATATTATGGACCTTGTTGTACGTCTGTCCAAGATATAACTACAATGTATTACAATGTTTTGTAATTGTCGAAGACAAGGCTAGTTTCCTATGCAATAAAAAAATATACAATTATGACAACTCGTTTTGCTATGATCTCTCAAAGAAATACAAAAGAATTGCAAACAAAAAATGTATTTTGAAAACGTATTTTTGAAGGCAATTTTTGCAGCTTTTATGTATGTTCTTGTAGTGTTGATAGAAAGACATGAAGACACTATTGATATAAAATAATGATTCATTTATCAAAATAATACATGTACAAAAGTATAATATATATGGTAATATATATAAAATATATTGTATAAGGAAAAAATATTTCAGATCTTTCCACATAAGATATGGCAGATCTCACTTCCTTTTATATAAAATAAAATTTGTTCATGCATACTATTTTATATACTAACGTCATACTCGATAAACACCCTTATTATGTTTTACAGCATGTATAAAAATATACAAACAATTATTTTTTTACATAGGAATTTTGCTATAACATTACCACACTGACATTGTTTCACACATTCTAACCTCGTTCACACAGCATCATTAGCATTTATTACAAAATGAAATATCTGCAGCACTACAATACAACTAGGTCCATCTTTAGATCAATGTTTAACCAAAATATCTTTTCATTCATCACTGATATGTCAAATATCTTTCCATTCATCACTAAAAAAAGAATAAAAAATATTTGAAAATATTTATCAGCAATGTATCTCATATCCAATCCAGGATCATAGAATTTCACCCCATAGCCATTGGTAACAATTCCATTCTAGCTTTGCCTCATAGGCACAATGAACTGCGCCCACTTCTTTGACAATAAATACAATCTCACAAGTCTCAATTGAAATGTTGGACTGAGATGCAACCTTGTCAGTCTTATACTAAACATTCATTTTGTGATAAATCTTTAGAACTGCTTTATTATAGATGCAAATATTTCTCCTTGATCAAGCATCAGGGACAAGATTTGCCTTTGGATGACTGAAAAATTTTGAATTATAATAAAAACAAGTATAAATGTTAAACAAAATGAATGTTTAAAATTTTTGTTCAATAAGAAATCCATGAATCTGTTCAAAATTTGTTGTTAATAAAAATGTTTAATGTCCCTTTTAATGATAAGATAAGATAATAAAATTTCAGATGTATAACATACATCCACATAAAAACCATGATTGTATATAAACATATGTACGGGAAATGAGGATTAGATGGTATGATTAAATACAGCTAAGAATACAAATGTTAATGGATAAGATTTTATTTCAGATGTAAAACAAACAACTAAAAAATAGTTGTATATAAACATATGTACATAGATGGTATATTAAATACAGCTAAAATACTGTTATTGGAAATTAAAAAATTTAACAACTTTCTAGTCCAACTATTATAACATTCAGAGGCAAAAAGTAAAATAAGAAGAATTTAAAATACATGCGATGTTTAATTGTTTTTTTCAAACTTGTTTAAAACTGAATATATTTTTTCCTAAAATGATATTAAAATTATCAACATTATGACTCAAATTTTTTTTACTAATACTACATTGTCCTTTTATATTTAACAAGTATCTAAAAATATTATTAAAAGCAACTCTACAATCATTAAAGGTTTTTACATTTAAAATTAGTCCATAGCGAGGAGCAATACAGATTTCTACAAAACGATTGAAACAAATGTATCTTAACTTCTTCAGAACATTTAATAAATTTACAATTATAGTGTTTCCAATAGCATATAGTGATTTCTTTTGCCTGTCAATATCATCGTTATCATTAAAACAATTATTTACACAAAAACCAAGATATTTATGTTTTCTATCCATTCAAGTGGCATCTTATTAATTTCAACAACTGGTAACTTTGATGATTTACAAGATTTATGTTGCAGGTACATACAGTAGGTTTTATTAGGATTAAAAAATAATTTCATTGTTTTTCGCAATTTTTCACATGTGTTTAGTAATTTCTGTAGGCCTTTTGCAGAAGGACTTAAAATAATGGTATTTTTTGTGTTAGACAAAACGCAAAGGTAGTGTTGCGTTGTTGACAGTATGTGTACATTTTATCAGTATCTTTTTCTTCTCTACTCAGGAGTAATTTATATTTGATATAGAAAAATAGAGCACAATATGTGTGAAATATCAAAAACACACAGCAAAATGAATTCAGGAAACATAAATCGATCTGGTGATGATATTCACATTTTTGAACATACCTACCTGTAAAATCCTTTTAATCATGCACAAAAGCAACAACTACTAGCATAATTTTCCATACATTGACACACTGAAATAAAGTGCTATACTGACTTGCAAAAATGAGTCCTGGTACGCCAAGAAAACAGCAGCAGAAAATGGAGATGGCACCGAACGCAATGGTGGAGTTATAGTTGGGGGGTCCGGGGGGGAAGTTAACTGCCGGTGTGCGGTCTTCAGGCACTACAGGACGCTCCTCCTTGTACTACAACAACAAAAACAGCCACTTTGACTTTCTACAGGAGAACCACATTAAAACCACTGGTCTCAATAGAGGGTGATCTCTTTATAGAAGTTTACAGTAGTCATTTTTATGGGGGACTCTGACCATGAAATATGGTCTTATTATAGAGATGGTGTCTTACATACATAGAGATGGCCTTAATTGTAGGTTACACTGTATTGAATTTTAAGCGTACATCATATGCACACACTATCAAACCCAGACATAAACGCCACTGAAAACCCATTATGTTTTAAACGGTCTCCACAACAGAAAATATAACAAATGTTTCTTTGCTGTAGGTTCCATGACCTGCTATTACTATCCATTTGCATTGCATTGATGTCTATCGCAGATCCAGGTTTTGGAAAAAGGCAGGGTGCACTTAAGGGATTTCATGGGTTTTGTGCACGCGATTGATGGCGAACGTGTAAAAAAACCTATGAACATGAAGTATTTTGGTGGGAAAGGGGGGGGGGGGGTGCATGCTCCCTGCGCCCCTGGATCTGCCTATAGATATCAACGTTGCGACAGGATGACTTACCGGTCCTCCGAGCCCCACCCCGTACCAGGCGAAGCGGTCATTGTGGTGTCTGCTAAGCGGAGGGTTGTACACAGCAGGCGCCTGCTGACCGTACGGCAAGGGAGGCTTCTCCGTGAACGAGCTCGACATGTCGTGGCCATACCCACTACAATGAAACACAAGTGGTTAATTAAAAATAAAAATATTCCCTCGCCGTGAGATTAATATCATAGCCTGCAGTCAAATATGACTTAAATCTATTCATTACTCTTAAAATAGATTAAATTACAATTGAAATAACTGGATTAAACTATATAGCGATCCAACAGAATTGGTTCATGATGAGTAAAATGAAGCTTTGCTTATGTTGGCATACACATTACACATCACCTTATCTAACTGTAAATAAATTCACCTCATTATCTCATTGAATGCTCCATGTTTTAGTAATTGAAATACTAATATCAAAAAGTGCTTATTATCTAAATTCACATCCTTTCTAAATGCAAGTGACAAGCTTCCTAAAAATATGCACTATATGTTTGTTTTATATTAAAGTTGGCTATAAAGAATTAGTCATTGAGACGATCTTACCTGCCATCTGAATAAAACACAGGTACCTCGTCGTCCGATCTATAATACTGCTGCATTTTGAAAGGTTTTCAGTCTGTGTAATGTAATAACAAATTTCTGTGAACTTGTTTAGTTTTCAATCTTCTTTCAAAGTGTTTCTTTTACTTTGACATACTAAAATACTTTATAAACACACTGTATACAATGCATATGATTCAAACACTCCACTTTTAATGCGTGTCCTGGAAGTTATTATTAGGCTATGTCCATTGATCACTTTAACTTGTTTTATAAAGAGAGATTAGTATAAGTACATTATATACATTGAGCACAATAATTCAAATACATTTCAAAACAATTTCACAACATACTTTAGTTGACCTACATTTACCTTTACCAAAATTGTCACAGGTGTGCAGCCATTTAAGGTAATATGGTTTAGTGGCGCCACCTTCAGCGGTCAATGGAGTTAATACAAATTATCAAGTTGTGAACGTTATGGATTTTCTATGTTTTTTTGTTTTTGTGTGTGTGTGTGTTTTGTTCTTTTTTGTTTTGTTTTTTGTGTGTGTTTTTGTGTGCGTTTTTTTTCTGTTTCAACTGGTTCCTAACTTTTGAATCAGGGAGACACTACTTTCGTATAAAAGCATTAACACTAACTATAGAGCTAAATTATTTATTATCTTATGCGTACATCTATCATATCATCTATACATGGTCTCTATCACCCGTGCACTGACAGCCAAAATTAGCTGCTAAGAAATATCTATTAAGGCTGTTAAAGTGTCATTGTTTAGTAAACAGATTGTTGGGTACATTTCATGAGAGCAAATTACATAATTAATTGACTATGAAGAAATGGAATACTGCACATAGATAAAAATGTATGTATTCAAATGTCTCAGCAAGCACTATTTATGTGGCATAAAAGGTTGAAATGAGATGAAATTCACCTGTTCTTGTCTCTTTAAGCGAATTGCTTTACATATGTAGCTTCAAAGAGAATGGTTAATGGGATACATTCAATTGGCATGGTTTTGACTGTAACTTTTTTATCTATCAAAGAGATGGAATATCGACCCACCCGCTCATATGTTTTGATGAATGTGTTTGATCAACTGTAAATTCTTGAGAACAATGCAGGCTTTTGTGCGGGGTTTTTTGTGGATTGTCTTTCAGTATCTGCGGGTGCGGGTGCGGGCTCAATGTTTATGAAATATGCGGGTGTGGGCTTCAATAGTTTATATGTGCGGGTGTGAGTGCGGGTGCCCACATTAAACACTGCACAAAATGTCCACACCGTCATCAAGATGCACTGTGAAAAAGAGAAGCCATTGAAACTGCCTTTGAATATGCTTCATCAGATTACAGAAAACACGAGGATTTGTATTATTGTTCGTATATTTATGCATATAAAATGCAAAATTCTTAAATTCACACAAAATCTATCGAAATAACTTCCATTTATAGAATTGAGGATACATTTCTTTGAATACACATTTGTTTGAATACAAATTTGCATTCTGGATTTTCTAAATTGAACAACAAAGATTATCCAACAGAAAATGAAAAATGAACATTTTTTCAACTTTGCAACATGGCAAGTTTAGTTTGTGTTCTAAAACTAATTCAAAAATGTTTACAAACTTCTCTCTCTGTGTCACATCTTTTTACCAAGCATATTACTACCAATGATAGACATAGCTGAAGACAGGTTATACAACCATATCAAGTGGCCCTGACAGGACTCGAGCGAGCCGCTGGTCTTCATTCTGATCTTACACAATCTTAGTTTTGAACAGTTCAAAACTTGGAATCACAAACAACATCGACCCCACATACGTCCACTTCCAGCAACACAAGCTTCACGTGAGAAACACTGACAAAAGGCACAGACCACTGATGGTCCACTGATGAATCATGAAAGACATCAATTTTAAGCGTGATTCATGCATTTACGTGATTTTAAGCCAGTGTGACTACCCCTTAATCTCTCAACCTAGGTGCAATAGAACTGAAACTCTTCTACCATCAATCATTTACGGCCCAATTATTCTAGTATTTTAGTACTGGTACTTAAATATTATATTTAAACTAAAATTCTATTCATTGAAAATAAACCTACATCATACTATTTTGATAGATTTCCAACAATCTTTGAGAAGCTATTTGACTGAAAAATTGGTGAAACATCAGTTTTAACTATATCTATACAATGGATTTCATAGAAATAAAACATACCTTTACATTTCTAACATCTCCTTACTAAAACCATACATGAATTAGATATTCTTTGAGAAATGTTAATAATCTTGGATTCTGATGGCTGTTTTGAATTATATTTGTTTGTTATATTAATATAGCTAAGGAGACCCTTATAATTAGCTGTTTTATGAAATAACTTCACTGCATATATGAAAACACGCAGGCACTTGTGCACCCTACTACTCATCATAGATGGTGGGATGAATGCTATCTTTATGTCTAGAAACATGATGTTGCATCCTAAACTTCTTCCCACAAATATTACATTCATATGGCTTCTCTCCTGAGTGAATTCGTTCATGACTTTTCAAATGAGCTGGAAGTTTGAATGCCTTATCACAACAGCCACATTTGTATGGTCGCTCATCAGTGTGCGTTCTCACATGCGAAGTTAAATGTGGTTTCTGAGTAAAACATTTCTTACAATATATACATGGTACGGTTTTTCTTGGGTGTGGATTCTGATGTGACAGATAAGGTGTCCTTCATTAAAAAATGCTGCTGCACAATAGGGACATCTATGACTTTTATCACTAATTTTATGATGGTTAGCAATATGGCATTTACAATGTCCCAAGTTATAAAATTTCTCTTCACAGAAATCACACTGGTACTTCCATTGACTTTGGTCATGTATCACTTTATGCTTATTCAAACACAATCTATGGGTAAAAACTTTATCACTGATTTCACATGTATAGCGTTCAACATTGGAAGGTAATTCATTATCCGCTGCCACATGAGAATCTATTTCAACACTTATTTTTTCTTCCATTTTATGTTTTTTAAGTCTGTGACTCTTCCTTTTTTCTTTTGTTTTACATTGTTTTGGACAATATTTGCACTTATATAAAGGTTTCTTGATGATTGTTTCATTATTGTTAACTTCAGTTTCATCTATTGTGAAATCCTCTACAACTTTATCACACATGATACTCTTTTCCATACAGTGTTTTCTCCGTATGTGACTCTTCAGTTTTACTTTCTTTTCATACTCTTTTCCACACACATAACAACTGTATTTTTTAAAACTTTCTATTTTTGCTGAAACCATTTCCTCATCATCTATGATAATCACATCTTCTGGTGCCGTTTTCAACAGTTTATTTCTATTTGTTTTGTGCTTCCTCATTTTATGGGATTTCAATTTCTCCTTATTGCTAAATTCTTTATTACAATGTCTACATTTCCTTTTTGATTTTGTCTCTCCTATCCCACTAACTTCATCTTCACTCTCAATAATCACACATTCGTTTTCACATAAATCAATTGTTTCAACATTTTTTATTACATCTATGATAATCACATCTTCTAGTGCCTTTTTGGACGGATCATTTTTATTTGTATTGTGCCTCCTCATTTCATGGGATTTCAATTTCTCCTTATTGCTAAATTCTTTATTACAATGTCTACATTTCCTTTTTGATTTTGTCTCTCCTATCCCACTAACTTCATCTTCACTCTCAATAATCACACATTCGTTTTCACATAAATCAATTGTTTCAACATTTTTTATTACAATTGGACTTGAAACTTCTTGTTGTTGAAGTTCATCTTCATATACTAAAGTTTTTATCGTTTTTCTTACACACCAGCTTACACAGCCCTTTTCAATATTTCGTTTTCTATGCGCTTTAAGCTTCAACTTTGTCCTGAAACTTTTCCCACAATGCTTGCAAGTTAGCTTTTTCCTTGTAACCTTTATATTTTCACAGCTCATTTTTGACAGACCATACCTATTATAATAATTGAAAAAATAAAATCAGTGGCGAGTTTAGACAGGAGGGAAATAATATTTACTTGAGCAATATTTATTTGACAAAGTACCAATTAACAAGGAACCTCATTAACATTTTAAAGTGGACCAGATTTTGCCAAAATTTTCAAACATAAATAAGCACCATAAGCACTAAAATCAGAAGAGGACCCCAGTACATATCTTCTTTTTTTTTCATTCAAAATATAATGTGCTGAAAGTTAAACCCTGTACAGAAACAATTTTCCAAGACCCCAAATGCATTGTTTACACATACCCACATGATGATGGCGCAATGAGATAAAACAATCCCACTAGCAACAACAATTTCCTTACAGACACATGCTATGCTATGCGCACAACCATGTGAAACTGTGTAAGATCAAGACTTCAAGCACATAGGAAAGTCCACAGGCAGATCCAGGGGAGGGGGGGGCGTGCCCCCTCAATTTCACACCAAAATACTTCATTTTCATAGGGTTTTTCATGAAATCCCGTAAGTGCGCCCCATCTTTTCCTTCAGTGCGCCCCCCCCCCCTTTTTTTTCAAAACCTGGATCTGCCTATGGCCCATAGCATGGGCAATTGGCAAATAACAAAGCCCATTGAGCACAAATACATAAATACATGTATAATGCTTTTGTATCAAGTTCAAAGTCAACCGATCAAACAAGACGTTTATGAGATATATAGGATTGATCCTTTAAGTTTTTAAAGATATCATATACTTCATACCTTGAGTCCTATCATAAATGTTTGCACTATGTTTTTTGTGGGAACTTCTTTCATCGTTATTGCTGTTGTTATTATAAATATTTTATCAGTATACAGAATAAAGCATTATGTTATCAATTTATTTTTAAATATGTTGATAATTTTATAAATTTAATTGAAAGTTTTGAATTCATTAGCTAGAATTTGTTAATTTTTTAAATACAAAAAAAAACAAAAAAAAATACACATAGCAAAATGTACAGATTTATTTTCAAATAGAATTTATTCATAATGGTCTCATCATTCCTTATAGGTCACGGGGGAGATGGTTTTTTTTCGTTACCCCCAACCTCTAAAACGATATACCTATATGGGGTAGTATATATATAAAGATATATATTTAATCTATATATATATATATATATATATATATATATATATATATATATATATATGACATATAATATAGAGGATGTCCTAAACATGAAAATGGAACTTAGATATACATATAAAATTTTGGGATGCAATACCTGTTTCGGCCATATTTATACAGGTACTTACAATTCACGAGAATCGCGACTTGGTTTGATGAACAATTTTAGTCATCACTTTCAGATTCATTGGAGCCTACATTTAATAGCACACCTTAACATGTTGGGTATCAATGAAAAGAGTATTTTATTCTGCTTTATATGACATATAATATGTACATGCAGCTTCCATATGTCAGAATGTATGACATCTTTTGTGTTTTAGTTACAAAAGAACCCTAGCGTCAAACACATACGCACCACTAAATCTCTATTTTTTACTCACACACTAAAAAAGTAGACATCATATTATTGCATCTATAATTTTATGAAGCCTTACTATGCCCCTAATATGAAATGAAACTTTAAAATGGAAAATGTTCATATATATTACCTATTTGGGCCCTTTTGCAGAGGTACCCCCTAGTCATGTATCACGAGAATCGCGACTTGGTTCATTTACAACTGTAATCATCATTTGATACTTATTGTAGTTCACATTTATTGACGCACCTACTCATGTTTGGTATCAATGGAAAGAGTGTTTTACCCTGATTTAGATGACATACAACATTTGCATGTTCAACCTTCTATCACACACGCACATGTATGATAGAGACAGAAGGTTGAAAATGTAATTGGAAGTACTGGGAACCACACATATATCTACAATAGGCTTTAGTGTAAAATATTTTGTGCTGTTTTAAAATTTCATGACGTGTCTAGAACAAAGCAGAACAATATTATAAAACCCAGGACACAAATGGACTGAACAATATGGGTACTGTGAACTCTTTAAGGGAAAAATATTCTATTTTCAGCTTTTTAATATTTATTATACTTTACACTATGAAGAACAACATGTTTTGAAATGAACCTTTTATCTTCAATAGTTTTCCCATTACAACGCATTTTGTAAAGACCAAGCTGGAGTGAAAAACAATGACAAATTCTTTGCAGGCTTATAAGGTTATATGGGCTAAAAATTAAATTTTTACATTTTCAATGTTTTGTATGCTGTAAATGATAAAGAACAACATCTTTTTAAAATGAACCTTTTATCATCAATAGTTTTTCTTATATGATACATTTTATAGACAGCAACTACTATCAATATATATTGATAGGCCATGTTTAAAGCCCATTTTCTCAAAACTAAGTTTGCAGTGAATGAATTTTTCTTTTTATATTTCTCCTTAACCATGAAATCAAATTTTCACAAACGTGCACATATTTGAAGATATATGCATTCTGAAGAAAACCTTACTAGGGATTTTGATTTTTTTATTTCGTTGATGAATTATGAACGTTTTTGTATTGATTTGCTAGAAAATTCGGAAAATAGGTGGTTTTAATACTTAAAATGCATGTAAAATGATAAATAGGAAAAATATAAAAAAATTGAGGCAAGGTTTTCTAGATAAATATACAAATTTTGTAACTGAATAGTGATTTTGGTCATTTCGATGTTTTACTATCAGTTATATGCTTCGCAGGCAAAGTTGTCATTTTTTCATTAATTGCTTTATAAATTTTTTTTCATCAATCTATACAATTCAAAACATGTTGTGTCATTAGATTAGATAATTATCTACAAAATAAGGTGTAATTTGTAAGAATTGAAGCAATAATGAGTGAGAAAATCAAAGTTTAATAAAATCCTAAGAAAAGAGTTCACAGTCCCCTTAACTGAGACTACCAAGCCACTGACAGTAATTATTGTGGATTTTGCGCCTTTCAATTTGTTATTTGTTGGAGAGACGTCACGATCATCTTAAGATAAAGGGGTTTGGGACAGAATACATCACTACAGGGCTACGAGTTCTGTGCTCAGTTTCTTAATGTTCATATGGAGAGGGCATTCAATTTCAGCGTAGAGAGTTAGGGAGGGCGTTCATTTTTTTTATCTTGTCAATATCAAATGACCGCCCCCACCTGTACAATTAATTATGCTCGTGCCCTTAGTATCCATCAACCAAAGCCAGAGTTATGTCCCATACCCTAGGAATCATTGACAGCTCACATACCACCAGCGAGGATTTTCATATTTAATTTTGTTCTTATCATGTCCCGGCAATCAGTAAAATTAACAACTTAATATATATTGCTTATTAATGATCAATTCACACTAATAAGATGTGTGTTATATCTAACATATAATATTTAAAACTCAAACATACAAAAAACATTAATAATCTTAAACTGTATTAATATAAATATGGTACATTTCTTTTGGCGGTTGGCGGTTACATTTTGGAGGACACGGTGCCATTTTGCCCGTTTTAAAATAAAACTTGAATCACCACTGATCATGAATACTGTACCTATTCCTTTTTGCAAACTGAAGACATATTCTAACCATATTTTTAGAATGTTGTTTAATTTAGATAGAAGAGCTTCTAATTCACATGATATGCTACTTATCAATGCTTTTGATATGATCATTAGGAAGGGCATATTCAATTTTAAGAGCAGAATCTATCTAAGTTCCATGTTATAGGCTACTGGGAATGTAAAAAATTATATACCCACTGTGATATATATTTAAATGTGGTGCTATTTTTATGATGTTATGCACAGTTTTCATTATTGATGCATATATGTACATTTATCCTTCTGTATTAAGGAATACACAATTACAGTGCTCTACCTGAATGGGAGCATTTTTAAAGAAGGAAACAACAAACAAACTATTATATAACTGTATATAACTATTATGCCACTCAAATATTGTTTGTATTGAAAATTGCAAAAGCATGAAACATTAATGTATACCTAATAGTGTGTTTGTTGTTTCCTTCTTTATATGTATTTCCATGGATTTAGAAAAATATATTCAATGAAGATTAACTATATCGTGTGTATACAATATATACAAACTAACCAATTAATCTCTTTATCTGATAATCATAATGGGTGTCTTCGAGGATTAAAGATGGTATTAGACAATGTTTTTGTGCTCCATTATACTTACATGGATAATCTAATAGGTGATTATCCACTATAATAACATAATCCATAAAAAATTCTACTAATTAATATTTATGATAGTATGTTTGAAGCTGTGTGATTGGCCAGTGCCTACTTATGAATAAATTATTAGTAGAAAAATGCTACTTATGAATACTGTACCTATTCCTTTTAGAAAACCGAATACATCATCTAACAGTATTTTTAGAATGTTGTTTAATTTAGATAGAAGAGCTTCTAATTCACATGATATGCTACTTATCAATGCTTTTGATATGATCATTTGGAAGGGCATATTCAATTTTAAAAGTAGAATCTATCTAAGTTCCACGTTATAGGCTACTTGTTGTGCTCTTTAGACTGACCAAGGCTAAAAGAAACAATATTATGCAATGTTTAGGTACAAAAAGACAATATAATTGGCTATATATGATTTGAACTTTCTTTCCTATTCATATGCAGAAAAAATGTACAATTTTCTGTCATTTTGATTTATGAAAAATGTCTATTTAATAGCATGGGCACATGCATCGTAGAGGGTAGAAGCCAACTGAGACTAATCAGTGGCCATATTCTTTCCCCCCCTTCATTGTTTACCTACTATTATAATACCAAGTCCCGGATATCTCTTTCAACTAACATAACATTATATGTAAACATATCTGAATATACATATCAATCCACATAAAGTCTTCACCAGTATAATATTTTAAATTGTCTGTGCAAAGGAACACAAGTCACTATGATTATTATTGTTATTGTGTGGCGGTAGTAGAGTTATTGGTACAAGAAATGTTATTTTAGGCTTTTTACTAAAATTTAATTTTTGCGCTTATTATTGCTTCAATTTGTTATGAATTATACCTTGTTGTGTATGTAATAATCTTATCTAATGAGATAACATGGTTTGAAATGTACAGGTCAATATAAGATTTTGTTTGGGAACAATTAGTGCAAATTTTACTACTTGGTCTTGTGTACTTAATGGGAGCAAAAAATTGCAATCATCAAAAACACTATCTAATTACAAAAATCATATGGCTATTTTAAAAGCTGGCCTCACTTTTTTATATCATTCAATTTAGATGCATTTTGAGCTTGAAATATACAGACTGCCTAAAATTTCATGACAATCTTTACAAAAATATTTATAATTCTTGAACAAAAAAAACAAAACAAAACAAAAACAAACTAAGAAGGCCTTTTCTCAGAGAGCATGTATCTTCAAATATATCTACATTTGCAGAGAATAGATTTCACAGTTAAAGAGAAATTCTGCATGAAACATTCATAAACTACACAAATTTAGTTTTGAGATATCGCTTGAAAAACATTGAACATCACCATATGTTAATGTTCATAGCATGTACATGTATCATAACAGGAACACTGTTAATGATAAAAGGTCCATTTCAAAACATGTTGTTTATTACAGTTTATAGTATAATAAACATTAAAAACTCAAAATTGATTATTTTCCCCTTATAACCTCTCCTGTACCCTAAATTAGGTGGAAAAGGAACATCAGGAATATTTAAAACTTAAGAAGTTTGAAAATACATATATGTAATTAATCTGGATGATGCTTTTGTCAAAATCATTATTTCAAACACACCATGGAGTAGCATTTTAACTCGGCTTAAGACATTAAGAAACTACATTTCCGAGCATTGACTAAATTCTTGAGATATTCTGTCATGTGAAATCTGATTTATGAAGTTTTCATCTGATTATTAATGGTAAAAAGTTGACAAATAATTCAGTATAAACAATACATGTTTGAGATGTTTGCACATTTTGGAATGTTATTTGATGTAATTGAAATAAAACACAAGCAATTGCAAGCCAAAATATTTATTTCATTATCAAACAAAGATTTAGAATTTAATTTCCGATGTCACAAATGCACACGAATCTATAATTTCTAAGCAAACACATAAATGTATATTTGAAATATTAGATAAGAATTTTGATATCCACAATGACAAAGTATATATACCGGTATATATAAGTATATTGATGAGAAATGTAATATTGTACATATTTAGAATCTGGTTGCAGGAGTCACAAATGCACATGAATCTAACTTCTAACTAAGCAAACACATAATTGTATATTTGAAATATTAGATAAGCATTTTGATACCCACAATGACAATGAACTTTTTTTTCTTTTTCTTTTCTTTTTCTTTTTTATATATAAGTATATTGATGAGAAATGTAATATTGTACATGTAGTTATGTTCCCAGCTGAAGAAACCCCCTAAGAAATAGAGTAAAATAGTCCTCTGTACTATCAACATGTTCCTCAACAGTCTTAAGCCTGGAGCGTAGGCTGATTAGTACTCATAGTCCAAGTCAAAATTGCATTATTATACAATCGGTGCCAATTTCATCGTCCTTGTGGCGGTTGAGGTTGTCATCATCAGGTCTTGTGTCATCCACGCGCATTTAACCTGGTGGGCAAAAAGTAATGTCATTTTATAAGCTATTTTATTCATCTATATTTGGTTACGGTTACAAATACATGTGTTAAAGGAAAGGGGTGTTCTCAATTTGTTATCATTCGTTTAACGTTGAAAAGTAAACAAACGGAATACATTGTACTGAATTAATTATATGTTTAAAAGGCCATGCCTTTACTCGTCAGAATCATCCCAAGACACATCTTACCACAGCAAGCCACCATCTAATCATCGATCATATGTTACTCTCTGATATGATAAATAGACCTCTAATCGCAGAGACACTGCCATCACTATGAGTTGTCAAAAATGATGCATGTAAGAATAATGATATAATTTAGGTTAAATTCACCATGAGTACTAGTACTGACCGATAGTTCCTCTGCAGACAACAAGGGGACTATTGTTCTGGTCCCATATCCATTTAGCATTTTGATCAATTTTGTCGATCAGATCTTGGTAGGAAACGTCGGAGCTATCGATGAGACCAGTGTCTCTAGGAGCAACCTCCTACAAATTGAAGTTAGAGTAAAAATGTGTACGCCTTAAAACTTGGGGGGGGGGGGGAGGAGGGGGGGGGGGCGGGAAGTGATCTATCCTGAAAAATGGGTATGGGTGTGTCATTTTGAACTTCGAAACGATACCCAAAGATATAATTGGCATAAAAAAGTGACCCATGTCTATACCTTGACGATGAAAACGAGACCCATGTCTATACCTATTAAATAGTGAAACTACATACTGTTAACAACTTAACATTTTATTAAATATTCAATTTTTTTATCAGTATTAAACAAAATGAAACTTGCATATCCGGCGCGGGATAGTGTTTGGCTAGTAAACTCACCCTAACCCTACATATGATTACGACGGAGTTGAACCGAACTGAACTGAACTGAACTTACACTAATATATCTGTACATTAAGAATCAATAATATTACATTATGCTTATACCAACAAATGTTTTGTTCGAATAGAATCCATAGTTATACCAAAAATCGCAAAATTTAGACCCATAGTTATACCAAAAATAACAGAATTTGGACCTATATTCCTATAGCTATACTAAAATCAATAAATTTAGACCCATCACCATGCCTGGGTTGTCTAAAAAGGTAACCCATAGACATGGTACATCCGTACAACCCAACATATAGGAAGAACCCCACCACCACCCACTATGAGCTGTTTGAAATTTGTCATTTAACTCAATTAACTCAAATTGATAAATTTTCAATAACTGGGGGGTGGGAGTAATAGGGGGTTGCACACATAGTTAAAGATGTTGGGGTCCAGTGCCACTAGAACAGCAGGATATTTTTAAGCATGCCATACATGTATTGTTTTAACAAGGTTTATACCATGTGTTTTGGGGACCTCATCAACGTTTTTATGCATACATTGATATTGAGAAAACATTAATTTAAACATCATGTACACAATGTTTTATGATTGTACACAGCACATTGAGACAGGGTGCAACATGTGCAGTCCATGAGAGAGATATAGGAACATGGTATCTTTTGAGGTAGTGGATATTGGAAAAGGGTTTACTTCTCAGCTTTGACAGGGTCAGATTTCGAAGGTCCCCAAGGCACGATTGTATAAAAACCCATGTCTAATCTATGTGCCCCCCTCACCCCCTGGGGGAGCACATCTCCATATTCCATTGGTCTGGTTTATTTTGATAGCTACTACTCATACTTGCTGTGTTTTTCACCTGGTTAACTGAGTCTGACAAAATTGCCATTCACCATACTGGATTTTGTGAGTACGTCAAATATGGTAAAAATTCTATTCATATAAACTATATTATAAATATTTCAAAATACCATGCGAATGCTAATACATGGTACTTGTATAAGGCAAACATCTATATCATTCAATGATAAATAAATGCATAAACACTCACACAAATACACCCTACACACCAAAAGACAAGTCACCATCAATGCAACCTCACCTTGGCAAAATCCCAGGTACTATCGTTAAAATGTTCAAGCATCCAGTCGCTCTTCGCAAATTCTTCATCAGTCAACCCACGGCACTTCCAGGAACTGTTTGACACGGTTTGCCTAGTTGAAACGATGATTCCTTTGGCAGCCTGGATAAAGGGCAATAGTTGGCGACATGTAAACAAGAAATGCTCTAATTTTCATCGGGTGTTGCTGGGCTCCTTAATATGAGCGTTAAGAATGTGTGCGTGCGGGTGGAGACATGGAGATTGAAGTGATAATATTGTCTGAAAATGTACTTACCTCACCAACAGGATAGGACATGATTGTGATAGTGCGCGGTACGTGGACGAACTGGTATCTGTAAACTGGTGCTTCTTTTACCCCTTGTGAGCTGATGAATGAGTCTTCTATTAACATCATTAAGTTACCATCGAAGAAAGCCACATAGGGCCAGCTAGCCGTGAGGCTTACCGTGTCCGTCGCTAGAGAAATAAAGCTTAGGCCCTACTAATAATATGCAGTCATTATATGCGCACGCACGCAGGCACGCACGCACGCACGCACGCACGCACGCACGCACACACACACACACACACAGAGGACATTATGGAGTGGACACGAGTCAGAGTCTTAACAAGACTACTGAATCGACTGTAGAACATGACTGCCCATGTTTCTGGGCAAAGAAAGCCGCCAGCTGGTCATTCATTTAATTAAAATAAGCGCAGTTTAAGCCCCATCAAGAACTTTCCTGAAACACACAAATTAAACTTTTCAATCCATGTCTTTTCTCTACATCAATTCAATTATAAATACTTGGTACATTTAATCTTCAGATATCGTTCTGAGAACCTCGGGTAATTCTACAATCAATGCATTCAGAATGTTCCCAGGTAGCGAATAATAAGAACTATTTTAATAGCAATAATATGGGGGGAATCGACAACGTGATAGAGATTAAGTGCAGACGCTGCATGAAAATGGATTTTATCAATACTACTGTGATGTAACGGCTGATGGCAAAATACCAATTCAAAAATTTAAAACGTACCGTCCACGTATTCCAACTAGAATCATTGTAGTCCAAACGAAAGGGATAAGTTCCCGCAAAACTACGAAACGTTTTCCATTTCCAAGTGTTAGATCTATCGCTCTCGACACCAGATAATGATTTGATGATGATCCGAGGATTATCTTCTTCCGCCTTTTCCACACGACCAGATATAAAACTGATTGGATTAGACCAGATCGTGCAAACAGACATCTTGAACGCTCCTTGTGAATTGCAGCGTTCTTCATTGACATAGAAATTCATAATTTTGCAATTGTCACAGGTGACAAAGACGACATCGATTGGTTCCGTGGTAGCTGCATGGAAAAGAAAGAAACAACACCTTCAGCTTTATTACATATTAAGTGCCTCGTACTTTTCAAGTTTTTACTGACATGCAACTTGTCAAGCACCGACGGCTAACGATGACGACGGGACAAATAAATAAACGCATGATTATAGAAAAATAAATTACTGTGTCTAAAAAAACTTCACATTTAATTACCTCTGGCTAGTGACGTCAGATTGCTGTTCAGGCCTGCCACTGCAGCCTTTATTAATGCATTACCTTCTGCGCGTGTCATCGTATTATTGCTCAACTCGTCCATTTCCAGCTTCAGTTGCAGACAAAAAAATATATACAATATAACCTACTATAG
>CM032664.1:27173981-27188270 GCA_019095985.1 Streblospio benedicti | reverse complement strand
CCATCCTTCCTCCCCTGTCCCACATCCCTCGACCAGTTCTCGTCAGTATACAGGGCTGTGACAGACACATTAAATACACCTCCATCACTGTCCTCCCATCGTTATACATGTATGTCACAGCCATTTACACACTAAATGTACTAAATATGGCAATGATTGATCCCTCTAATATCCCTCCCCCAGCTACTGCTACCCATGGTAAACACGTACGGAGCAGATTAAATGTCCCACTCATCCCTACTCTTCCTTCCACCGTCACCGCCACCCCCTCTTCTCTCCCCAACTCGCTCATCTCCATCCCCATCTAAACAGGTCCATAATTGATGCACCCCCTTCCTGCTGCTGCTCTGGTTGAAACGGATGAGATGCTCCTCCCTTCCCATTCTTTCCCCTGCCTCACATCCCTCACACCAGCTCCCGCCACTATACAGCTCTGGGAAAGATTGAATACATCTTCATCACCTTCCTCCCACAGTCATACGTGACAGCCATAAACACACTACATGTATGTGACAATGCTTGATCCCTCTAATAACCCTCCCTCCAGCTACTCCTACCCCTGGTAAACACGCGCAGACCATTAAATGTGCATCTCAATTACCCCTTTTCTGCTGCTGCTCGGGTTGAAATTGATGAGATCTGGAACATATAAAATGCTCCTCCCTGCCTCACCACCAGCCACGTCCGCCCCCGCCATATGAACACACACACCTGCCAACACTCCTCCTCAAAACAGGTCCGGAGCAGATAAAATGCACCTCCATCACAATCACCACCCTCCCCAGTTCTCTCCTGGTATGACTACGTACGTGTGACGTGCAACGTACGTTTGACATATACAAACGTTTAACGTATTACGTACCTTTAACAAACATGGCCCTGTAAGCAAACTTTCTAGAAATTCTTTTTTCTTGTTTTTTATCATTAAAACCAATTCATTTGGTTTGAAATGTGATATTATAACGACCACCAAGTTGTCCTGATTTTACATACATAGTTTGAAGTGTGTACGTTTTGTGGTTACAAAGCCTTTTGTGACGCAAAAAATCGCCTCTTCCTTTATATATATAGATATGTATCTAACCAAGGTGAGTATAAAAAAGCTATGAAATTTCAGGGCCGTAGCAAGCGGGGGTGGGGGGGGGATGCACACCCTTTGGCCAATATTGGTCAAACCTGAAATCCCATTATTTTGTTGCCCTTAAAAATATGTGGGTCAGCTACTTTCTGTTCTATTCATTACTTTAACATCACCTTGCATGGTGCCCCCACTTGCTGTTCCTCCATGTTTTGTACGAGTGATCGATGGCGTAAAAAACTCTTTGAGAATGAGATACAGTGAAACCTCCAATTAATGCCATCTGTCTACAAGTCTAATGCCCAGCCCTCTTCCTGTTTCCCCGGTGTAAACTTTCTCATAAGATCCACAAAGAATCTTATAAACCACTTCACATTTTTTTACTCCTCTCTACTTTATCTTTTGGGTGTACCAACAAATTCCTTATTGTCTGAATGGGCTTTACAGCAATTGTTTCTTTCATCTGTATCCATTGTACAAAATGTATAAAACAGAGAATGATTCAAGACAAGATTGCTAACCAACTGCTGAAATGATTGCTTGCACCCTAATTTATATGATTTATTCTGTTCAAACGGATTACTAATATATTTAAACGGATTACTTAATCAGTTCAAATGGATTACTAATCTATTTAAACAAATTACTTAATCTGTTCAAACGGATTACTAATCTGTTTAAACAGATAAAAAATTATTTTTGTGTGTGTCCTATCCAAGCCACCGTACTATAATGTTTGAAGGATTTTTTTCAATCGATGTCTTACTCTTATTCCTCTAAATGAAATGACGTATCGTGTAAACGAGAACATACACATATGTCTTTTGAATGAGATACCAATATGTCGTTATAACGAGATACCAATATATCGTTATAACAAGATACGAATATTTCGTTTTAACGACATACGAGTATTTCGTTTTAACGACATACGAGTATTTCGTTTTAACGACATACGAGTATTTCGTTATAACGACATACGAGTATGTTGATTGAACGAATTATTATATCGTTCAAACGAAGTAATACTTTTTTTAAAGCCATGTTTTGGTGCATCCTAGTTGAGATATGATCTTAATCACATATTAATAGGCTTAATTCTATAGCTAATCCACATACCATCAGTTTTCTCTCATAAAACCTTACCTAACTTTATGTAATGAAATCAATGCTCACATGCTGCACCGCGTGATCATCTCTTATAAAACACCCCAGAGGTGTCCGCGTCAGCATTTACTCGTGGATTGTGGTCTTGAATCATTAAAATCGCGAATCATTAATCATTAATAGTGTCTGAAACTATTGACTGTAATATTTGTAGTGCCGAGTGGATAGCAAAGACATGGGGAGGATTATTTTTCTCCTCGCGGCCTTGTGGTTTTGTGTGATGAGAACTCAAGCTCGTAAGTAGGCAATATGATAGTTTGGTATGCACACATTTTTTCTGCTGTTCATAATTTAACCATTTCTACTATATTTATTATGGAGAATGTGTTGATCTATAAGTGGTAATCGTCCTCTAGGCGTTTACTCGATAACAGTACAAACTACTACTAAAATTCTCGAACCGAACTTCAAGATCTATACTCATGCTCTTAGATCTACAACTTTAATCTAATGCGGTCGCCTATAGCTACTGAATTCATGTTTTTTTTTCCCGCATGAACATTTCTAAGCTTACGAAGGTAAAGTAAATAACGTTATTATTTTTTTCAAGATACTTTTAGGGAATACAAACAGCAGATTTGTAATGTCCATACTCAACGTAATAATTACATATCCTTAAAAATATTAATAGCACGGAAATTGATTTTATCATTATTTTAATATCATAGTTTTAACAAGTTAGTGCGAGCATAAGGATCTAATATGTTTTTCAACACTGCCCTAGACAGGGAAAGCCATTAGAAAGTAAAAAATATATATATAGCACATAAACTATTTACTTCAAAAAAAAAAAAAAATCAAAACAGTTGTATCTGAGCAGCTTCTCATGGCTTTCAAACGAAATATATTACTCGAACCACGTGACTGTTATTTTCCTCGTATCTCGAGAATAATCGGCCAACAACATTTCTGAAAGCATCCTCTTAAACTCTAGACTTAAAGAGCTCTTAAACTCTTTCAAATTATGTTCATACGGACAATTATGCCCTGAAATAAGAAAATGTGTCCCAAACAATCGTATATATTAATACGCTAATAGTTAGACTTTGTTCGGCTATCTCCTCTTTAACCTGACTAGCTGGATGCCATCTAACTACAGGAGGTCGTTCATGGTACTGTGCAATTTTGCACGAATATGTTTTTCATTGTCAAAATGGCCATGGTGGTTGTTAATTAATAGTTTTATAACAAAAATAGCAGACATCGGCAGCCATGACAGCGTCATGTGGAGTAGTGTGATGTCATAAAGACGCCAAAGGCGTCACGTTGGTTCAGATACTCGGGATTAAAACCACTTTGCCAATTGGGCTATGTGTGCATTAGAACCTTCAATCAAGATCACCTCTATAAATACACCGCCTCTATTATAAGATGATTTATAACAGTCCAAAGTCTTCATAAAAATACCATTGCAAATGTCTCTAAAGAGACCACCTCAATATTAAACCACTTGACGCCAGTCCTTGGGCAGTCTTAATAGAGACTAGCTTATACCCGTGTGGTCTACTGATGTGTGTGAGAATATCTGTGCCATGCAGAGCATTATGTTCCCATAAGCATAGACACTAATAATTCATCCCACAGCTTTTGCATATTACATCCCAGATTAAGAGAGAGAGCTTTATATGCTTTTTCAATGGATGTGTGACACGTTCTGATCTGAACGGAAAACTATTAGAAAGTTAGACTATTAGACACTTATCGTTACAACCATAAGCAATGTATAACATTTATATTTCATCCAACAAAAGCATAATTACATGTAAATACCAAATAAATATACATACAGACTACCAATGCATAATAAAGATTTTAAAAAAATTCTCATTGATATAAATGTATGAACATTTATTGACTTCCCTATTTGGTCAACAAAATAATTCACATAATATATAACTTTAGCAAAAATGAAGTGATGCGAACAGTCGCATGCGACAGAATTCATTAAGGTTCTCACCACACTGCATAATTTAGCGCCAGTTTTCTTGGTAATTCATCGTTTACCCAGAATTTCTTATTTTTCCTGTCTAGGTTTGTAATGCGCTCAATGACTATCCTCTTACCATCCGATGGGTTGATTTTGGCAACAATTGGACGTGTCTTGTTGGCACCTTTTACCCTTTCGATGTACAATGTCATAGCCTATGCTGCCGTATCATGATCACTTATCTTCACCTCAATTTTCAGGAAACGAATAAGAGACTCGACAGACATGTACAGGTTCGACATCTGCCTCATCTGTTATAAATGACCAGGTTGTCTCTCATCATCCGTGCTTTGATTTAAAGCAACTGTTCCTTTATATCATCTCTCTTTTCAGCACGAGTTATCCCACCAATAGACACTTTAAGCTGGTCAGTTAGCTTGTTCACTTCTTGTAGATTACAAACATCTTACTACAAGCTGCTGGTATAATCTTTTTTCCAAATTGTCAGTTCTCTCCTTCAAATTTGTCTCCAGTGCCGCGAACTTCGTCGAGTGTTTATGCATCCATTTACTAACATCTACCAATGTTCTGTTATAAACTAAATCTACAACTTTTTTATTTCATCATTGTCAACATTGTCATCATCATCGTCACTGACTTGAATATGTTGGCGATATTATCTTGCGCTTTTTACTTATAAGCAAGATTGATCTTATTTCAATATTCCAGTTGGTGGTGTTGACATGGTATTTACAGTGTTTACATGGTTTACTGTGCTTTCAATATATCAGTACTTCATGCTTTGGCCTTTTCACTATACACCGATATCTGATATGGCTTATTAGTAGCAGCAATGTCATCATATCTTTCTTCAATATAGCTCTTTAGACTTAATATTGAAGTATAAATACTTTCAATTCCTTCTGACATTGTTCTGGTTGGCTGACTGTATCAAATGAATGCCTATATACCGGATAACTGTCACTACACTGACCACCATACGCTATGTGTAAAAAACGATCAGATTTTGTTTCCAAAACCCTCAAAGTTAGTGTCAGATTACCTCACTTTATAATGCTCACTGCAATCAATGTTTCCTTTTGTGTATAAATATCCATATATTAGATTGTATCTCCTTTTCACTATTCTATATATTGCAATTTAATTTCCCCTAACTTTAATCAGCCATTCAATATCTGTTATTGACTATTTTAGTACCCATTCCTCGACTGGCACTGTCCTAGTATTCCATTTTCGTAAATGTTTCTTAAATGTAATTTACTGCACATTATGTTGATGCTGATGTTCCAAGTAAAGTCTCCGAATGAGCGCCTGAATAAACCACAGTTTCTTAGAAAATTCTTTGCAGTAGAGAGAACTGATAAATATGTTTTTTGCCCGTATCTAAAAAAGTACCGGGTGGATTTTTAATCTAAAACTACCACTAAACAGAGCTCGTTGTGCCCGTTCGAATGCTGGGAAACATCTGTCTATTATCTTTAGGAAGCATTTTGCAACATTTGTTTGTACATTTTGGCTAACAGGTGGATTGAACCAGGTAATCTTTGGTTTTCTTTTCATGCTATTTGTTGTGCTCATTCTTATATCGTCTTAAGTGATGAGGAGCTCGCTGCGCAGGTGGTAAGCAGCAGTGTTGACACACCGGTGTCGCCCCCGGCCAGGCCTGTCAGACGGGAGGAGAGTGACGGCCTTAATAGCCCGCTTTCGCCTCCGCCTAGGCCATCGGGTGTGTCTCCTGTGGCAGACTTTGCCGAGTTTGACATCAAAAGGGTCATGCGTGTCTGTCTCTGATATGCGCGCAATTTCACACTGTTCTGATTCTTGCTGTGCTGTGGACGTTATGTCGCAGATGTGTTCTGTTTCGTCTGCGCCAAACGGGGTGAATAAGCCTATGTGTTGACCAGGGTAAATGTATTTTGTGTCGGTGGAGGCATTTTGGATTAACACGGGTACTTGGTTATTGGACACTGTGACAGCTATTTCTTCTACATTGTGTTTGCTTGAAAGATCATTGTTGGTGAGGCCCATTAGTCCTGATGTAAAGTCCGTACGTTGATTCCTGTCCGTGATTTTACTAAGCAAGATGTGTTTGGCGGTGTACATAATCTGTCTAGAGCATGGATTCTGTATGATTCTCGTAGGGTTATTGAGTTGCTTGAGTAATTAAGGATGGCGTTGTTTGATTTTAGGAAAGGACGTCCCAGTATGAAGGCTTGATTTAAATTGTCAAATACGTAAAATGTTTCTGTAAATGGTCTTTTGTTGATGTAAAAGGTCAGGGGGATGCGGCCAAAAGGGTGGAATTCGTCAACATCTGCTGTTGTGAACTGTTGTGACGTCAGGGTGATTTGATATTTAAAATGAGGTATCAGTTTTGCTAGTATTGACCTAGAGAAACATGACAGCGCAGCTCCGCTATCTCGCAGTGCTGAGACGAGTCTGTTAATGCCTCTGAAGTAGATTGATAGTGTTGAATTTGAATAGAAATTCACAGATATTGGCTGAGGGTTTGGCCCTGTTCTGCTCCGGGAACGGCCTCATGATTGGTCGTATGAGCGGCCTCGTGATTGGCTGCGTATAGTCTGCTCGCCTGTCGCCCTGGCGGCCACGGGAATAGCCTCTGTTTTCCCGGAATGCGACTGGGTTTATTGATGGTGCGGCTTCGCGTCTTAGTCGTAACCTGTTTTCTGCTTTTTCAGCGCAGGCAACTAATTGGCGGACAGTAGGGCAGCACTCAATAAAGTTCGCATAATGACATTGCTGCTCCATGCCAAGTCGGAAGATAGTCCCCCCTGCAAGCAATGCAGCTGATTTTCATCTGAAAAGATTGTTCTTTTGTCAGGCAGCTAAGTGAATATATGCTGCAGATACATCCCATGCAGATCTTGCTTCACTTGTAGAGAGTGGGGGTTTCAAGGAGGACGGACGGCATCTTGTGCCCATTATGATGAGCACTGACCTGATGTCTAAAATGATTCAATAAACTGTTACCTGTAACTGTAAGGGATTTTGCAACTCAAAACACTTTGATTTTTTTAACTTAAAGATAAACTAAACTGCACTCCTCTGTGCCACTCATCTGTGCCACAAAAAACTCAAATTCAACCATGAAGCTTGCATAAACATGAACAGTACATGAGATTATAAATCAAGTATCTTGATTGAGACCTTAGCTATTAATACATTGTGGTGCAAGTATCCAGCTGATCTATTAGGTTAAATGTCAGAGAAGAGCTAAGAATAGATAAATATGTAACAAAAGCAAAAGGCTTTATATCTGTGAATCAAAAGATGTTATTGTATGTGAATTGCTGGCGTTTTGTGATTTGTTCAATCGTTTTCCTACCAAATATCAGTTATTTTGCTTCTTTGTTCATATGATATATGAACATAAATAAATAATCTGACCAACAATGACTTCAATTATGTTTGATATGCACATTAAACTCACATTTGTATGTTTTTTGGGTGCATAGCAGGGTGATTTTTCACAAAAGCGTCAGTTTCGTGCATCTTGGATTTTGACGGCCATTTTGGCCCATTTAGAGTCATTTGTGAGTCTGTTGATATTCTTAATTGGATTCCTCTTACTCTAAAATCTTAATCCGGTGCAAAAGATTATTCTATAAAACATAGAGGGTTGATTTTCCAGAAACGCATCAGATTTCGGCCAATATGGATTTCGGCGACCATTTCGACCCATTTAGGGTCATTTTTGAATCCGGCACTATTCTTCATTGGACTTCTCATACTCAAAAACCCAACCCCGAGATTTTTACAAGATAGTAATGTAAACTACGTGTCCTTCACATATTCTGATAATTTGTATTGTCTATACGCAGAATGTGAGAATAACAAAGATTCCTACGAAATCTGTATGTATTTTTTATTTGCATGACATTTCTAATTTCCAAAGCAAAGTGTAATGTATGTGTTGTCCACACACTAAGGAATACGTACAAAGCCACCAACGAAATAATAATATCTTGTACTCCGTTCTAAAGTTAGCAATATAAATCTTGAGTAATTATTTACGGGGGCAATACCAGGCCAGTACTAGCATACTTCATATATATCGACAGCTCCCTTGTCAAAGTTCTAAAAAGGCATATGGCTATTGGTCTAGTATAGGGCCAGTACATACAATACTGTGCGGCACTGACGTTATTGTGCAGTATGTTACCAGTACTCGGCCAATACATGCATGTTTACTCAAATATCAAAGCCAAATATAGACCTTGTTCTTTTTCATCATTGATGATGCCTACAGTCTGTCTCTTCAATATTTACACCATGAAAATAACAGATTTCAATAAAATGTGAACTAATACCCTGTGATTCAAAACATACATGATATATCACACTATGCACTTTGACCCCCCCCTCTCTCTCTCCTCTCTCTGGACGTATCCGCCGCTATAGGCAGACTATTGACTGCGCGGCACAACGCAAATGACCTTTGAGCGTCAACTGTCTCTATCATGAGTTAAATCTATTAGGCATCGACCATTTGATCTCGGGGGGGGGGGAGGGCATCAAAAATATTGAAAAAATAACGCAAGGCTGAAAATTGGTGAAAAAAAATAATAAGGTTTCATTTGGTTCAGTAGTGGAGGTTCAGTAATCTAAGAAAAGAATAATTAGATGTCAAATTTCACGAAAAAAAAAATGAAGCTGTGATGAAAATAGCTGGCCACCCCCCTGAGGCTTGGGCACTTGTGTCTACAACACGAAGCAGTAAACGTTAAATTTCTTAATTATTTTATGCGAGTCGAGCCGCGATAATAATCATTAACTGATGTTGTTACACAGGTGCCAAGAATGATAAAACTAAGACGAATGGCATTCCCGGTGCCATTAGTGAAATAAACAACCAATTGGAGACCTTAACCGTAAGTAAAATATTTATTACTTGTGATCAGGAAGCTATTGCTTCAAAATTTAAATTAAAATTGAAATCAATATGTTTATGTACTTTTTAACTTTTGGATTTTTCAAGCAGTAGACAAATATATACAAATAGTAAGTACAAGGGTTGCGGTTAAACTAGCAACATTACAGTATTTTATTTTATTTTTCTTGCTAGAATCAATTACTCTATTGTATGTGAATAGTATTTCTTTAAAATGTTTTAGAATAAGTTCAGAAATAGTTAAATTTTGAATCCCAGTGTAAATTAAAAATTCCAGCGGCCTCGCATCATGTTTTGAAATGATCATTTTAAAAGCAATAGTTTTTCTATTATGACGGATTGCGTGGAAAACATCCCGTAGTTAAGTAGTTAGTGTGAAAAGGCACCAAAGAAGTGTGCTAAATATTATTCTGCTTTAAAATTAATTTTGAATTTTGATATTTGAACCACAAAAAAGATAAAAAATTAAATAAAAAATGATCCCGTATGATTGAACAGTGACTAAATGTTGCTGTACGTGCAATGGGTTTAATATGGAAAAAGAATCAAATTTCACATGTTTATGTTTATCATACTTAGTAATCATACTATACTATGAAGAATGAAAAAAAAAAACATTGAAGCCTTTTATCATGTTTATTATTTGGGCGCTACCTGGTAGTAACATAGTCGCGTTCAATTAATGTTTAACTGGCCATATCTCAAAACTAAAATATAAATAAAATAAAGAAAACAAACAAACTAGTGAGATGCCACTGTGTGACCCTTTGCTTAATTATACGTTCATTCAGTTAACTAACTGCTTAAATTAGGTGTTTTATCAATTTCAACTCAATGAAGATGAGAATTCATCGTACTGGTACACGGCAGTCATGACATACGTAGGTTAGGTTTTTTAACTGTAGCGTGCGAAACTTTTCAGTTTTGCCCCACGCCTAGGATTAGACAATTTTGGTGGGAGCGGTTCCATTTTCTGCTTTAAAGAACCCGTTTCACACATAGGCGATCATATGCGAATCTGTGCAACGCATAAATGCGATTTTGGCCAGGTTGTCTACATGGACGTATTGACGCGATGTTGAAAGTAATAAGAGTTGCTGAGCCAAACAAAGTGTTACTTAATACATGCAAATGTTCTGCGATCGATAGTCGCAACATAACTAGGCCTATGTCATTGTATTTGTAAACAAAAACAAAGCCAACCAATATATTAGTCAATAAATTTCTGGCGAATTTGCTAAGTTTGCCATTGCACGTACATAGAGCCGGGACGTAGAGTTACGTATTATAGACGGATTTCTCTAATGTGTAACGCAGGCACAACAGTGCCACCGCTTTAATGTCCTTGTGATCCGCGCCATGCGCTGATGGACATCCACCACAAGAATTTCATCCAAAAGCGGGCAGCTTTGAAATCAAACTGCGCATAAAAAATTACACTCGGCATCGCACGGACATTTTTTGTGTTCGACCTCTTCAATAATATATCTGGTCACTTCCCTATGCGTCGTCGTTGAAGCTAGGGGCTCGACGGACATTTTGACCTCAACCTTTTTGTTTCGGGTCTGCGGTGTCTACGACGTTTTCCATAATGTTTTGTGCACATGTAAATCCAGTGCCGCATTGGCTTGGTGCGTTATCAGTACGGCGGCAGTGGTGTAGAGTGGGTGTTGCTCACGTGCGTTCAGTGGCTCTTGTATGCAAGTACAGGTACAACTTACCCCGTACACACTGAGCGATTTCGAAAATACGGCATTTGCACGCTCATGTACCAGTACTGGAAAAACGCTGCCGCAGTTATGTGTCTGTAGGCCCTACTGACAACGTATTGTTAACCCCAACACTTACAAATATAAACCATTTATTATGTAACATGGCAGATCCGTATTGCATAGGGCAACGTATACGCGGCAAAGTTAGTCTACAGCCAGTCTACTGCCAAAAACGCATAGAAATGGTGAGGGTCCGTGAGTGTGCAGGCGTAAGGTTTTTCAAGGCCATGTGGTGGGCGCAGAAGTTTGGCGTGCCGAACTTCTTCTACGGCCAATGTCAGGCGTGGTCTGACCGTAAGTAGGCAGTGTGGCGACCTTACGCTAAATGTCGTATATATAAAAGAAATTTAACCGCACGTTGTCGGTATAGATACAGAACCGGTGCAGTGCGCTCCCCGTACCATGAACGTGCGAAGACCGTTCTTTAGTAATCAGACAGTGGATATAACGTAAGTTGTAGGGGAATATAACGCAGGTTCGGCGAATGTTGATATCACAGCCACCCCAATGAAATAATTCCCCGTGGCGACTCACCCATAACGCACGGAGCCCGTGCGCATGTGCCCACAACGGTACTTTTGTCACTCCGTGCGGAATACGCCGTAGATACGGCAGACCTCAAAACTCCTTGCGGCCAATACGTAGTCAATGTCAAATGTGCCCTTCACTTTATGTAGCCAGGATGGTGTTAGGCCGAGGGGGGGGGCATTGTTGGAACTTCCATACTGACGCCGCATTTTCTGTGGGCGGCATCTACGAAACATGAGCTTTGAACATGTCCGTTGGCTGTCTTGCTGTCTGTCTGTCGCAGTGCAGCATCTGTTAGACCGTTAAATATGACCAATGTAAATATCGTGGTCGGTTATAGTTAACGGCCTCAAAAGATGGGCCAGAGCTCTGCAGCAAAATGTAATCACTGTGAAAAGAAATCACAGCCAGAATCTCATGTGTCTTATATTGCATGATTATATATAGTTAAAACCCATTATATATGTATCTTTGTAACACCAACTATAGTAGGTTATATTGTATATATTTTTTTGTCTGCAACTGAAGCTGGAAATGGACGAGTTGAGCAATAATACGATGACGCGCGCAGAAGGTAATGCATTAAAGGCTGCAGTGGCAGGCCTGGACAGCAATCTGACGTCACTAGCCAAAGGTAATTAAATGTGAAGTTTTTTTAGACACAGTAATTTCCCTTTCTATAATCATGTGCCTATTTATTTGTCATCGTCATCGTCGGCGGCCGTCGGTGCGCTCGACAAGCTGCATGTCAGTAAAAACTTGAAAAGTACGAGGCACTTAATATGTAATAAAGCTGAAGGTGTTGTTTCTTTCTTTTCCATGCAGCTACCACGGAACCGATCGATGTCGTCTTTGTCACCTGTGAAAATTGCAAAGTTGTGAATTTCTTTGTCAATGACAAACGCTGCATGACAGAGAACTTTAACATGGGTTTCAAGATGTCTGTTTGCCCGATCTGGTCTAATCCAATCAGTTTTATATCTGGTCTAGTGAAAAAGATAGACATAGTAGGAGATAATCCTCGCATCATCCTCAAATCATTATCTGGTGTCGAGAGCGATAGAACTAACACTTGGAAATATAAATCGTGGAGTCTTTGGGAATGGGATCCCTTGTATTGGGACTACGATGATTCTAGTTGGAATACGTGGACGGTACGTTTTAAATTTTTGAATTGGTATTTTGCCATCAGCCGTGACATCTCAGTAGTATTGATAAAATCCATTTTCATGCAGCGTCTGTATTTAATCTCTATCACGTTGTCGATCACATATTATTGCTATTAAAATAGTTCTTATTATTCGCTACCTGGGAACATTCTGAATGCATTGATTGTAGAATTACCCGAGGTTCTCAGAACGATATATGAAGATTAAATGTACCAAGTATTTATAATTGAATGATGTAGAGAAAAGACATGGATTGAAAAGTTTAATTTGTGTGTTTCAGGAAAGTGATGATGGGAGCTTAAAACTTCCTGGCTTTTCTGAACAGTATTTGTACTTTAGGAAATCATTCGGTGAGTGTCTTAATAGTATACCTATACCATATAGGCCTATCTTTAAAATGGTAACTGTTGTGTCTCTGGGTTGTTTGTTATATAGTTATTGTTCATATATTTTAGAATATCACAAGGCACGCTGCATTTAACGCCATTTATTCAAGTTCACGCATGCGCACCTCTACTATGCGTACGTGATCGAAATTCGGTCTTACAGTACCAATTCACAAATGCTTAACTCTTAACTAAATACATAACATCTTCCCTTTTTTAGAAAAAATAACTTTTCCACACCAAAATTCATCAAACACTAAAAAGATTTCCACATTAAAAATATTTTATGCCTCACACAAAGGGTTGGGTTCACAATTTTCTACACATCATAAACTAGATATTGTTACATTTGATAGTCTTTAAACTTTGTTGGTAGATTTATATGGCGACCTGATCTTGTTTGCAATGGTGTTTTGGGCATGTTGAAATTAGGATCTGGGGGTAAATTTGGGTTTGGTTGGATTTCTGCCTCTGGTGGTTTGTCTTCTGGTAGATCTTCTGGTGGCTCTTCTGGTATCTCTGGATTTCTACGTTTGAATATGTCTGATTTTTTGGTCTTTAGTATGTCTCTCCGGTTTCTTCTTATGATGTTTCCTTTCTCATTTTCTATCTCATATGATCTTGGATGGTATTGATTTATTAGTCTGGCTGGTCTCCACTGTTTTTCTACTCTCACACGAATTGTATCATTCTTTTTTATTTCCTCCAAATTTCTTGTTCTGTTGTCAAAGTGATTCTTATATTTTCTTTGTCTGTCTCTAATATTTTCTTGTACTGCTTCTTCTTTTACTACTCTAGGTTTTAAAAGTTTCTCTGCTATTGGTAGTTTTGTTGCTGTTCTTCTTGACATTAATCTCTGTACTGGCGAAACATCGTCATTTGGTGTATTTCTGTATAGCAGTAATCCAGCATAAAACATTGTTCTGTTTCCATTCACCTTTTCTAATATGTGTCAAACTGTTTGGTTTGCTCTTTCAACTTTGCCATTACCTTCATGATGTTCAGGACTGGATGCAACATGACTTATATCCCAATCTTTCACAAACTTAGCGAACATGTGACTTGTGAATTGAGGTCCGTTGTCAGTCCTCAGGATTCTCGGCTTGCCATGCGTCGCAAACATCTTTACTAACTTTTCTATTACTGTTGCACTAGATGTTTTGGGAAGTTCCTCAACTTCTATGTAGTCACTGTAGTAGTCAACAACTGTTAAGAAATTTGCTCCACAGCAGTAAAAAAGGTCTCCTGCAACTATCTCCCATGGACGGTTTGATATTTCACTTGGAACTAATGTTTGCTTCTCCTGCTTCATCTTCTAGATCTTGTCTA
>CM032664.1:27074919-27173881 GCA_019095985.1 Streblospio benedicti | reverse complement strand
AGATGCACACATTGGCTTACAATCATTACAGAATTGACACTTTATAAGTAAACAATGCAAATCATGTAATAACTAGTAAAATTTGCTATACCTGGCTATGAACTGACCTATGCTGAGCGAAAAAACAATGTGAATCACACTGGACACAGAGTGGGCAAGTCCCATCTGTTCTGGGGTGACGTTCATATGCTCCATGAGGTCGGGCAGAGCGGGTCCACCCAGTGAAGAGAGCATGCCGTGAGCCGTAAAGCTGATGTACACCAGGGCAGTGCGTGTCCACAGATACCTTTTAACTGGAATATGAATTCTACTAGATAAAAAAATGTGTCCTCTGTAGCAGCACAAAAGTACTTGTTTTGTTGTCAGAAAACTTATAATAATGTGTGTTACTTTTTACTTTTCCTTACATAATTAATTTTTATAACCCTCTTCCATAGAAAGAAAATTAAATTTATATTTTACAATCCCCTTGATGTACAAGCTTGACTTTTGTGCCGTACAGACCGAGAATTATCGTATCATACTGGTTTCGTGCCGAACAAGCTGGTAGCCCGTACCAAAGAACTTAAATAACTAACTATGCCCGTACCAAAGAACTTAAATAACTAACTATGCCCGTACACATACCTTGCGCTTCCATAATTCTTTTAGATCCACACACTTTCAGCACGCCTCTGATTCATTTAAGTGCACATAGTCCCAGCTGCATGTTACAATCAAACTAACCGTATAACATACAGCATATTCGTTCCTGTCATCAATCGGAACTCAAACACAAACTACGCTTTGAAGTAGTATCATCCACAAAACTGCATTGCTGTGCATTACAATTGATTATAATCCTTTATTACCAGTGATTACGTGAAAGCACTCACGCAATGGAAATTCATAAAACGCTTCTAACACTGTGCTGTGTATGTAACATTGATATTAGCAGACGAAACAGTAAACCTTGATAGGTATAACATAAAAAACTGCTGAGTGCAGAAGCAAGGATATATAAATATCCTAGGCTGAAATCCTGTTGAAGCTTTTGATTTTATGTTTTACCATTACATGCATTATGATGAGGTTTTGGTTCTGTAATGGTGACAGTCGGTGTCACAGGTATCTCATCCACACTGTATTATTGGAGGGTTTATTAATAAAATGTTAGGGGTGTGGTAGATTTCAGTAACATGATATTTGGGCACTTCCTAAGTTCCTATTCACCTAAACTGTTTTTTGGTACACTTGACACTTTGTCGCTCCTAATAACCTATGATTTTACAATCACTAGTATGCGTTTTGAGACTTGATTATTACACTTAAAAAAGAGGGACTGCCATATTGATTGTCACTTCCATTTCTCCAATGAAAAAAGAGAGCCCTGGATGACATGGCAGCCTCTATCACCTGTGCGCTGAAAGCCAAAAGTAGCTGGTCAGAAATATTTATTAAAGTTGATAAGAAGTCAATGTTGACAAACATGATTTTTTTTTGTACATTTCATGAACCATGTATCAGCGCAATGATCAATTAAGAAGAAATGGACATAAATAGATTTGTATATATATTCAAATGGCTCAGCAAATACTATTTGTGTGGCATAAACAGTAGATTGACATGGAATTCACTTGTGCACGTCTGTTTAAAATGTATCTTCTGCCCTGCAAATATGTGCTATGTGCATACTATCAATATACTTCAGGGTTGGTCGTAGAAAAAACCACCCCAGAAGAATGATACCATCATCCCAAGCAGCGGGCTGTTAAAAGGTTACTCGGATGGTATCATTCTGGTCTCACAACCTTGGGGTCGTGAGTTCGAGTCCCCGTCAGGGCCACTTGACATAGTAAAATGGAAGATGTCTCTTCAGCTATGTCAATACCGTGGCAGGAAAAGTTGACAGAGAAAGTTTAGAGTAGAATCCAATAATACAGTGTGGATGAGATACATGTGACACCGGCTGTGACATTTACAGAAACAAAACCTCATCACGATGCATTGTAAAGGTAAAAAATAAAATCAATGCTTCAGCACACAACATGCCATGATGTTTTTACACTATCAACGTGTACTGTTTCGTCTGCCAATATGCTCTACTTACAGTACAGTGTTAGAGCCTTTTATTGTCATTGCATGTGTGCTCTCACGTAATAAAGGATTATAATCAAATGTAATGCACAACAATATATGTTGATGGATGATACTAGTTCAAAGCGTAGCTTGTGTGAAGCCCAATGTGTTGAGATCATAGAAACGAATATATATGCCGTATATTACACGTCTAGTTTGGTTGTAACATGCAGCTGCGACTCTGTGCACTTAGACGAATCAGTGGAGTGCTGAAAGTGTGTGGATTTAACAGAATGATGGACTCGCAAGGTATGTGTACGGGCATAGTAAGTTATTTAAGTTCTTTGGTACGGGCTACCAGCTTGTTCGGCACGAAACCAGTACAATACGATAATTTTCGGCCTGTACGGCACAAAAGTCAAGCTTGTACGGCACCAATTGACGAGCGCATACGGCAGCGTTTTTTTATTGTTTGCATTGTGATTATTATTACGTGGCGGCAGGAGCTGTGTTTAAAATCCCATTCAGTTTACAGGGCGCGCACCGTGGCTTTGTATTGGGGAGGGTACCCTTATAATATAATGGGATAAAATAGCTTACATGTTACAAACGCACTCGGTGTTGTCTGTATCTGCAATTCACTCCCTCTAGACCAGATACAATAAATACACGAACAGACTTAAAATTGAAATAAGCTAGGAGGATTTTGAAATGCAAATTTAATTTTCTATGTAAGGAAGAGGGTCATTAAAGTTATTTATTGAAGGAAAAAAGTAACAACCGGTATCATAGGTTTTCTGACAACAAAAGAAGTAATTTTGTGCTACAGAGGAGACAATTTATTTCATAGTAAAATTCATATTCCAGTTAAAAGGTACCTGTGGACGCGTACTGCCCTGGTGTACCTCAGCTATACGGCTCACGGCATGCTGTGCTCCCTGGGTGGACCCGCCTTGCCCGATCTCATGGAACACATGAACGTCACCCCGGAACAGATGGGACTTGCCCGCTCCGTGTCCAGTGTGATCCACATCGTTTTTTCGCTCGGAGTAGGTCAGTTCATAGCCAGGTATAGCAAAATTTACTATTTAGTACATGATTTGCATTAATTACTTATAATGTGTCAATTCTGTAATGATTGTAAGCCCACATGTGCTTTCGTGGCCGAGTGGACTTGCAACGTTATGAGTGATTCCCAGTCGGGTGGGGAGGTGGGTGTTGAGCAAACCTACCTCTGACTGGTTGCACACTGCTCCGTGGTACCTACACATAAAATAGGTACAAGTCACGTGAGTGAACGCTAATGTGAGTAATAAGCATATCTGTGCTACGGTAGCAGCGATGTGCTGTATGCCTCCCAGGGTGTTAAGAAAGATATAGTATGACAATGACCTGGTGTAGATGTTAAGTCGCTAGAGCCCGAATGACTGTAAATAAGCACAATTTAATACACTTCACATTTACATGATGATATTCTGCTGTCAGGTTTCACCACCACATTGACCTCATCATCGCCGTAGCGTTCCTCGTGCGGAGCTTGTCCGACCTCATCATCCCCATCACCACCTCCATCTACGTGTATACAGCAGCAGGGCTCGTGGGCGGCATGGGGGCCACCACCTACGACCAGTCCAACAACATCCTCATCCTCAGCCTGTGGGGTCAGAAAGGCGCAGCTATCCAGGGACTCCACTGCTTTTTCTCACTGGGCTACTCAATAGGGCCTTACATTATCAGACCATTCCTTGGTCCCGACCACTTGAACTCCACAGCAGAAATGCACAATACAACTTATAACAACAACGGAAATGTCACTCTTGGTGTAGAAGTGCAGAGAGAGTCGAGGATATATATTGCATATTTTATTGTGGCAGCATTGCTATTCTTAATCAGTGTATGCAGTTTTATCGCCTATTTGAAAGGACAACCTCGGGGCTTGAAGATGCATATAAAGCCACAGGAAAAATGTCAAAACATGTTCAAATGCTGCAAGCGGACAGACAAAAACTTTGCATTTGTCTTCTTTATATCTGTATGCTTTAGCTTTTACTATTTTTTGAATGCATGCGAAGACAGTTTTGTCAGTGGATGGTTGGTATACTATGCAATAAAAAGTGATCTGAAATTCACCAAGAAAGAGGCAGTTCTGCTGGATGCTGCCACAAAATTCTCCTTCTTTGTTGGTCGAATACTAGCATCGCTGCTTGCGTTGAAAGTATCGGCAAAGGTTCTCATGTTTGTGGGAGTGTATGGTGTGTTTGTATCCATTCTAGGCCTGGCCTATCTGGGAACAGTTTTCCGGCCATGTTTGTGGGTCTTCTCAAGCCTTTTCATGCTATTCTGTGCTCCTAAGTGGCCAGCCGGAATAACGTGGACCAATCTGTACATTCCGCTTGCTGGCAACAACTTTGCGCTGTTGAATATCAGCGCTGGTATTGGCTGGATGTTTGTGGGCTATTTGATTGGCTGGCTATTCACGCACCGATCTCCAAATGACGTCATCATGGTCCCCATCGTCATTGGCGCCATCATGTGTGGTGAGGTGCTGCTGATGCAGTGTGTGGCCAGTCGCCACGGGGAGCGCAGCGTCAGTGATGAGCAGGAGGAAGATGGGGAGGAGATGCACAAACTGGTCAAAGACAGTGACTTGGAAGGAGACGATGAGGAGGAGGAGGAGGAAATCGTCGTGTATGCCAAGAAAGATGGATTGTATTAAGTTTGCACGGTAAAATGGGATGTTTAATAATTGTGTATGCCTGTTGTATATGTGTGTGGGTGCGGGGAAAGCTAATGAATTGTTTCGGGTGTTTGATTTTGTCCATTTATGAAAGAGCGATACAGGTTTTTCATGGCTGAAAAAAAAATAGTATCCGGTATGTGATAGATAAATACTGCTGACACAAAATTCAATTTTCAAAGGTTTGATACCCATATCCATCTAGGAGATAGGATAGGTTGATCAAGGGTACCCCACACCAGAATTTAACATGGAAGGGAATTGCCACAATATTCTTGGGAAAAAATTCAATACTTTTATCGTAAAATTCATATGAGTTTTATTGTAAATTAATATCAAGAAATATGTTTTACTGCTCGAGAACTTTGGTTCAGTTTTATTTGAAATGTGCAGTTGCTCATAATATGCTCTTTTTTCAATCAATAGAAAGTCAATAAACATTGTCTATGTTCATTTGCTTTCACACACAATGATATGCTGTTCATTTATACTTACAAATTTGATCACTGATCATGAACTCACCATTAAAAGACCAATCTAATATATACGAAAAAATTGGAAGACATTCAATTCAAATCAACAGTTACATTTGATGTTACAATGCAAATAATTTTCATTAATCAAGCACTAGCATTTGTTTCACTTTAAGAAAGTATCTTTTATAATATAAACAGTTAGAATTCTTGTCAATAATTTGGGGGTTCAGATCCTATGAGCATGAATAGGGATTTTAAATACACTATTTTATCATAACAGTGAGACCAAATAACAAAATGAAGCATTCATAGTTTAAATGCAGCCATGGTCTAGTAGGAAATGTGCTTCTGCATACCAGAAATTTGGAAATTCAAATTCTATGGATATAAATTGAGATCGTAAAAAACAAAGTTCCCTATCCTCACGGTGAGATCTGATAAAATTCATTCACATTTTACGAATCAACATATACACTCTTACAATACAATAATGACCATATCCAAATAAATCACTAGTAACTCTTTGCAAACTGAGACACCGTAGAGAATGCATGGACCAACATGCTCGTGTTTCTTATATAGACCTGCTTAATTGTGCATGTGAAAATTTAAGTAATAATTTAAATAAACAAAACCACATTGTAAATAAGCAATACTACATGTACGCTTTCATGTCATATCCCAGGAACATCAATTCCTGAATAAACTAATTAACTAAAAGGTACGTAAGTAATGACATGCTAAAAATTTTTAAAAATAAAAGGAGTGCATTATGAGTACTGAACAGTCAGACTGCGGCAATCTTTCCACGTAGACTCGTGCAAATGATGGTATTTGACGAAACAAATAATTATGTTTTCCCCCACACAACCAATATTTAAATATTGCGTCTTCTACAAGGCCATACCGAACATTTGCGTTGGAGGAAGAAAACACAACATCATAGGGATATTCCTATTAAGTATTAACTCCGATTGGATTTAGTAAAGCAGCTTAGTGGGCGGTGATAGGAGTCATAAGTCCTTGTAAACATTTCATAAGCTTATACGTTCATTCTACGGAGGTACTCCCCATTCGTATGAATGTGCATATATTCACTAGCAGAACCAGGTTTTCAGAAAGGGGGAGATGCGCACTTAGGGATCTCATGGGTATTGTATACCTTAAAATCAATAGTGAACATGCCAAAAACCATGTGAAAATAAGGGATTTTGACGGAAAAGGGGGGGGGGGTGTAGGGAAAGACCCCTGCGCCCCTGGAGCTGCTATGTTATAGATGATAAACAAATAAAAAACTATAAATAAATAAAACTATACACTATAAATAATGAGACCTAGTGCTGTAAGCAAAATATACAGGATATTTGATAACATACATACATGATAGTGAGAACTCCAGCAATAACGGCGTGCTTTGTAAATCGGTAACGAATTAAGGCCCATCTAAGCCATAATAGACAGTCACACATTGGCCCAAAAGAGGGGCCATTGTCCCCATTTGTCCCCATTGTCCATGTGGAATATGTTCCAAAAAGTCACTATTTTCAACTCACAAACCAAATTTGAGCATCCTAGGTCAAACGATGTGACTTGTAGAGGGCTAACAGTAAGAAATGGACCAAATAATGGTCCAGATTGGACCCAAATATGGACTGTATTGGCCAATGTGAATTAGGATTCTTGTTGTCACCATTTACAACTGACATACCAAATTATTTGAGCATCCAAGCTCAGACGATGCGACCTGTAGAGGGGGAACAGTGTAAACACTGGAACAAATTACCAATGTTAGCACACGTGCAACGGTAAATGCAGCAATGGTCCTACATACATCATATAATAAGGGTTATTAGTCTAAAATAACACTATTCTCCCTGCCCAGGGTGGGGGTGGGGCACTTCCATATATCGGTCAACAGGTATACCCCCCTCCCCCCGCCCCGAATGACCCATCTTTTTTTACTCTCCTTGCAGCAATGAATGCCCTTACTTTTCACTGTCCAGCACCTATGAAAGGCCTAATTTTTTTAATGAAAGTTAGCTATGAAATCGCGCACCGAAAATTGTCGGAGGGAGCATCCCTGTGTAATATCAAGGGGAGTGCCCCTACCCCCACCCCCGGGCTCCCCTTGTTGACGCTGTGGGTCGTTATTACCTGCGGCGATGCCTGCGGCGCCAAAGCCGAGCGCCGAGACGACAAGAGGGCCACCCACGGCGACCGCGCCGGCACCCGCCAGCCCCGCCACGGCCACGCGGCGCCACGAGGCAGCCTGCAACACGACACACCCTTCGTCACTGTACAGTCACACCATTGGCCTCAGCAGCATCGGAGGGGGAGGGGGTTTATAATGGTCTACTACTATGGTTTACAAACACTATATAATACAGGGGAGTTCAATTCTCTGACCAGGGATACTGGCTTTCCCTGGGGTGTATAATGGTCTACTACTATGGTTTACAAACACTATACCATACAGATTACTACTAGTATATGACTTGTCGATCGTATATACTGTATACTGTATGGTATAGTGTATATATAACTAGTCATATATACTGTTACTGTATGGTACAGTGCTAGTAAACCATAGTAGTAGACCATTATGTACCCCCTCCCATGATGCTGAGGCCCAGAAGTCACGCCAGGTCACTGGCATCCTGTTCTCAACACACGTACAGCGCATACTGCCTTGCTTAACTCCACGGGATAGCACATAACACGGTAGCGTATAGTGTTCATCTTCATCACTCACGTATGAGTTTACTAGCCTCTCACTTGTACCTATAAAATGTGTCGGTACCACAGTAGTCTTTCAAAATACCTTATATCTAATAGTTGTTTCCTCTTTTATTACAAAAATACCGCCCATGTAAACTATCCATCAAGTGCAAAGAAGACGAGCAATTGCTCTAGATCTAATAGATACATCAGATCATTTAAAGGCCTTGGGATAGGCCAGTACCACAGGTAAGAGAGTCGAATATTTGTAAGTGGAGCAATTTTAGACAGACTCACAACAGTATGGCGTACATGGAGGGGTACAGAATCATACAACTTCAGTGCAAATGCTCTGTTAGAATACGAAAAACAAATGACCATGATATGGCGACAAAGTAAGTGTAACCAGCACCTACCGCGTCTTTTTTTGCCGGAGGCTCAGACTTGTCATTCGAACATACTCCATCGTCCCTGTAAAGTACAGAAGTGTGTCTTCAACATAATGATCATTCACACCAATAATAGGTACATGAATATGCCCCTCAAGGAAACGCAACAGATCTATCTCAATGACATCCTTGATTATAAGGGATCACGTGGACAAACTGAGGAGCAGCCTATTCGAAGAACTGCAAGTGACACAAAAACGCATTATATATCGCATACGCCTACTATTTCTAGTAACGTTAATACACACCACACACATAACGTGACAAACTAATCACTCCATGGCAGATCCAAAAGCCATATGAAAATAAGGCATTTTTTGTAGGAAAAGGACCGGGGAAGTGTGTGTGTGTGGGGGGGGGGGGGCCTAAGTTCGTCAACGATTATGATTCTCACAAGATCGAAATGAAAGTGTGCGTTCCCATATTTTGAACCACGCCAACCTATTAATTGTGAGAACTACAGCCCCGAGGACAAATTACAGCCCCCCCCCCCCCCGACCCCATTACAGTCGTGGTAACAGAAATTACCTGGGTTTGCTGTGGACTGTTGCTGCCTGAATATGGCGTGCTATAATATGGAGCCTTCTCCATGTTAGCACGCTGCACTGTACGCACCGCATGTTATGCTGTTTCTCCTGGCCGTGGACACTTATCTGTACATTTCAGACGGTCTATCCTTTAATATCCTTTATCCAAACGTGACAAATATGAACAAAAAAATCCACGCACCTAGCTACATTGTATATCACAGACTATAGTACTGCATGCAGCTATGTTTATAAACGAGTGTTCTTATCAAATTGATAAAGGTTTTCGTCTATTTGCTCCGCTTCAGCAGGTGAAGTATAAAGCCTTGTGTTTGTTTCCGTTTGCAACTAACTATTATGTATCTGGACAAGCTAGACTGTTTACTAATGAGCCGATTTTGTTCAAACTTTACAAAACCATGTTGTATGATGCAATACAGAAATGATACAATTTTGCGCGTTTTGCCAATTAACGTGTGCTTTTCACGCAGCCATTTGCGGTCCATTTTAGTAATTAATGTTGATTCATTAGCAAAAGATATTTACTTACGACATGTTTAGAAAGCACCAGCAATTTCACATCACACTAGTGCTATTAGTTGCTATCCTTCTTGACACCTGCTGTCAATGCAATTATGTAAACATCCACACCCTAATATAAGTTGATTAGGGTTCAACTTTGGGACAGTGCAATAATGCTTTAATGTTTTAATCCCGCCACCCTCCTCCACATACACACACCTTGGTCCCGTCTCATTGGTCCCCCGTCACATTGGTCCCCCGTTTCACTGGTCCCCAAGCCCATTGGAATGTTGTTGTTGTTGCTGCTGCTGCTGCTGCGCCGCCGCCGCCGCCGCCGCTGCTGCTGCTGCTGCTGCTGCTACACACATATGCCATTTTCATTGTGTAGCATTACACAACTTTTAAGTCTCGTTTCCAGTTCCAAAACCTCAAAGAGAGACTAGCCCAAACCTCCTAAAAGAGGCTACCTCTCTACCGAGACCACTTGTGGCTATTTTCTGAGTGGTCTCAACTAGATGGCGTACTGTTCTTTTACTAACTTCCTGCGTTTTTCAGCACAGTTCTTTTGGAATGAATATACATGCAAAAACATATAAATGAGCATTTACCCATTAAAATAGATAACTAATCCCAGTCCATTATCAAACAAGTTCATTAGCTATGTACATGTATCTGATACTACATATTTTAAGAATTCATCTTAACAACAGCGGACTGTTCGATTTTTATATACTTCTAACATTTCAATGGCTGTCAGTCCATCTTGTTCAAAGAAACGAGGTCATTTACTTGGAAATAAACAGGAGTATTGGGGGTTGGGTGTGAAGGTGACCCAGCACTGAACCATTAACACTCCTTCGAGGTTGTTAACTTCCAATTAAATGACCTCGTTTTTGTGGTCAAGATGGCCCGATAGCCATTGAAATAATAGAGATATATAAAAGAAACAATAACCAGCTATTGTTAAGATGAATTCTGTAAATATATAGCAAGCCCAGTCCATAACTAACACGTCCATCACCAGCAAGTGCAGTAGAACCTCCACTATATTGAATAACTGTATGTACATTTTCCCCAAGTTTGCTTATGAATTCAATTCTACTCTCACTGTTCTACCAAGCAAGCTCCTACCACCATATTGACATACCTGAAGTGACATCTTCCATTCGACTATATCAAGTGGCCCTGACGTGACTCAAACTCACGACCCCAAGGTTGTGTGACCAGAATGATACCATCATCCCACGCAGCAGAATTGACCTATATATTGACTCCTCTGTAATAGCAATGGCAGATCCAGGTTTTTTGAAAAGTGTGGGGGGCGCACTAAAGGGATTTCACGGGTTTCATACGCACGATCGATGGCGGACATGCCAAAAAGTTAAACCCTACGAAAATGAAGTTCTTTGGTAGGAAAGGGGGGGTGCGCCCCCTGGATCTGCCTATGAATAGGACCATTTTTCACGGTCCTCAAACCTTCACGAAGCTACCTAAAATAACCTCTGCACCAAGACCACCTCTCCATTGAAACCGCCCAACACTCGTCCCAAAGGCGGTCCTAACAGAGAGGCTCTACTGTATCGACTCACGAGAAGTCGGTGGTAGCTGACGGCGCCGCGGGCTGCGAGGAGACGACGCCTCGCTTAGTCTAAGGTGGCAGCAGCCGACAGCCAGGGCAGAGGATGAGAAGAGGACGGCGGCGGAGTGTGCCGGTTAAGTAGTTTATCACATATATGGTGGATAGTTGGGTCTTTTGTATGTGTGTGTGGGTTGCCTTGGATTAGCTTTGTGCAGTGGCAGGTTCACGTGTAGAATTTCGGTGTAGCTTGCAGCTGGTGGCTTGTGGCTAGTTGGGAGGGCGTGGGATATTGAGAAGTGCGACCATCTATTGTGCTTGCTATTTTACATTGCATATTGGAATACAATTAAACATAGGGTACATAATAAGAAATCTCATTGGCCTAATTTGCAGCTAGTGGATTGAGTACTGAAATACGTAAGGCACTGTTTGGATATACATTCACCTTGATTACTCGAATGAATCTTTTAAGTAATTCTCCTTTTTCAGAGCACCACTCTGAATTGTGTGTATAGGATGTGTTTTGTAGTTTACTCTTCTCTCTTAAGATTGCATTCAGATTAACAGGGCAGCAAATAATCCAGCATTCATAAGAGACATCCACATCCAAAGCTGCGTTTGCCATGTTACATGGAAAACACGTTGTCGCCGAAATAGGAGCATTACACGTTAATATTTACGCTGTAAACACAAACACAATCAAAATCCCAAACAAGTTTACTCAAATTGTAAACGAGCACAACAAGTTTACATTTCACAGTTAAAAAGCAAACTAAAAACAAACAAAGCCAGAAGAAGCACACGAAAATTAGCAGAAGCACGTAAAGTCGTCTGCGTCGTCAACCTCCCGATGTCTGACGGTGGCAAGGACGCCCCGGGCGGGCCGGGCTCTCCCGAGGAGAAGACGCCGATCAACCACGTGGACGGCAAGGCGGCCGAGGCGGGGGCCGGGGGCGGCGTGCACGTGCGGCAGCCCGGGCGAGGCGGTGGGTGCGTGGTGACGCGCGTGCAGGGCGTGCTCCTGCTGCTGGTGGCGGCCGGCGTGTGCGTGCTCGTGGCCGTCATCGTGGCCCTGGCCGTGCGCACGTCTTGCCAGGACAAGGAGGACAAGGCCGGGGCGTGCACGGATGCGGCAACAGCAGCGTCTATCGGTCTCAACCTGAGCACTACGCCCAAGCCCACGGTGGACCCGAGCCTGCCTTGGGCGGGGATCCGCCTGCCTCCGGCGCTTGTCCCCACGGACTACCGTCTCGAGCTGCGCGTCGACCTGGAGGCGTTCGCCTTCACGGGCGCCGTGAGCGTTGACGTGCGCGTCGCCCAGGCCACGCGCTACGTCATTGCGCACGTCAACGCGCTGCACGTGCGACGTACGTCGGTGAGCGTTCACGATAAGGCGACCAACGCGTCGGTGCGCGTGACGCACCAGGTGCACGCGCCCGAGAACCAGTTCTACGTGCTGGAGACGGCCGAGGAGCTGCGCGCGGGGCGCGTGTACACCGTCACGTACGGCCACTTCCGGGGCAAGCTGGAGGACGACCTGAGGGGGCTGTACAGGAGCAGCTACAAGGACATGAACGGCAGGAGGCGGTGAGTGTAGAAACATGTCATTGAATTAGGGAAGATTATAAGGGTAATGGCCTGTTATAGTGTGGAGATCACCCTGTCTCTGCACGAGTGGTATCTACTATGACAGACCATTGCCCTTATGTTATCTAACTGGTATGAAGTGTTAAAACAATAACACTAAAGGTGAGATATTGTCTGATATCTCACCCCCAATAATAACCTTTTTCTCCCATGTGAGTGTACATGGAAAATGTAATGTGATTATTTACAGTCGCAATTCACACGGTTTGCCGTGGTTTAGCGACTTGGAATCTACACCAGGTCATTGGCAGCATCCTGGTAGCACTACATCTCTCCCAAGTCCCAGCGCAAAAGTGGTAATTATGCACATTAGCGTCCACTCGCCTGACCTGCACCTATTTAACGTGAAGGAAGCACGGAGCAGTACAAAGATGTCATTGAATTACGGAAGATTATAAGGGTAATGGCCTGTTATAGTGTGGAGATCACCCTATCTCTGCACGAGTGGTATGTTTGTCTGCACAAGTGAGCGTAAGCAAACGCGTGCAGACAAATATACCACGAGGGCAGAGATAAGGTGATCTCCACACTATAACAGACCATAATATATATCACTTGTGAATTGATCAGAATGAGTATGGGCAGCGAACTGTTTTGTTACCACACACAAGCTGAGATATTGTCTGATATCTAACCCTCACTCGTATAATAACCCTTTTTTCCCATGTGACTGTACATGGAAAATGTAAATGTACTTACTTACAGTCACAATTTACACAGTTTGCCGTGCTCTAGCGACTTTACATCTGCACCAGGTCATTGGCATCCTTGTCACATTATATCTTTCTCAACTCCCCGGGGAGCATACAGCAGAATTGCTACCTTAGTGCAGACGTGCTTATCGTTCACTCGCCTGACTTGTACCTATTTAACGTGTAGGTACCACAGAGCAGTGTGCAGCCGGTTAAATGTGCATTTGCTCAACACCCACCTTCCGACCCTACCGGGAATCGAAGCCGTGACCGCATGTTCACGAGTCTAACTCTTTATCCATTCAGCCACGAAAGCACCCCACCCCCATCCCCACGGAAGCAATGGTAGCAGTACAAAAATGTAATTGAATTACGGAAGATGCTATTTGTTTGCTCACCCGACTTTAAATTAGGGCCTTGGTTGCTCATGAGACACATTAATAGTAGAATCTTCATTAGGTTGTTGGTATTTTCAAGCCATGTTGTGCTTTGCTTTACTTTGTACTGACGATTGGTTTACCAAGGGCAAAATGTTCTCATCTAGTATGCTGTGAATGCAGTTAGTGGGCAGTGGGTATAGTAAACGCATTGTACATTGCAGTAAGTGTGAGAACTGATATAGTTCATGCTTTAATTGTTTTAATGCTATTTGGGAGGATGCAGAAACATTTATTTATTAAGTGATATCTATCCAACTAAATGCATGTCTTGCATAATGCCTTATCTTTAAATGGTAAATGCTATAACACTGTCATATGAAGGACACATTTCGGTTAATGATATTACGTACAGTGACAGAGATATTTTAAAAAAAAGAAGATTATCTTAACATGCATTTACTGTGAAAAAATAACAAGCAGTAAATTACTTATCCATCATGGCAACGTGTTATTCTTACTGCAGACGCAATTTCACGACCCCGAACCACAAAAACCTTTCCATGCCACGCGAAATACGCAGGTTGTAACGTTTCCCTTGAGAAGGAAATGCTATTGTGCAAAATGCATTAAATAAACTACGTTTGGAGACATTTAAAAGCATATGCTTCCTGTAATCGGGCAATGAACGCCTGGAGGATTCTATTGGAGGCTCGTAAACGCTCGAGCTGGTGATGCAAAGTGGTGTTGAATAGAAAATTAGCCCTGTTGCAGAACACGGTCATTTTTTCTAACTTTAAAAGTGTTTCTCATGTTCAGAAGTGTGCACGCACACTTTTAAATGGCACACATTAGCACAGTAAAGAGTGTAAATCATTATATTAGCATTCCATTTGCAAAATGCTCTTTGGTTGAACGTTCTTTCTTTTTATAAATGCTGCATATTTCTCAGTTGCGATGCACACGTAATTGTGTTTCATTTTACTATAAAACCCCAGTTTAGAATTTCATATTTATTTGAAACTAACATTCAGCAGCGTACTCTACTTTTCAAAGTTCCACCAGAGCATCAGTGTTTAAAAAATGAATGTGAACACATTTTTCTCACAAATGCACTAAAATTGACTCAATTCATTATAGTGGCCATTAAAATCTGTGCAACTGTCACATTTGTCTATTTGAACTCGGCTGCGAACATTAGCCCCTATATAACAGGGCATTAATTGTGCTGAATTGTAGTCCTGGGTGATGGTAACAGCACTGATAGAATGCTGCAGACTTATGTCATTTTAGACAGATTCATGATATATTGAGCGATGAGGGCGTTGTCCTTGTACTAAATTATGATTTCTCAGTATCAACTTATACTTAGAGCTCACCTTTGGTCCTGAACAGGTGTTGTTTTAATGTATGAGTTTTCCCTGTCACACACACACACACACACACACACACACACACACACACACACACACACACACACACACACACACACACACACACACACACACACACACACACACACACACACACACACACACACACACACACACACACACACACACACACACACACACACACACACGCACACACACGCACGCACACACGCACACACACACACACACACACACACACAACCTCATCTTTGGAATAGTTTAGCTGACATCTTCCGAAAATCCAATCGTACGCTTGCAATATGATTTACTATATGATAGATTTGGTCAAGTACACAGAGACACACGCGCGTGCGCGTGCACGCACGCACGAACCTACACACGCACGCACTCATGCGCAAAAACAAATTGAAAACAAAAAAACACGGAGAGATAATCACATCATTTTGGTTTATACTCTATATACATATGTAAAAGACTGCAAAATACTATAGAATATATGTGCAGGATCACAGCAAAACACACTTTTCATTCACTAATTCGCATCACGACTCAAAGATAAAAAGCACCCACAATACTATCGCTGGCCAATTTGCAGCTCGTAATTAGAGGTAGAATTGTGGATCTCTCTGGTGGTCTCGCTGCCAGGCGCTTGAGCAAAAATAGCCTACCTCTCTATTAGAGAGGTTCATTTTCGCTTGTTTTATGAGGGTTTGGGACCGTGAAAAGTGGCATTATTATGGGGGTTGGTCTTAACAGAGGGTGGTCTCCATCGGAGGTTTTACGCCAGGTTGTTCACGGTTCTGTGGGACTGGGACTTTAGTGACAAGCAGCGCCATGGTGTGTTGGTGTAGGCTGCACAGAATCATGGAAATTTGAACTTTTGATTCACGTTTTCTCCTTCAGAGGCTGCGTCTTAGAAAGGCCGAGGTGTTGCCATGGTAGAAACACTAACACGTTACATATTTTGACTCATGCTGGTACAAAATACGCATATTGTCATATGAATTGTGTTGTTCATGTCACACAGTCTTCTCTTTTTGACGTTTATTTGAAATGAAACAAAAACCTTAGAGTTTATATAAGAGACGAATAAACCATGTGAATAAACATGATTAATGGTCCCCGAGGGAGCGTTAATTGGTAGCAGGAATTGGTTTATTAAAAAGAAAATACGCCTCTTATACGTGTGTCTTTCCCCGTTGTTGGGTACGGCTTGAGCCCAGACACCCGTGAGACTGGCAATTAAACAGGACTGGTGGTGCTATACGATTACCTAACGGGGGTCTATGCAATTGCACGCGCGGTAGCCCTTTCAGTCCGTCAATGAATGGATGAGCAGTCACTGACTTCGTGTACCTCACACAGGTCCACGATCGATTTGCGCGTAAATATACACCAAAAAAATTACACAGGTGAGCAACAAAACGTGTGTATTTTTTGTTGCAGGGAACTCGTGAATATGAGAGTGCACAAAGGGTTCTAGATCATCGAATACAATAAACTAGTACACACTGTTTGCACATGTGTTTAGTCCACCGCTTGCTTTTTAAGGCTCTAGATCATCGCATATAGTATGCTAGTATACACTGTTTGCACATGTGTTTAGTCCACCGCTTGCTTACTCCTCTTTTCTAGAGAAATAATGATCATGCTTTAAGAAGGCAAATTATGCTACATCGTCATATCTCACGACTATATACGCAGTATATAGTTGGAATGAACAAGGACTTTAAGGCAGTGTGAGTGATCAAGCCGTGAGAACCGACGATGATTATGCTAATTTAGAACAGCCTTGCTGCATTCAGAGGTGTTAAACGACGCAGCGCAAATGGACGCAAATGGATATTACCGGCGGTTTGGCATATTACAGCAAATAAGTAATTCAGAGGTGCATCGCGAAACGTCGCAATTATTGCAGCAAGCAATTACAGAGGTGTTTAACGCGCCGCAACAAAATGTCAAGCAAATAGGAATTAAGGGTGATTGGCGCACCGTAGCAAATGTAGCGATAGTATTATAACAATAATAGTTCAAATTGGTGCGCGTGGGCGCCAATTTGTATTTCTTATTTCACTCGGAATGACTTGGACTTTATGACCTTATAAACAGTGTGAAATTTTTATGCTTTATTAGCTATGATTATGGTGATCAAATTTACACAATTGTGATATCCGCGTGTATTTACAACTGGTTCTGCTTGTTGGATTCAAAGTCATTTAAGATGATAAAAATAGAAATGATTTACGTCCCAGATTACAACTTAAGAACGCACTAATACTAATACTACGTCTAGTGCACGGGTTCTATTGGTGCGTGTTTCATGAGACACATACATATGCGTGTCGTATTATCATTTTACATAAATTCACGCTTCCATTACTGCTTTGCGTTTGCCAATTCTGACGATGATGCAACAATTATTAATGATCACCTGGGTGATAAGTTTTATCATGGAAGAAAATGCATTGTTGCACAATGGTCTTTTTGTTAAAAGGTGACATGTGTGATAAAATCATCAATATATCTGTAAAAAAATACACACGTCTGCATGCATGTTACACAAGGACTTATTCTAGACTTTCGCATTGTAAAAGTAACACGAGGAATGTTTTGACATCATTTTCTGATCCTATTATTGCGATGACATTCTTTCTATTATTACACGTCTACCTGATTCGTTATAACAGGTAGCAGCATTGACAGTAATCCCATCAACCAGTTTGTATGTTAAATGAACAGAGGACGCTTTCGCATTGGCACGATCTTCAAATTAAATACGCAAAAGGGAAATTGTCAGAAATTAGCATGATTAACTGACAAAAAATACACTCTTATTATCATGAAACCTGTACTTTACACGACACGCCACCACACGACACTAGTCATCAATTACTTCCAAGCCCTCTACACTCTTCCCCAGCTAAGAAAAAAATAAGACCACATAACACATGAACGATCATCCCCGTTGAAGAAGCTGCCATCCCTTTGCTGAATCAAGTGACCAAGACCTTTTATTCATGCAAGTTTAACAAGCCAGGAGAATTAATGTTTATACAGCCCACCCCTGGACTGCGAGAATGGCATGATGGGACCTTCACCAAACACGCCTGTATCTATGAAGTGCTGGGGCAATTACATTTAAAGACTTGACCCTTGGTGGCATTGAAATGGACAGTCTATCTGCATTATTGAAGTGTGGACACCCTTTGGTGAAGCTTCTGTTATTCGAGAGAAATGACGTGCAGTCGGCCAATACCACCCACTGAGACTAGGGAGATAGAACTGGAAATAACATTCTCCATTTTTAAATGAATATCTTTTTTGTGCTCCTTGTTTGTCACATGGTTTACTTTTTCACTATTGTCACATGGTTTACTTTTTTAAATATATATGTATATATCTATATTCAAGTTTACTTCTATTTATATTTTTACCCATCTGTAATCTTTTATTTACTTATTCTATAGTATTGGTCTACCTGTGATAAACGAAATAGATTAAAAAAAAGGGACATATCACTTTGTTCTGGGGTGGCCAATACGGGTGAATTGCAACTTGTGTGGCTTACCAGCTTGCTGCTAAACACACTCGAGAGATACATGATTATTTGGTCTAGTCTTTGATACCCGACAATGTTTACGGCATTCCACGCTGGCACGTCATGGAAAACATATGTTTGTCGTTTTCAACTTTTCATGCGATCTCACGTTCTGCCCTCAATGGTTTCCTCAATGAAACGCTTCATACGCTGAGGCAAACTGGTCAATCACGGGTATGCAATAATCATCTATAGCTGAATGCTCTTTTTGTAATGTGCATGTATATTGCTGTGGATAAAATTGTGCAATAACCTAGCGGTGCACCTTCCAAATATAATTTATTTCACACAAACATAGTCCATGATAATAAAGTAGGCCTCCACACCAAACTGTAACCCTTAAATGAGACGGTGGCATTTTCATGCCACCAATTATAGTATTCCAATTTTGCAGTAAGCCTCTTGTCCCTGTCAAATATGTCAACATAAGCATGATTATATTGTTATCACCGTGATTAAGTTTCTTTATAGCATATTCAAAGAGATATTTCCACTCGCATTCACACGACCCCCCTACCCCCACCCCGCCATATTCCCAATAGAAAGAACAACACACTGGTTTCCCCATATACACCCACCAAACATAAAATCTAAAACACACCCAATCTAGCGAGCAATCTCGCCATTAGACACCACAAAACCAACAGATCCACATGCATCAGATTAAAGTGCCACCAAAACAACTTAGAAACGTGTTACAAACTACAAATGGGCTTTTACACAGGCGTGGACAACTCTAATCTTCTGCCATCTCAGTGTAAATCAAACCATCACGTGACCACAGGTGGCGGCAGCAGCCTCTTTATGGTGTGGGGAGGCGGGCGGGAGGCTGATGAGTTTCCCTAATGGGGACCACATTCATATTTCAGCAGCGGTCCAGGGTTCGCGTGCGTAACCGCAGTTGCCCGAGTAAAGGGCCTGATTAGTATTTCTCTGATTTCCCAACATCCTATTACTCTCTCTGATTTTTTTGACTGCGCATGTGTGACTTGGAAGTTCGTAATTTTAGATAATTGTGTGTTGCTACTTAGTTTTGTTTGTTTGTTTGTTGTTGTTGTTGTTGTTGCTGCTGCTGCTGCTGCTGCTGCTGCTGCTGCTGCTGCTGCTGCTGCTGCTGCTGCTGCTGCTGCTGCTGCTGCTGCTGCTGCTGCTGCTGCTCGTGTGGACAGTTTGTTTAATCTGATCCTGTGCGTATGGTAGTTGGGTGATCATCATGAAGCCTTAACTTCTTGTGAACTCTGTGGTTTATTGTTTATTATGTTGTTAATGTTTCGCAGTCATGAAATTTGCAAAATGAAGAGATTTCCAGTGTGCACACATTAACACATCGTCCGTTCTATTGAATGAAAGTGTTCATTTGCGTTTGTTGTCAGTGGTTCACTGTAATATGAAGCGACTTAGCTACATACATCATTTTCGGATATCGACGGGCAACCTATTTACCCTCCATAATAGCACATTCAAAAGACGAGTTAGTATCGATAACATGTTTACACAGAGTTAATACTTCTGAAATTACACGTTTACAGCGATCAACTGCTGTGCATATTTTGACTAATTGGGATATGATTGGTGCCAAAAACCCATTGCTGTTTGCTGATGTATATTAAATGGTAGAAATTGGCAGTCTCGCGTGACTAATGATATTTTGGGCTACACTTTACTGCATCTAAAATTCAAATGTGTACAATAGCCTCATGATGTGGACACTTTCAGGTAGAGTTTTGGCTGAATCACAGACACACTAAGACTACGTACTAATATTTCCGACAAAGTTCGGCAAACATCGTGGATATCGCCTGTGATGTGGACGTTGTGGTCGTTGTGGTCCCACTGATGTCGTCAGTTCGGAGTTGGCATTAGAGTGATTATACATGAGTCGATCCAGGGGACCCATGGGGCGCCTCCCCACCTTTTCACCAAAATATCATTTTCCCATACACTTTTTGGCTCGTTCACTATAGATCGCATGTATGAAACCTATGAGATCCTGAAGTGCGCTACCAACCCTCTCCCCTTTTTCCGAAAGCCTGGATCTGCCTGTCGTGTATACTTGATCAGAAATGTTGTACGGGTCTCAGGGGGTAGTAGAGAAGCAGTTTCATAGTTCATAACTCCCAGATCCCGTAAACATATGTTTTTGTGATCTAAGATAAACCAGCTGCCATGAACGTCCACATATCAGTCAGGTTGATAACCGTGTGTGCTGTTTTGATGGCCATATGCCGCATTAATATATTACCCTCCTCCTTCTCTATAGCAAGTGTGAGTGTGTAACACTTACTTGTGTTTCCCAACAAATCAGTGAGCGTCGGTGCCTTATAACACATATGTGAGGAAAGGAAAGGATTTTACGTGTACAACGGTGTACACGTCGTCACAAGCATCCCTGACTGACACACAGGTACATAAATTTGCGGTTATCCCTGGGGTAGGGTGCATAAAACATTTCATCACAAGAAAAGTTGTGACACCAAGATACACTTCATCACAAGTATCTCTGACTCACACACACGTACACTTCTTCACCACTCAGAACTACTCTGAATGTTTCGGAGCTCAACAGTTGTGGGAGTAGCGGAAACATACGAAGATTGCCGAATGCTTCATCACAAGCTTCCCTGACTGACGCACAGGTTATTGCGTTTGTTTGTGGTAAAACATGACCTTCCCTGGTGCATGACATTAGACAGAGACAGCAGCATTATTCGCTCCACCACACACGGTTACTCAAGCACATTCTTTGTTTGTTCTTTCAGAGTAAATGGCATTGTCATTTTCTGATTGCAGCCGACATTAAATTACATGACTTATTCCAAGATATTCTACCCGCATTATCAACTGGTGGTTTCTTCATGACATTCGAGGTTATTCCCCCCCGGACAAGACATTCTACCCGCTTATTATCCAACGGCTTTAAGTTCACCACATTCGAGGTTTCATTGCGACAATACGGACCCCTATGAAAAAATAAGGGTATTTTGGTGGAAGGACTTCTGAATCTGCCTATGCTGTATGATAAAATATATTCATATACGAAGACATGCATTAAACATGAGAGTTTGAAAGCTAAAATGAAAATGCACAATGCTAACCATAGCTCTGAAAGCATCCAGCTTATCTTCATTTCCCAAACGTGCTGTTACATATGCTGATATAAATGCTCTGATCTGGTATGTGGTTGATTTGAGCTCGGCGGGGTTGGGGGGGGGGGGGGTGGATGTGGGTCTGAAAATGAACAGACTGCCACAGACAGGTTGAAAATGGCACCCACCATATATATATATTTCAGAAAATGTGATCCACAACGTACAAATAAATGGTGAAAATGTGATCTATTATACCAATATCTGATAGAAATTTGAGATAATATACCAATGTCTAACAAAAATGTGACATAAATATACTAAAAAGAGGAAAAAACACCAAGCAACGTAGCAAAATTGTGAAAAAAGACACTCACTTTCGGGGCACGTCCATACTCACCGCGATAATGTGAGACCCCCCCCCCGCCCCACTCCCTCCCCCGAAAACGCATCAAGGAGTTGGTGGGTTGTATGATACCCCCCCCCCTTGAGGATTTAGGCGTCACTGACCGATGACCACATAATGCTCATAACTTTGCGAATGTCTAAGAACTTGAGGGAGCTTGAGATTTTCTCGGTCGTGCATATATACATGTATCTTATAAAGGACAACTTGCTATGGTCTTATGTGGTGTAACTTCATAGTATTTTTTATTCATTTTCTCCCTTTTAATCTATAGTTGTAATTTTAAACGTAACATCTCAGCATGATGGATGTACATTTGGGAATAGGCTCATCAACACCCCACACCATGTACCACTGGTACGAACACCTTTAATCCATCAGTTGAAGATTAGGCCTAGTTGAAGATTAATAATTCAGTGTCTTGTGTCAAATTTTGGGCCGGCTGAAGCTTCATCACTGAGCACCACCACCAGTGTTGCCTAATATGTTCTTCCCTATTATGCTCATTAACAATAGAGATAGACCTGAAAACTGTGCTACATTCTCTTCAATTTGGTGTTAATGTTATTAATGGCAGGGTATCATAATCTTTTATTACAGACACAATGTCATTTATTACTATAAAACAGATAGCTTGCAAATGGTTGTGAACTCGTACAAATGGTGGTGAATAGCATGAAGTAACTCTGAGTACATGTACTAACAAAATGCACGAACTCTGCATGTCTCTCATCCAAAATGCCAAATACTAAATGGGAGATGATGCCAGTGTCGAGTCACAACCATGTGATTTGGAACTTACATAAGATAACAACTATACTTACACCGTGATAAGTGAGCAGGGAATCCTAGGTGTCCATACCCGCGTGGTGCTGTTACTGTACAAAGCCAGACAGGAGCATACAGTCACAGAGATGTGTTTTTAAATGAATCTATCTCACGTTTACACTTTGACTAACACTATATGTCATAATGATGTAGGCAATAGCAATATTCAGTCCACCAATGCCCCCCCCGCCCCAACTATATACGTGTATTGTACCTGTATCTAGCCATTTAGCAACCACCTGTATAAATAAAAGTGCAAGAATGCCATTAGATATGTACTAAGCCAATCATCAAGGATCGAAATAATGGTTGGGAGCAAGAAATGTGGGGTTAACACTGGCAGATCCAAGTTTTCAGAAAGGGGGGGGTGTACTTACGGGATTTCATGGGTTTTGTTCGCGCGGTGGATGGCGGTCATCCCAAAAACTCTATGAAAATGAAATAAGGGGGGGGGGGGCGTGTCCTGCGCTCCCCGAATCTGCCTATATGGTCAGAGCGGGGCCCATATGAGTTTTTTCTTTTTTTTTCAGCAGAACTTCTGTTTTAAAAGATTAGATTAATGATGAAAAAATATATGAGATGTGTAATGAGATAAGCCTAAACTCACTTTGAACGTACCGGAAGCGATACTAGTGCAGTATCACCCGGCGAGACAATGACATTAACACCTTCTGCTACAATATGAGCTTCGTCCTCTATTATTGTCACTGCTACTCCATTATTAAGCACTTAACGGTGGTAATTACTACTCGATGGTGATGATTGGCTTTACAGTGCCAATTGAATTGGACTATTCTGAGTAAAGTGTCGTCGTAAACTTAATCTAGTCTTCACACCATTATTTCCAAGATACCTATTTTATTGTGGCATCGACAAAAATCATCTTGCTGTATATGATTTCAATGAGAGTAGAAATTGGTATCATTAAAAATCCTGCCATTGGTGTTATTACATGGAATTCTGAGTTTAAATGTCTTAATAGTGCGACAAAAATTAACATTACTCGCACGCACAGCCATTGCTACCCTGGATCTCTAAATGCCCCCAACAATTGCCAATAAACAACTGGGTGACACTAGCGTAAAGTGCAGACGAGTCTTTGCTACAATAGTAAAGCTCAATTTAACACGTTGCCATATTTGTAGAGTTCATCAAGTGCCGAGAAATGCAAAAAAACACATATGCACTACTTGTTCTGCAAAACCAGGACGGAAATCTGGTGCAAAAGGGGCAAGATTCATCATGCGCAACCAGCTGCGCGTGATGCGCAATTTGCAAACGATAATTACCAGTTGAAAACACAGATTCTGTTATAGAAGCGAAATTATACGGCAAATATTCGTAGAATTTTTGGGTGCATCAGGTTCCCGGACCTCTAATTAATTGCACTCTGGATATGGGACTAGTTATGTAATACTGGTCTACCAATTACCCATACGTTGGTGGGGGTGAATTAAGGTGGGATTCCGTATCAGTATTCACTGCTTAGGTTTGTTCCTTTGTCCGTACCTGTGGTCAGTATGTATTATATGCTAGGCGAACAACTTTTATTTAGAAATGATACAAGAACTATGCCCCGTATAAACACCAGGTCTACGATGTTTTGCAAGCTTTTTATTTAGGTTGGTGGCATATAGAAGTGGTTTTAATGTATCAAGTATGTTACCAAACATCTGGGGAATCAAACCAAACCACCAACCCATTTACCTATTTAGTGGCTACCACTAACCAATTTGTCACCAACCTATCAACTATTTGTCTAATACCAATAAAACGCGGAATCATTCACCAGTCAGCCAACCTTACTAGGCTTTCAAACTTGATAATCCATTTTACAGCAGGCACCGATTTCCATAACAGCCACTGTCAATGAACCCCTGCCACTGCTAACATAATTAGGCAAGGTGTCCTTCCCATGGTCCCGAGTTGTCCTCACAGTGGCTACCTAACGGAAGAAAGAATTTAAATGACTTTCTGAATTATTGGTTGGATTGCCTTTCCACACATCAAAAACAGTGTAGTGCAACGGGCAATTTATTATCATTATTAATTGGGGGGGTCATCATTTGGGAAGGGCACCAATTTTAATTCAAAGGAGATAGAGGGCACTCAATTCTGAAACTAAAAAGGTAATATTTTACGGGGTCAGGGGCAGCAAAGCTATTAACTGCATGAGTCCGGCCTTGAAAGAGGTGCACCCCGGTATTACCATCTTTGAGCTGCCTCATTCCGGTAAAACACATGATCATCAGTCACACCAAGGAAAAATGGCGGATGTCATTTGAAACGTGTTTGTAAGTTTCCCCCAAACTAGTCGTGCAGTCTTACCGTAATTCTTTAATATGACATCGTGTTACTAACTAGCAGTTTTAAAATGCCAAAAAAAAACTATATGATATAATAACATGATGTTTCAAGTTTAGGTCTATGTGGCACTAAAATGTGGACCAGGGTTCTGTTACTCACACACTTCTTCTTTTGCCCGATGAAATTGACGAAACCATATGCAGTGAAACCGTTGATGTACAACTTTAGATGAAAGAGGAGCATTGTAACCATAGAAATTTCTATAGTTTCTTTTAATATGGGTTCTTCCAATGTAAAAAAAAGTGGATTAGGAAAATGGAACGGTAAACAACAGGGAAGAAACGACGTTAGATAACTTATCGTCTGCCAGACTGCTCTTATCGACAGTGTTAAGGTTTGGAAAGTAGATGTTGTGTTGATTACTTTAAAACCTCATACTATTTTTATACTTTATTAATGATAACTGGTGAACTTTCCATTTTTTGCTTCTGCATTTCGACGATGGTGCCGAAAGAAAAAGTCGGATAGGTGGTGAAAACGGACGAATATAGAAGAACTGTGATACACCAAACTTAGGCAATTGTTTCATTCGGAACTTTTGAAAAGAGTAAAATAGCAAATTGCACGCATAGGACATATATGTGCGTTCTTTTACTCTTTATCGGACAAAAGAAATACTCAGAAAATGTGTACCTTGCACGTACGTATTGTACATATTACGTTTCTCAGCACACGTGTTTTTACTAATCACATTTACTGCTCGCGTTATCGTGATGATTTGATTTACATACAAACAAGAGAATTAGCACCACCAAAGGCCAAATGTTGATTAAAAAATTAGCGTCACCCTGATTTCATTACTTCTTTGCGTTTGCTTCTCTGCCCCATGGAATTCCTGATCACAATCCGAATGCCAGAGACTCGCAGTGGGATCAAAAGTATATTTTGCTCATATGAACCTTCCTGATTCGACGTTTCCAATACTTATGGAAATGTCTTCCATTATACCGTTAGCTACTCGTTCACCCAGTTTCGTGGTGTTGACGACAAGTTGGGTATTGTCGCTCAGTTTCGAGTTGCTTTAAATTAAGATTGGGTGGTTCAATATTTAGTTTACACAGTTTGCTCAAGTTAGAGAAATGTACGTTGTATATATGTATGGGGGTGGGGGTCTTCATTAATTCCCGTACCTTTCTGTTGGGTGTGGGCGACTCAATTTACAGACACTCAGTCGGGGGCAACTCCATTCTTACCTAACTCTCTTGGCAGATCCAGGTTTTTTTTGAAAACGGGCGGCCTCCCATGAAAACCCTATGAAAATTAAGTATTTTTTGCGGGTGTGCCCCCCCCTGACTGCCCGCTTTGTCATGCCGTCTACGCTTCGTGCGGGTGTGCCCCAGACCCTGGACTCCCCAGTCCCCCACCCCACCTTCGTCAGAAGCCTGGACTAGGGGCGACGTTCCCCACGTGTAGCCTGTCCTCTTGGTGCGTATAACACCGCCATTTGTACGGTCTCCTTGTTCCCCAGGTTTCTGCCTAGTTGGTGCAATAAAACACCACGCGCAGCAATAAACTAGTCAATGCAATGTCAAGAATCCATTTGTGTAATTCAATAGCGGATACATACGCACGCGACAACGACTTGAGTTACATAAACACAATTTATGCAGCAGAGGACGAGGCCTGGGAGGTTCCACACAGAATCTATTAACTGCTGGCTATAAATATGTCAACACAATTACCAATATAATTGTTATATGCTGTGATTTACATACACAGAATGCCTTGTTAGTTGTGTAACATTCTTGTTAAGCATGTGCTCACAGCAATCGCCTGTGACGCTCCATCGTGTGAGAGTCAACACTATGAATGCGAATAATACCGAGTCGAGTCCGTGGTCGTATCGTTTAACCGACTCTACCAGATATTAGGCACTTTGTTTTTTTGTTTGTTTGTTTGTTTGTTTGTTTGTTTGTTTGTTTGTTTGTTTGTACTCCGAAGCTATCGATTTTGATGACTATAGCAGAGGGAGGCCACGTGGTGTTGGTAATGGACCTCCAGAGGCAAGTTAGATAGCCAACTGAGCCTCGGGGGTGTGGAGGGATCACGCTAGCTATTGTTTGCAAGCTAGGTGAGTTCTTTTGCGTGCAGAGGGGTGACTGTCCTCGGGCTTGTGAAGCTTAAGATTGTAGCACGTTCTGTAATGTTAAACACGCTAGCTGAGATGTGCAGAATGCTGTCATGAAACATTGTCAATCAGGCGGTAGCATAAGATTTGTTGGCTCAAGTGTATAGTGATTCTAATGGTGTGTGCGTGTCGGAGCGTACAACCCAAAAAACTTATTGATGCGCCTTTCATATAATTTGCCGTTATCTGCTACTCATTTAATTAATATCATCCTCTCCTTAAAGTTTGAGACAGGCTCCACCCCTGACTTTGTATAAACTGGGAGAGACCGTATGAACAGACAGCCCCCTCATAGGTGGCGCACTAATCTTCTAATGTCCATAATTACCCTGATGAGGCACATCTGAAGGCTGCTATGACGACACAAGGGAACACTGGAAGCATTACCACGCCATTAGACGATCTCCTCTTAAAACGGGGTGGAGGGTGGGTAACTGGTAGTTGTCCCCACGGGCACGGGGCTGCCAGTCCACCTACCCATGTGATAGGACATGCATGTAATAGAAAGTAATTGATGTAATTTTAACAACTTACTCACTATTTCTTTTGTGAGAACTATGTTAAACACATAAGCGATCGTAGGAGAACCCTTCCAACGCATTCACACGTATTGTGTCGAGTCTCAACTTGCGCGAATTGTGACGACATTGAACCTAGTAAAAATGCATGTTGCGACTCGTTGCTGCGCAAAACGAAGGGTTACTAATAATTGAGAAATTTTTGCGATCCACTCCAGACGCAGCATAACTATTTGTAGCGTTCTTTAAACACTATATAAACGTCCAAGTATTTTGGACATGTTTAAACTTTCTTGATGAATTTGCCAGTTCGCCAGTGCCCGTATAGTGCTACGTATAGTGACTAGGTGGAATTCGCTGATGTGTAAAGCAGGTTTAAACAATTCGTTATTATGGTTTTCACACTGCTCCTTATTGTGAGAATAGAATTTACTAATCAAATTAATATGATATGGGTTGTACAGATTAAATAACTATTGCATTTGCAGTGCAAAGTGCTCGAGCGACTTTACATTCACATCAACCCATCGGCATCCCTTCTGCATTGTATTACCTTTATGTTCCAACTCCGTGGATCGAACTTACACCACGCGCTACCATAGCGCATGGTGTTTATCCCTCACATTAGCGTCCACTAGCTTGATGCGTACCCATTTAACGTGTAGGTGCCTGTACTACGGAACAAAGTGCAAATCATAGGGGATGACATTTCTCAACACCCACCACCAAACTTGCCTGCAGCGATTCAAATTCATTACATTTTGACGACATGTCCATCTCTCTCGTCTTTCCTTTCGGCCACGGAAGCACATTCATAGTACCACCCACAGTCTAAATAAGAAGAGGACAGACACAGACAAGAGGAAACAATTCGTTTACCACATATCAGATTATGACATCGCTGTATGTATGAGAGATGAGGATCTACATTAAAATGCATTAAGCGCAGGTGGTCTTGATGACTGATGACTGCAGAGTGGGTTATCAGACAACAAGACACACCATTACTTCTCTGCCAGATCTCTTCATTTTATGAAATGTTTGTGGTATTTTATTTGTTGTGAGATATAATTGTATTGTCTATTAGATCTCGATGGTCACAACCGTTGTAAAATCTTATTATATATTTTTTAAGTGTCAGATGTGTTAAAATCAACTAGGAACAGGTTCATTAGCTGCGTTAATCCAAATCACACAGTTAGTTCTTCATATCAACAGCCATGACAATTTTGATATTATTTAAATAAATCTCAATATTTCGACAACAACAACTGTCTTTTTCAGGAGCCTGGACTGTATTTGACGTGAGCCATACAATTATGCTAGTACTGACTAAATATATGTTCGTGATAAATCTTGCCCGGTCTGGTACAATGGGTATGTATGTGTCTGAACAGTTTCGTTCTGTGAATCGTATATTGTGGATATATTAGAAAACACGTCGATAAGAAGCCTAAAATATACAAAGGAATGCCGTGAGGATGTTCTTCAATTTCTCGACATTTCATTTGCTTGTTCGCGCCGCCACCGAACTTTCAAACCTGATAGCGATATCTTATGACGCGTTCTTTATCTAAACAATCCAAAGAACAAGATGATTGCACATTTCAGTTTGTGTTGATTCCATGCCGGGGGGAGGGGGGGACTGACATCTATTTTGGGTAGGTATACTCCAGGATGAGTTCAAAATTGGGGGTCTAAATGCTTTCTAAGATGGGTGGGCAGAACAGGTGGTCTTTATTCCCCTTGCTTTGAGATTTAGATAATTAGTGGGTTCTTTGGGGTTTGGCTGCCAAGAAATAGGAGGTCTTAGATCGTTTGAGCATTTATACTCAATCCAACTGTGAAGGAACCTCTACCCCCGGCCCCTGGATTTCATGGTGTTCATATCGTCTCAGAAAACACATACACATAACATTGGCGGGATGTAGGGACTGCGTATCAGTATTGTCTTAGTGTGACACAGTTTATGAATCAAATATACAATAAAACAGTGTCCAGCTACAGGGGGTGAGGGGTGGGGGGTCTTGGCAATTTTAGTTCTTTTGTAGAACCATTTGCATTGTCTGCAGGTGCTGACGGGTTGCTCAATCATACATAATAAGTATTACATATATATTGACCATAAATACAAGTTAAAAAGCCTGTTGTAGCGGGTTGTTTTAGTAGTAGGCTTTGTCTAATTACGTCATTCATTTTTACGCAGAAGGCTCATTTTCTAAACCCAGTCTACTAACTCTTTTTCTTAATTCTACATTCTTTTTATTTCTATTTCATATCTAACTGAAATCTACCAAATTAATAGTAATCATACTGTAGTAACACCAATACCACCGATAACTTGTAACTAAGAACTATCGACTGCACCAGTGCTCTCTAAGTCCATCGCTTAGAGTCTGGAAATGGCCTGTTCGCCCTACTAATGACCCTCTCCACCACTTTCCCATTATTCGGGTGTAAATGACTCAATGCGCTCGCCTCACTGGAGACATGAATCTAATTTGTTCTTCCAATGGGAGGTAACCGGAGCTATGAGGGCGCTTCCATGCTCGTCATGACGTGTTGCCTGTACCTTTTTGGTAGACTCTAGAGTTTCTCTGAGCCCAGCTCTGTTTTTAATCAGCTAGTCACAAGTGACTTTGTTCCTATTCTAATTCAAGACCTAATTGACACTGGTTGGCAGTGTGTTCTACTCTGTATAATGTCGGGAACAGGTGTGGGTATTGCGAGGAAGATTGTACAGTGTTCATGTTCATAAATGCAGATAGTCAGAGTGAGACTGTACTACACCATTGGTGTTAGATTCGCTTATCTTCTACACGCATCCGTGGTCTTGTGCAAATCTCCTTGGCTTTAATTCATTGGCGTATTCTGCAGTTCCAATTTCACGAGTTATAAAATGTTATTCCATGTATTGTGCATTTGTACTGTATGCAGCACAAATACATCATCTGCATTGTAATACAAATTAATCTAGCCAATTGGTTTGTATATCATGTAAACATACACATAATGTAAAACAGACAAAAGTCGATTCCATGCACTGCACTTTCAAAAAAAATAACATTGTATGCACTGTTTGAAAATAATTATTACTAAGTATTTGAACATTGTGTGAGACAGTATTCAATAATTCCCCATGATGGATACAGGGGCTCTTTTTTCCCTTATCCCTCTTTTTTTTGCCCTTTTCCCAACAAGTTTGGGGATATAATCCTCTTTTACAGAAAATCCCACTTTCTCATAACCCCCATAATGAGAAAATATACTCCTTGCACAGAATGGAAGTCGCACTGTAGGTCATGACAACGCATTAGCGCATAAAGATATTTACATGCATTAATACAAATTACATAAATGTACACCGGCAAATTGGTCTTGTTTGCTGAGCATATGGAACTCTAATGCTAAATCACGTCGCCAAACGACACATTACGCGCACCACGGACTGCAAATAGTGACTGTAGCCGCCATTAGTGACACAAGGCTACAGTACACCAACTGCAAGAGGTAGAAACAACTAATCTAGCTTTCTATTCTTTTTTTTATACTATATTCTAGAAATTTCGCAAGGAAATCATCAAATCAATAGAAAATTCACGTTTTGCGCTATTCTAATAGTAAATAGAGTCAATTTATATATGAATGCCTAATTTATAATTTTAAAAGTTGATCAAACAGGCTTAATTTATTCAACCAACAGCAAGGGGTGTGAAACAACTGTATAGATCTAGTGTTCTATTCTACGTATCTGTAATATAGAATTTGTGTCGCAATGAAAGCACCAGAGACATTGACAAAAGTCACGTTTTGCGCTCAGTAAAGGGAGTCAATTTATATATGAATGCCTAATTTATAATTACCTTCTGTTTAGAACTGAGTATACCTTTTTTTAAAAAAAAAAATTACGTACGTAGTACTAAGATACAATAATTACCAAAAGATACCTGAAACTAACTTGTATATCTTGCACGTATTTTTGTGTACCAATGACTAAAAATTCACGTTTTGTTTTTCATCTTATGGGCAACAATTTATTCCTATTTTTTTTTTCATTTAATGAATCGATACTAAATTTCAGGATACCTGGGAATTATAAAATTGTATCAATTTACCAAGACTAAAATTCACGTTTTGTTTTTCATCTTACAACACGTTCTATCACGAAGAACCAAATTTAGCATCAATTTATCAAGAAAGGAATTTAAAAATGAGGATGAGAAAACTGGCATCAACTTTGGAGCACTGTTACCAAAATATAAACAATGAAAGTGTATAAAACTTAACTGTGGTCCTTGTAAAGTGCCGGTCTTTACAAAGTGCCACATTCCTTAGTAGATAGTATTAACACGATAAGCGGCTTCATCCGGGTCATCTTAAAACGAATTTGGCATTTAATCGGGGCGCCAAGTTTGAGAAAATTAACGTGCTTGTAAAAACAATGTGTGTGCCTAAAATTATATCAGACATTTTAGCACCGGAGATTTACATCGAGCATTTTTTTTGTGTAGTTTGGACGTTTTGGCTGGAAGTTGAGTTGTTCAATTTGAAATTTAAGGAGATTACTGCATGATAATTGTTTAAAAGGGGAACATTCTGTACCTTTTTTCAGTCACGCAAATAAATAAAAAGGACAAAGAAAAAGTAAGGGAAAAAAGACAAAATGAATGACATGTCATTAGTTTACTCCAAGTACGCTTGCGAGCAAATAATTGTTTCAACTCCAGAGTACGACTGCAATTATGTGATATGGCTTTAATTTGATATGTTTATTTCTAAACATTTTAACACCGAATGCCTTTGCGTTAAATTTGCTGCTTGCATGTAGGACAGGAAAAAAATAACATGGCCAATTTGTCTTCTGTTTGCATTGCCACCCTAGGCTCGTTATGCAACAAGATGTTGCATTGTTTATCTAATTAACAGAGCAATGTTTTGTTACCCAGTGTCCCGTTTGTTTAAGGCGCGTGCATTCTAGAACAGCTAGGCTCTTGATGGGAGTGCTTCTAGCTGTGACGGTGTTGGATTCTCAGGGGCGTTTGTTTGGGTAGCTTCTGGGCAAATTATTGCTGTAATTGGTATGACGTAAGGTGCTGGAATTTAAGCAATCAACTACTTCTCTAGCCTGCTAGAACGTGAGTCGTTTGGAGCTTTCGGTAGCTCTCATGGTGTTGCCAGGTATAAAAGTAACTTTGCAAGCTCACAGCACATCGTGATATATTCCGTGCTGTTTTGAAGGAAGTTCCATTCAAATGTGCGTTCTATCTCCCATGAAATACACATTAACTATACAGCTTTAATTATCAGAAGCACCAATTAATTACCCAAAAAAACATCGTCACTATAAATTCTCCCAGCTCAGTGCTGATATGAATTCCCTGATTACAGAATTGTTGTATGCTATGTTCTTTCTAAATTAAGAAAACAGTTTTTTATCTCTCGTATCTAGTGGATTGAAACAGATAACTAAGTGTACTGTTTATTTTGGCGCAGATTACAAATATTATGTTGTTGCTCATGTCATGAGATAATTGAACAGGAAAATCTACGCTGTTTGAACAGGTAATTCAAGAAAAAACAAAGCGCTGTAGAATGTGCACGTGGCATATTAGTTTTGCTCATTGATGAAAAACACTATCAAGAACAGCAAAGGTTTTAGATTATGTAAACAAGTGTAAATGTACAACATTTCTCATCACGTTTCTCTTATATTGTATGGGTCTATGACCTGGAGATTTTTTTTTTATTTGATTGGGCATTATGCTTTTATATATGATTGTGGCAATTGATTGTATCATATACTATACTAGCATTCCTATTGAAAAAAGATATATGTGTGGAGAAATAAAATCAATTTACTAATTTCTAAAATATTAATAGAGTCTCGTAACCAGGTGATCTTGATTTCGATTCCCCGCCAGTACGTGCGTTGGATGTTGAGCAAACTCATTCTGCAAACCGCTCCATAGCGTGACGAAATCCCATGTGCCATTAAATGGGGACGCAGGGGGCACCCCCACCCCCTTTTCCCCACCAAAATACTTTTTTCATAGTTTTTTAAAAATCGATAGCATGTAAAAACCCATGAATTCCATTAAATGCGCCCCCCCCCCCTTTCCCCAAGACCTGGATCTGTCAGTGTGGGCACAAGACTGGCATTGAAAGACTTCGAGCATGATTAGCTCAGTGCATTGAATACCCTTCAAGCGCGCATGAGAAAGGATAAATGTGATGACATTGATGCCAACGATGGATAACATTTACAACTCCACATGAACACGTTTGCATTTACGTTTGATATGTTTACCCATTGCAGCAGTGCATCATGAAGAGACAAGAGGGATGGGGTGGCCTTTATATTCACAACGATAATTGTGTAACATAGGTCTTTATGTTTGTTTCTTATGTGTTTGTTTGTTTATTTTTTAGATTCTTGGCTACATCACAACTACAGTCAATAGATGCTAGAAAAGTGTTCCCCTGTTTTGACGAGCCCGATCTCAAAGCAAGCTTCACTGTATCCATAGTCCACAAGCCAGGTCAGTATTTACACTGCATATATAGAGTTCACAATCCCAGTGTACAACCATAGGCAGAAACAGGGCAGGGGGGGCTTTTCACACCAAAATACTTTATTTTTGTTGGGTTTTTTACACATCCGCCATCGATCGCGAGTACAAAATCCATGAAATCCCTTAATTGTGCCCCCCACCCTCTTCAAAATCCTGGGTCTGCCATTGCACAACCACTCCCACCCTCTCAAAACCACAACCAGCAGAGGGAAGCCCCACACACTAACATGAAAAAAAAGTTCAAAAGGGTTGAATGACAATTCTTAGATATGTCGGAAATATAAAGGCTTGTTTAGCCAATCATTTCTCGCCATCGTTCATGTCATATAACCAGGGGCCTTTGAGCATTTTTATTTCTATTTTACTTTTGGAAAAGTGCAGGAAATACTGAATTGCATGCTTTCTAGATATGCACAATTGAACATGATTGTTAGTAGCCCCAGTTGGTTGGTTGCCTCATTTAAGAAATACTGACATCTCAGATTGTTATCTGGAATAAATGCTGTACATACTGAAGTCTCAGGATTGCATTGATTTTGTTTGTTGTGTGAGTACTGTAATGTAATACACCAGTTTGACCACCATATAATTGGACGTGGGGAGGGGAGGGGATACCGGGGAGGGGGGGGGGGGCATTTATTGCTGTTCATTACATTTCAAACAGGTAATTTGGAAGCATCTTTCCAATGTCAGTTCTACTTTTTTTTATGATACATATAAGATGCGTATTGTTATTAGCCATGAAGAGCAGATCCTATATGGCAGGATCTTTCTCAAATGAATATAATTTTCCTGTTTCTAGATATGTCTGCCAGCGTTGGTGTGTAGTACTGTGTACATTACCCATGAAATGCACTAGGTACACCCCTTTTTCCAATACACCTGGAATAGCTAGTGTTAACTTAAATTAGAGTTTTGCCTTTAATAACACATGAATCCTTATAACCAATGAACTGCACTGTAGTGCATGTACAATCTATTCAAATTAGGTTAATCTAGGTAATTAGTATGTATGTACCTAATTGCAGTTCATATCATCTATAGCTTCTGTTTCATTGCTGGGTATAAATAAAGCATGATACAAATGTAAAGAATAAGGTTTTGTCTAATGACATTTTACCGTATATGTGTGAAAGTTTCAAATCAATGATTTGTATGTAATCACTTTTAATTTTACCTTAGTGTGAAAGTTTCAAATCGATGATTTGTATGTAATTGTTTTAATTTTACCTTTGAAGCAAGGACAAAGCTAGTCGCCGATTGGAGCAGTTTTAAAAACACTCTCATCCCAACCCAACCCAGAAAGAAAAATCTGCTACATCAGCCTCTGAAATCCAACAAAATTCTTTGCGAAACCTTTTACCATCACCTTACAAAAATGTGGTTCTACCCCTGCCTATTAAAATATATTGACATCTCCGATCACAATCTGAGCAATGCTGCCAATGTATGTATAAATCATAATTACATCTTGGTGTACATTCATCGGATGATGCATAAGAGGATATACATCACACTGTATATCAAATAAATGCTAGCTTTTATTATCCTAAATCATGGTATAATTTGTGATTTACTGCCATCGTAATATTTGTAACAGCCTAATCGAATGGGCTGGAAAAGATTTCTTTATCAGCCTCAAAATCATCATTCATTATTGGGCTGAGCAGCTTTTTTCCCCCAGATTTGTACTATATTTTATCCTAGAATAATCTATCGTATATTTGACCCAAATCATCTGATCATGAAATTAAGTGTTAAAGTAAAGTTTTTAAATTGAGCAAGAAAGTTTAGATATAATGTTTCAAAATGAGTTTTACAGTAACAGACCATTTTGAAAGATCAAGATAAGAATGCAAATGATGAGTAATGTAGCATAAACAATTGTCAGCTCATCTCAATTGGATCTTTACAAACTGTTGACTCGGAGTAAATGTGCGTTTATATATGTTCATCGTTGCAGAACTATGAAGAACCTTTGAAAAAAATATTTAATTTTCTGTTGTGTAGTTTAGATTAAACTTTGATGAATAATTTACTGTATATCATGAAAGACGTACATAGACATGTACCAGACTTATATGAATCACCATAGTAGGTTGTGATGGTTTTTGTACCAATGAAAATGTCTGCAAAGTACGCACCGCGTAAATCATCCATCATCGTCATTACTAAATAATAGAATTAAAGTATAAAGCCAATGTCACAACTCCCATTCGTGCAGGGATATGACTCACAAATAAGTGCATAGACATTGGAATTGAGTGACAAATGGACTTTTATGTTTGCAGAATTCGTTGCATTATCCAATATGCCGGTGTCTCGGACAACAAAGCTGTCAGACGGTTGGATCAAGGATGACTTTCTACCAACACCTCTCATGTCCACGTATCTACTAGCTTTTGTCGTGGCAGATTTTGAGTGTCGGAATAAGACAACTGAGGATGGATTGGAAGTATGATCTTTGTTCACTCTGGTGCAAAAGCACGTTTATCATAATACCATATACAACCATCCAAGTGCCCACCCTCGAGTAACAGCGCTCAACCCTCTTTCTCTTAAATGTCTTTAAGAATTATGTAGGAACTGCACTCTCATGTAACAGCCCACCCCCTAATTTGAAAAAAAAATCAATTTAACGGCCCTGAGTGCTTGGATGGTTGTATACAGTAAACAGCAAATGGGTTTTCCAAGTCATAAATCTGTTTTGCCATGTAATTTTAACTGTTAAACAAATGATAAAATAGTACTACTTTGTAGTTGGGGACGCGTAAGTTTTCTATCTCTGTGAATGACTCATTTAAAATCCAGCTATTAGGACCAGAAACAAATCTAGAGCTAGACAGTGTGTTTTGTTTGGACCAATCTTTTACAGTTCGTATTTGCAGATCAGGATTTGGGCACAACGGGATATGTATGACCAAACAGAGTACGCCCTCGGCTTTGCAGAGAAAGGATACAAGTTTTTCTCTGATTACTTTGGCACGAAAGAAGTAGTTCCAAAAGCAGGTAGAACTATTTTGTAATATGAATTTTTAGATATAAAATCATTGTAACGTTATTTTATATTATCATAATGTTATTATGAGTTTCATTGCACTGTTCTCATTCTCGGAACTTGTGAGATTGACTAATGTCAATGCAATGTGGTACAATAAGAATACAATATTATTTCTTTCGGCATAAGAGAATAAAAATAATTATCTTATAAGATAAATTCAATATTTGAACAGAGGCAGGTCCTATCATTATTGTTGTGTTTTGTATGTTCAAGTCTTTTTTGACCAGCAGTTAAGAGGTAAAAACACAAAAATTATCATCTTATTTCTTTCTTTGTTTACATACATTAAGTTTGAAGAAAACATAGCTATGTTGCATTCCTTGACGGTGAATTATTCATTTTTCCATCCATTTCATTAATATGTTTTCACAGTTTATTCTTACAACTAATGTAGGATTAGGGTAACGTAAATAGAAAAGCCATATCATGAATTTAAAAACATTACATGATCTCCAAGCCCGCCAAGTGAATCAACCGGCATTACTACCTCTATGTTACAATACATTTCTCATTTTCTTGGCTTTATAGACAGCCAAATGCGTCGGTTAGAATCTCACAGCAGGCAAATCCCTGGATGGCCGTTGAGACTTCTCTGACGACTTTAATAGCGCTTGACATTGTTGGTGAAATAGATTGCACTCACAAGAATACATTGCTCACTTGTCTCAATCCTCTAATGGCCATTATCTAGCACATTTGACATGAGCTGTTTACTCGCGGTTATCGAGCCCATAATTTATATTGCTAGATCCATCGCAGGGATTTTCTATGCTTTTATGAAAAGGATTCTTTTTGTTCTTTTCAAAATGATGGCATGGTATTTAGGTTTAGGAGATAGAACAAGTTACGCAGTGGCCATTTTACCTATAGAAAGTATTAGTTTAAATCAACACAAAAACCAATAATACATTCATCTTTTAGAGTTAACTTTCAATATCTCAGAAGTGTAATATGTGTGTACCAGACTATATCATCCACACACCTGTCCATCATCAGTTCATCATTGGGTATTTTTAATAGAACATTGAAACCTTCTCTCAATAGAGATGGTGGACGATACAACCTCCCTAGTGTGTGGAACAACCTTCTCTCTTCGCATGCAGCCAGCAGAAGGGGGAGTGGGGCCAAACAACAGTATGTTGATCCTGTAGTATTGTTAAAGACTTTTATGATATCCATCTGCCTGCTCCAGACCACGTTGCGATCCCTGACTTCTCTGCCGGTGCGATGGAGAACTGGGGGCTGGTTCTGTACCGGGAGACGGCGCTGCTGCACGACGAGCATGTCTCCTCCATCTCCAACAAGTACTGGGTCTCCCTCGTCATGGCTCACGAGATCGCTCACACGGTGAGGGAAACACAGTAGAACGTCCGATTGAGACCACATCTATGATAAGACCACTTGTCACGGTCCCAAGCCTTCATAAGCTATGAAAATGAACCTCTGTATAGAGACCACCTCTCCATGGAGACCACATGACTCTGGTTCCAAGGGTTGTCCTAATAGAGAGGTTGTACTGTAGCTGCAACACGGCACATCATAACCCACTGCCACCCCCCCATGCCCCCTCAGCCGTTTGCCTGGCATTGTGTCAGTGGCCAAAATTCTATATGCTTTTCAATGTGGACACAGATATACAGTAGAACCTCTCTATTAGGACCACCTTTGGACCCAGTGTTAGTTGGTCTCAGTAGAGAGATGGTCACTATACGGACGTTCATTTTGTTAGCTTTATGAAAGTTTGGGACTGTGAAGAGTGGTCTTATTATAGAGGTGGTCTGAATAGAGGTGGTCTTAATTGGAGGTTCTACTGTAGCTGCAACACAGCAGATCATAGCCTACTGCCACCCCCCCTCCCTCATGTCCCAAATTCTATATGCTTTTCAATGTGGACACAGATATAGTTTGTTATCTGAGACACTATAATCATGACAGTTGTCAGAATCCAGCCGACCTAATGGCCCCCCAGCTGTGAAATTCTAGCGTTTAGCCCTGTACAAGCACTGAAATATGAGTACCTCGATCTGTATTTTGTGGGTTTGAAATGATTTTTAATAATGATTGATTTTTATTTTTTATTTATTATAGTGACATAGTATATGCAAATCATAAGACTTTTAATTATGCATAAAGTACATGTATACCCAGCCCTAACCCTTCAATGCTTGTTTGTCACTTACAAAGAAAACAAAAAAGGTACATAATAGATACCTCTTATCTTAATTTAGATTACAGTGTAATGAAATCTTTAAAAGTATTTACATTGATCTAGTCATAAAACATAACATACAGGTTAAAATAAAGATTATTATTTGATTAATCATGAATATAATTTCGTCTTACATATATTCCAGCCATCTACAATATTATTTACAGTTTCTCTCCATCCAATAGTAACAAGAGAATTAAATCTACATGTATTTTCGTCCATCATACATTGAATTCTGAATGTTTCCTCATAACAGTGTCATAGTATTTATTTCTAATATCTTTATAGGTTGTACATTCACATAAAAAATGAAATTCACCCTCAATCCTGTTTAAATCACCCACTTGCTCATTTAGTGATAATCTACTAAACCTACCAGTTTCAATTTCATGTATCTTTTATGTTTATCTAATGATATTGTATGATAAAAATAAATTGATATCAAATGTACCTGTAAAGAAGGGTTGGTATTTAGGAATATACTAAAAATGTTTTTCATGTCAAACATATTCTTCTATTAGTTTAGAATTGATAATTGAGTGCTTCATATATTTATATCAGCCCTTTAAGTTAAAATGTGATTTTAGGCAAATGATAACGACTGAATACAAGTCATATATCTTGGACATTTTAAAAACATTTCATGGCTAGAAATGATTGATATGCATGATTAATCTTATCTGATATATTATAATCTTTCAGAAAATATACAACATAATAGTAATCAATGTTCACATACATATGTATCAGGATGATCTCTCTCATTCTTTGCCTTATATATGTATTTATTATTGATGCGATCACAACACAGATACACAGATATATGTTCCAGGATTACGATTATTATAAGCCCATTGGTATATAGTGTTTATATACTCCAATAATTACAAATAAATGTGAAACATGTAATAATGGTTTGTCCATAAAGAGCTACAGTTTTGTCAAACCTGGAGCGTAAGATTTTGTATTTGAAAATTGTAAGAACAATATTTTATCAAGATATAATAAACATTCACAGCCTAATATATTTGAGCTTATAGTTTAAATCACAAGTCATTGAAAATAACGCTCCATTTGAAACCCTTTATAATTAAAATCTAGTCAACCAAATTGACGATTGAGGGAAGCCACTGCACCATCAAATACGTATTGTACATGCCCACGTTTTGTGTAAACCCTCGTGGGGTGGGAGGTGTCTATACCTACAACATATTTTTACAAAATATTCAAAACATTTAAATCAGTATCAAACAAAATAAAACTTACACTAACAATATCTGTACATTTAGGACTCAATAATATTATATTATTCTTATCTATACCAAAAATATAAATTTAGACCCATCACTATACCTGAGATGTCTAAAAAGGTAAACCATAAAAATGAAACAACCATACTACCTTAATCTCCAACTACAATGTGTTGCTTCAATTCATTTTATTAAGAAAAACAAAATGATAACAACATGTTCTTGCTGGATCTCTAGGTGTGTGTATGTTTGCGTTTCAGTGGTTTGGGAACATGGCCACCATGCGCTGGTGGGACGACCTGTGGCTCAACGAGGGTTTTGCGAACACCCTCATGTACTTTGCCCTGGATAAAATATATGAAACCTGGAATGTGGTAAGTTACGCTTCCCTTTTCATTTTCTCTGGCTTTTCTGGGTTTTGTGTCAAATTACAAGGGATAACTTGTGAAAATTGCAAAGTTCTTTTTTCTGATATCTTTAAAAGGAAATAAGATGTGTGATTTTCATATCTCGCAAACAGTGACAATGACAATCATTTTGACGCAGTGAAGTTTACATTTTGTGTGACTACAATTGTGTATTTTGTAATGATTATAAATCTGTGATGTCTTCATAGAGAAATATAAACCTTCAATGAATTGTAAAAGATAAACATGTGCATAACATATGACACATACCCTTTCTATGAATGTTATTCTTTTATCTGTAAAAAGATATTAAAATGCTTCAATATCAAAATATTTATCAGTACAGTGTCAAAATCAACTTAACCATGAAATAGAAAGGTTCAGTCCTATTGTCCGTTGAAAATAAAAACACTGTAAAAAGGGAAAACCAATTTCTGATCATGTGTCCAGTTGATTCGCAATAAGTGGTATACAGCAGTGGGTCTCATTGTTCAATTACTCAATTCATTATCTGCTTTTATTTCAGGTTCCTTTTCCTCAAAAATTGTATGTAAAATTTGGAATTTAGACTTTATTTCGAAATAAAAGCAGGTAATGAATTGAGTAATTGAATAATGAATTTCTGATCAATTGTATATGTAAATGATTTAAAACAACAACACAATGCTAAATGCTGTATTTTGGCGTCTTTACATGTACATGTATCTAAATGATTGACTCACAAACAACCTGTTAAAATTAATGCCTCACACGTATATTCATAGTTAATGATGTCAAAGAAAGCGCTATTTTACAGACAGTGGCATGTACCTGGGTCAGTGACAAAGTGAACCATAAAAACAGATCATTTATGGTATATTGAGTTATGTTGAGGCTGAGTGGAAGTGACATCATGAATATGCACGAACCGTGTGCATTTCCACTAATCCGCGGGGATTTCGTGTCCTCTGGTGGTGGCGTCGCGTAATAAAGATGGAGCTATGGGAAACGCATGTCAACAAGATGAGCCCTACTTACTTACTACAGGCCTCCTTACAAAACATTTGCGGTTGCATGCTAAACATTTATGCAAATGCTTGCGTGTTTGGGCCCATAGACTTCCAGTTGAATTGAATTTGAATTGTATATTTTCCAACAATCTCATCTAGATGGTACATACTCGTTTGAATTCTCTGTGTGTGTTATATACCATTTTATCGCTTTGACATAAGTGCTTGTTACGTCGTTGGCAAAATTATAGTTTATATGATGAGCTCATCCCCACTTTCCCTAGTGGTTAAACATGAACAAATTCTAGACATAAGAGTTGAGTAGTAGCAGTTTTTCTCATGATCGTTATTGTCTGATGTCTCTGATAAAGCAATTTTCATAATTTTTGGATTTAGATTCACACAGCAGATATCAGAAAAGAATAATAATAATGAACAAATTCATCGAGCATCTCATTTCAAAGTTTAGTTCATCCTCATTCTCTCATGTTTACTGAAAATACGTGATTGTGATTGGCTGAGCAGCTGAGTAGAAGAATTGATCTACAAAGTGTAATGCCTAAAATGACAACATCCTCCCGACCACCGCCCATGACGTCACACCACGATCACATGACGAATAGGTGCTAGACTGATGAAAACCTAGAGAATAGGTTGAAAGCTCTCAAGGTACTTTCAATATTTGGCTCGAAAGAACTGTTAAGAACCTTTGATAATTATGTCAAACTCTAGCAGATGAATATTCAACATAAAGTTAAGTTCATTTACAAATGGCTTGTCTGCGTCGCAAGGCCAGCTACTTTGTAAGCACATGTGAACTAATTTTAAATCCCTCGAGATTTCATGGTGACATTACCTAATAAAGACACATCTCCATAAGACGCCTGCTAACGACATGTCACTTGTTGAGCGATGAACAAGGAATAGGGGCCACTTGTCGAGTGCAGGTCAACTTGGACTTCCACTCATTTCTAGGCTGGATGTACAAATAATGAAGGAAAGAAATGTCACAAGGATAAGAAAGTAACAATTTTATTTTGACTAATTTTAGTTTGACACTACTGGAATCTAAAATCTGTGACAGCTGATTATATGTAATGAATTTGTATTCTCTCATGTTTGCTGAAAATGCTTGATTGTGATTGGCTGAGAAGCTGAGTAGAAAAATTTACATCCTACTCTACAAAGTTTAAGGCCTGAAATGATTAATAAAAGTGAGAGAAACAGGTAATTGATAACATTTTGTGAATTCGTTCGCTGTGCTCACTCGAGCTCTCAAACTCTACACTCAGTGAGGTATCATCTGACCTCTCTCGCCACTCATATAGCAACCTATCATAGATCAGTGGTATGATATCAATATGATTTTAATTTTTCACTAAAATGTCATTACTTACATTTGTATTTACATCTCTAACCCATTCAAGCTGAAAAAAGCACTCTGCATTTTGCTAAAGTGCATAATTTCACTGTGACAGAGAACACTTGTAATACAGTGGCAGCACATATAAATATGGGAATAAACCCAGCCACCGGAATTATCTGTTGCCGTATACAGCAATAATTAGGTGATTTAGATGCTTCACTGCATATTGACCACACAGTGACCGCTCGTGGACGTTCAACTCGTGGAATTGTATAATGATATGATTCAAACACTACAATATTTTCTTTTGTAGAACATATTGTAATAATGGTTGTAATTTTATAACCTGAACGATGTTTTGTGTTTGATTTAATGTTTTATTTGATATGACGCTGTAAAGTGATAAGCATTCACAAGCAAACATAAATTTCATTCTTTTTACTCTCCATTAATGTCCATAGGGAATATCAAGGTTTAGTAAAACGTCGAAAACATTAAAAATACTAGCAAAAATATATATGATTTATTTCTCCACTTCTACATTTTGCTTGCGCTTTCCTGTCGCCTATCAACGTTGTTTCCGTGCAATGCAAAGAAGCCAGAAAGTACCGAGGTGTTTTATTGATGAGCAATAACATACATAACTGAGGAAATAAAGTCGTCTGTCGCGGAATTATCCGCCAGTCACTGATGATTTAGACGCCGCACTAAAAGGCCGGGCGCGGCCATCTTAACGGGACTTTACAGTGCAATAAGCCATGAGCGCGCTGATTACGCTCCAGCGATGGCCAAATGATGGCATGGCATGATTTGGCCCGAGATTAATGACCCTGTGCAGCAGACTAGATTTGTTGCTCAAGCCCGTGTGAACAATAGTGCGGATAACATCGTAACACCTGTGATCTATTACGATTCCGCCTCGATGGAAACATTCCCTGATGATTGGTACGGGAAATCATTGCTGATTTGTCAGTTTTCTACAGAAATCATTGATTATTTGTCCGTTTGGCTTATTCGGACTTTTAGTCACATGGCAGAATCTGAATGGGGTGTTGGCAAAGAATGAATGGGGATTTTCTTGTTGTAGCTGGCAAGAGATATTTTTAGTAAATAAACTATATTTGCCATACTTACCAACTTACCAAATCAGTTGTAAGATTTCATTTTCATTTTATTTTCTATCCTTTTTGTTGTTCAAATGTTTACAGAATATCAAAATTTAAATTTTAGAGTTTAGAGTTTAAGAATGATAAGTCGCACACTTCATACTGGTGCCTTTTCACACTATAAGTTATAGTACACTATACCTTATAGTGTGAAAAGGCACCTAAGAAGTGCGTGAAATATTATTCTTAAAATTTTAAATTTCAAATTTTATATTCTGAAAACCTTTGAACAACTAAAAGCATAGAAAATGGAAAAGAAAAATCAAATGCCATGTGTTCACTACATAGATTTCTTTGTACTATGTATCAGTTGTTGTTACCATATAATGTATCCATAATCATTTATGTAGTTTATATTTATTCTGATGAGTGCTGTTGGGTAACTAACAGTATGAAACTGAACAGTCAATAAATGCAGTAAATAAATGATGTAACTTTTCATCATTTTTATAACCAGACCCTTATATAGTTGTAAGATTTTAGTGGCATGTTTTTGGCTTTATCACTTTAATTTCACAATGAACAATACCAGGCTACCAGCTGTAATTTCACTATAATCATTATCACTTGTCAGTGTTTTCAAGCTAACACCTGTGTAAATTTGTGTCTTGTCAGCTTATAAAGACATTATGTAATGACAGGGGCAGCATCTTCTAACATATAAATGTGGAACTTATTGTATGAACACTATATTGGACATGACATTCAGCATGTAGAGACTTTCATCATTCCATTTCATCGGAAACATGTTTAATGGCAATCTATATAACATTTACATCTACATCTACCACTTTACAGGCCAACATCAACAGGTTGATTGAATGTGCCAAGTGAAAGTGATTGAATGTGCCAAGTGAAAGTAGTGCTGTAACTGTATTTTTCTAACCACCATCATTCATGGTAGCTGAATATGAAGAAAACAACACCTGATCCCTCATTAAATCCGGTTTTTGGTTTTTGTCATTGTGTTCTCTGTCACTGCGTGGGGAGCTGATGCTACTCAGCACATTGCCTGCTGTAGTAGATTATATTTCTGGCCATGCATGGTATAAATAGTACTCTTTCCTGGTAAATAACGTCACATGACATGCACATATTTAAGGTATGCCCAAGATCAGATGCAGATGGAGATGTGCTGTTAGCATGATAAAGATATCTGCGGAGTAGCGAAATCTTACTGCTTCGCAGAGAGAAAACTAACTTGTGTGATTGTTTTCCTGTAATAGGCAGACGGTTAAACATGCTGCTTTCAGAATATTAACACATACCAATAGAAACCAAACCTGTCAGTTTTTAAGCGAGACTTTCAGTGTTGTGTTAACAACTTCATCAGTTCAATTTGGTTGTTGAGAGTTTGAACAACGAAAAGTTTCATCTTGACAGGTTTGTAGTTCCTACTGGTATCTGTAGATATTCTTCTGTACTATACCGTTCATCATGAATGAAGGAACCCAGCATGCTATAAAGTTCATAAATATGCTTTAAATTGCTTGTTTATAGTTGCAATGAACAGCACTTTTTGCCATTTTCTAGCGACTTTACATTTATATAATCAGGTCATTGGCATCCTTGTCACACTATATCTTTCTCAACTCCCCCGGAAGCATACAGCACTGGCTGCATATAGCATTAATTTTAAAAAACGTAGTTTGCAGATGTGCTAATCACTCACATTTGCTCGATGCTCACTTTGCCTGACCTGTGCCTATTTAATGTGTAGGTACTGGGAGCAGTTTGGAACCTGTTAGAGGTAAGTTTGCTCAACACCCACCATCACACCCGACCAGTAATCAAACTCATGAACCTTGGTGAGTCTAATGTCAGATGCTGGTTTCAGTTTGACCTGCAGCTGGTGAACAACGTGTACCCTGTGATGACGAAGGACTCGCTACTCACGTCACACGCCATCTCCACGCCCATCATCGACCCCGACGACATCCCACAGCTCTTTGACTCCATCTCATATGACAAGGTAACCGCTTATAAGGTTATAAAGGAGGGAAGGGCATGGGGGGGCCAAAAAAAAGAGGGATCACTCTGAGTATCCAATGGCCTGAAGAGACCTCTGACAAATAACTATTCTCATTGAAAATTCTGAACAACCACAGGTTGTTAATCTATAAATAAGCCCTGTGATGAATATAAATGAGGTCAAGCAATCAATCCAAGCTGAGTATCAGATGGGGGTGGTGGGTTCAACCAATCGGGTTGCTGGGTGTGTCAGGTTCAACCAATCAAGTTGCAGTACTTAACAGGTCACATAAAGTGATAAATTATGTTAATGCCCTCTCAGAGGAAACATTTCAGAGGTCAATTTGCTTGACATCTAATGCTCACAGTGGGGCCAGTTTAAGGAGTCAAGAAATCTCACATCCATAATTGTTTTAGCCTTTTTTCCCACATCCCAAACATTTGTTGACGTTTTCCCTACACCTTACTTCCATAAAATCCCATAACCCTTTTTTGGCTTTTTTTCCCACGTCCATAATTGTTTTGGCCTTTTTCCCAATATCCCACAATTGTTTCAGGATTTTTCCCACATCCCACATTCATGAAATCCCATATCCCTCTTTTTTTTCCTTTTTCCCCACATGCCACTTCCTTATAAACCCGCCCCTTATAAATATGCTACTCACAAGTACCATGATGTGGATATGGTTATTAGTTATTAGTAGACAAATGATCTTGTTTGCGAAGCTCACTCGCCTATTATCACACACTAATAAGGCTGCTATAATAACAATCCCACCACCCATGAAGAGATTGGTGAGAGTGAATATGATGAAGTGATATACACCATTTTAGACACCAAGAAAGTGTATCTCTTTGCAGAACAAATTTTCACCATCAGCAAATTTTCTTTATACTGTTGGTGTTAAAGTTATGACTACGCACATAAGATGACAGGAATATTTGTATCACTGCAATACTCTGAGATTGGGGACGAAATGAAAAGAAAATTATAAGAAGGTATTTTGTTAAGAAAAGAAATTCTGATTGAACAATGCACATTACAGTTCTTTGTGAGTTTGTTACGCTTTGACCGATTTTTTTTGTAAATGATGTGAAAGTACAATTACATGTACTTAATCACAGCCTGTATTAGTTTGTTTGATATGACAGGAGGGGGTCATATAGCAAAAATGTGATTGGTCATTGGCCCTTAAAACCTTGATTGTGAATTGAGAATTGTCTGTATTTAAGTGTGTGAAATGTGATGGAACCTATTATTAGTGACTGGTGATCTGCTCATTACGAGGGCTGCAATTGGTGATTTGCCGTAAATCTTCAGCGTGAATTGGGAATTTCCTGTATTTAGGTGTGTGAAATGTGATGTAATGTATTCAAGTACAAATCCTGATTATTGTTAAAAGACAATGAAATCAATGTATTGGTGATTTAGGTAAAAATGTTAGTGAATGGTTTTTCATCAAGCCTATATATATATCCTCCTCTGACAGGGTATGGCTGTGCTGCGGTTGTTGCGGGGTTTCTTAGGCTGGGATAGCTTCCAGAAAGGTCTCCAGATCTAGGTCTCCAGATCTATGTCAACAGGTACAAGTTTAAAAATGCCGAGATGCCAGAGCTGTGGAAAACGTTTGCAGAGGTGAGAATTAGCATAATCTATGATTGAATCTGAAGTATAGTATTGATCGAACTTTTGCATTTACTCTGCATGCCGATATCATGTTGATTTCGATGGGAATTATTTTATGGCAGTCTTTTCATGAGCAAAATCATCAATCATTGGAAATGATGGCTTCAAAATGAAATTTTATGCTCAAAATCATTACGAACTTAGAATGCAGCAAAGTATGTTTCCAAAGAAGTCAGTTTTCTTTGTTGCGACATAGAATGTTTTGGTCATTAAAGTCGGTAAATGTTCTCTTTACATGAAATAAATATTGAACAAATGTACCGACATCTTTTCACTTGTTATTTGATCATTTTTACATTATACTCTGAAGAGGACCACAAGGTTGAAATTTATTTATTTAAAATGTGAATAAAAAAGATGTTGGTTCTATCATTTATGTTATATGATTATTTAAAATATTCAATGCAGTAACAAAAATATGATCAGATGAGTCCCAATGCCATTGGTGAAGTAATTTTATTTCCTTAGTGGGTCATCATTAGGATATATTATAGTTTTCACAGAACTTGAGTTCTTGCTTGAAGCACATACATGTACTTCCTGGACATTTACATGGATGGCACTAGATTACCCTACACCAAACATCCATGTGAAAAATGTCACATACAATATTAGAGTCTTATACTAAATACTAAGGGAACAATCATAAATAATGATACCGGGGGGTTGTCCAAAAAGGTGGGGGTGGGGGAGTCGTCCAGCTTTTATGATTCCTTTTGTGGGGGTTGCTGAACTTGTCAGATAACTGTTGGGGGGGTTCCTAACATTTTTATCACGCTACGTTATTCTTTTTCAATATATTCTGTTAGCAATTATCCAGAAATGTAATGACTATATAGAGCACTTTTGCTTTGATTGGGAAGAGGGGGTCACTCAACTTTATAAAATGTCGGGTATAGTTAATTATCTAAAAGTGGGAGGGTACTGAACTTTTTCTTCGAGCCCAGAAAAATGGACGACCCCCCGGTATCGTTATTTATGATCGTTCCCTGAGTAATTGTGAAAATGACTAACATATATGACAGGTGCGTTGAAAAACACGCCCGGTGCATTGTGATTGGGGTGGGCTTTTTAAACATCTCTTGTATTTTTGTATTTGGTTGAAATTTATTTTTTGTAAGCCCACTGTACGTTTTTTAGAATGAATACGGGAATACGGTACTTGCACAAAATTCATCGCTATTGTTAGAGAATTCAAACACCTCTAGATGCTCTAGCATTTTTTTCCAAAATGAGGTGATTGCCTATGCATGAAGTCGAATGTGATATCTTAAAGGTTTTCCTTCAATTATGTACTGTGTATTCAAGTATTTATTGAAAATGTAAAGCTCTTAGCGCATGTAGAGCGTCGCTTGATTTGTACATCATTGGCAGGCATACAATATTAGAGTCTTAACTTAACACAGTCGAACCTCCAATTAAGAGCACCTATATACATAGGTCACCTCTATAATAAGACCACTTTTCATGGTCCCAAACCTTCATAAAGTTATCAGAACAAACCTCTCTATAGAGACCACCTCTCTATTGAGACCACCTAACATTGGTCCCAAATGTGGTCCTAATAGAGAGGTTCTACTGTACAAAGTTGTAGTCCATGCTTGTCGAGCGTCGCGTGATTTGTACGTCATTGGCAGGCAGTCGACAACAAGTACGACGTTGGAGAGATCATGGACACGTGGACGAGGCAGATGGGCTTCCCCGTCGTCACGGTGACGCACAAACACGGCAACACATACTCGCTGGAGCAGAGCCGCTTCCTGCTCAACCCGGACGACAAGTACGACCCCAAGGACAGCACGTTCGGTACGCATACAATCGGGATTAGGGGCAAAACCCATCATGACGTACGGGGGCCGTGCGGCAATGTCCTACCGATTGCTCCAATGCATTTTATTTAGAGTTAAACCCACAGTGAAATTTTGACGTGCGGATTGCGCTGCCGTGCGTCCAGATTTTCAATCGCCTAGGGGGCAATTGACACGCATGAGCCGTGCGGCGTCTTATGCTGTCGCGTGGATCACTTTAGTGACCTTTCTACTGGGTAAAACCCATACTGACGTATTGGTATCAAACTGAGCCGTACACAAATCACGATTTTCTAAAGAAATCAGGTTTGCTAATTCCAGAGCCGTATGGCAGCCACACTTCAAATGTAGGTTTGTGATTACCATACCGCAGATTTGCCGTGCGGCAGCCATACGGTGGCCATCCGTTGCTGTGGGTTTTCCACCTTAGGGTCTGGCAGCCATTTTGAAACATCATTAAAAAAACGATGTTGGAAAAAATGTCAGCTTTTTCTGGTGTTATTTTAGGTCTGTTGCTTAAAACCATAAAGGAATTTTATTGCAATTATTCTAAGGTTATGATATATTTTTTTGCGTGAATTGATTCTACTATTGCAGTAGCCAGAAAGTTACTTGGGGGTTAAATGAGATCATAGGAAATATTAGGTAAAGTTAGTAAACTTACACAGATGTTGGTGGATAGCTTGCACTATTAATGCAAAATATTGCATCAAAATAATGCTTTTAAATTTCCTACTTAAATATGAGACTCTATCATTAACATATGTATTTTGTGTAAATGAAATGTGGTACTTTTTTCCTCATAAAACTTTGATGCTAACTTGGAACAATTTCAAATCAACCATGTTATCCTAAGAGTTTGTATTCACCCAACAAGTGCGATGTTTGACGAATGAAAATATTTCTTTTAGAAGTACCTGGTACTTTTATATACAGCAGTTTTATATATAATATGACTGAAAGTATCTAATTAAATAATGTTAAACTTTGTATTTATGGGATTTTTACCACCAATCCAATTTTGCAGGTACAAATGGCGCATTCCCTTCATATACAAAGTTCAAGGCGAGGCCGAATCACAGACGCAATGGATGAACCTCGATTCCGGTATATTTTATTCATTCTAAAAACAGTATATACCAATAAGAACATGAAATACATTTAATTTTTACTTGCTATACTTGATAATTCAAATTGACAATGTTGATTTTTTATATCTTCATAAATCATTTCATAAATCACAAGATAACAGCCTTTCACTCAAAACCAACGCAGATGAGAATTTTTCTTGGAAATTTGCTATTTTACTTATTTGTGACATGTGTAGTAGTGAGGCGGAACCAAAGACCATGTTCATTCAGCTGTCCACATTCTTTCGTGTTTGTCTCCATTTACACCTATAAATTCCTAACAATATTATTACAACATTTATAATGCAAACTAAACCTCCTAAATCACATGGCTGATTATTTATCACAAATTTCTCAACTGTAAATGGCAGGAGTGAGTCGCTTATTCAGACTTCTACATTTGATGTGTATAATGAGAGCTTAGGATATTCTTCTACTGAGTAAATGAATATGTTAGAAAAAGTATCTTATATTCTCCAAACCGCAATCATACCTGTGTTTTTTTCTCAATTATTTCAAAAGTATTCAATTTTTTGTACTATCATGAAACGTTAACTTAGTCAGCTCGTACTTCGTATCAGGAAGGAAGCACTCAGAATGATTAGTCAAATAACCCTCTCAGTTTCCCCTATATATATGAAAATATCTAAAGCATTCAACATTACATATCATGCGAGAGTGTGGCCATACACATCAAAGATAAATGGGAAAGTGTAAGAAATACCGTATTTGTTCTTTAAAGTGCACCTGTCCCATTAAGCGCATCCCCCTGTTTACCCAGATTGAATGTAAAACAAATCTTTCTCTTTATGCAAATATTTTACCTGGCACCATATTGTAAACCTAACATGCCAGTATAAAGCTGGGACATTGTGAAAAAAACGAACACGCTGCTATACAATGTATGCCAGGTGCATTGAAAAACACACCGGGTGCATTGTGATTGGAGTGAGCTTTTTAGACATCTCTTGTATTTTTGTTTTTTGTTGAAATTTGTTTTTTGTAAAGGCACTGAGCGCTTATTAGAACAAATACAGTACTTCCACAAATTCATGGCTATTGTCAGAGAATTCAAGCACCTTCTTTACCAAAATGAGGGGATTGCCTAGGAAGTTGAATGTGATATCTTTTATTATGTACTGTGCATTCAAGTATTTATCAAAAATGTAAAGCTTCTAGTAAAAACCTATTCTTCAAATTGAGCAACCAAATTTGACACAATACAAACAGTTTAACAACACTTGTCACCATATGGTTTAGAAGCATATTCTTACTAATGAATAAAATATGCATATTCCATCCTCATCTATTTCAGGCTAATTATTCGAATCACAAGTTATTGAAAATATAGATAGATAGTAGGTACTGTAACACTGGATTGTGTACAGTGTAAAAAAAAGAGAATTCCGTAGACCAATGACGAAACATCTGCTTAATTTTATGCAGTTAATACACTTTAGCAATCTCATTTCTATCCATCAATTAAATACAATGGATTATCCACAAAATGAACAGTGTTGCACGCATTCAGCTGTTGCTTGGCTGATACCCTACATACAACGGGATAATCCGGCTAATCCCCGCTGACCAATGTTTACGTGCCTCATTAGCAGCTGACAGCTGAAATTACTGGACTGCCGAGTCACTTTTGCGGAGTGGTAATTTCCTCGGCCGGTTCTACATATATATTGTACAGGCAATGAAGATGTCAGTGACCAGGATATGGGTTACGCTGATATCGACTAAGTTTCTTTCTCACTTGCATTCTGTTAAAACACGCTCACCACACCTTTCACCTCGCAGATTCAGAGACATTTTATTCATTTCTGTGGGCATATACAGGATACATGTAGATCAGCAGTTCTTTTTTAAATCTGTGTTTGGTAAGTTTCGTTTTACCCGGAGTGAATCATAACTTTATTAGTGTAGTATTTGGGACTTAATCTCATACCACAATGTTTCAGCCGAGATCACCATACCTCCCAACTCGTGGGTAATTGGTAATGTTGACTACATGGGATTTTATCGTACCAACTACGATGACAACATGTGGCGGTTACTCATTGAACAGCTGAAAAAAGATCACCAAGTAAGTGAAGCAACTTCCTCAATATAGAAAATACTTCTATGAAGTTCGCTCAAAGAATATCAATACGGTAGAATTAAGATGACCTCTATGTTGAGACCACCTCTATAACAATACAGTAGAACCACCAATTAAGACTACCTCTTCATTGAGACCACATCTATAATAAGACCACTTTTTTACGTCCCAAACCTTCATAAAGCTATCAAAATGAGCCTCTGTATAGAGACCACCTGGCTATTGAGACCACCTAACGCTGGTCCCAACAGTGGTCCTATTAGAGAGGTTCTACTGTACTATTTTTTTCACAAAGCCAAACTTCCAAAACAAGACCAGAATGAACTCCCATACAGAGACCACCACCTCTCTGTTAAGACCACTTGAGTTTCCTATGTAACCTAATGGCCAGGTGACTGTATACGGTGGTGTGTGTGTTTCAGGTGTTCTCTGCGGCCAACCGGGCGGGGCTCATCAGTGACGCCTTCAATCTCGCCAGGTATGCCACATTTTCCTCTACAGATTACTATTGTTGTTTGTATTTGAGAATTGACCTCTGAAATGTTTCACCAGAGATTGGATTATCATAATTTATTAATTTATGTGACCTAGTTCCTAATCAAACTATTATATAGTTATTTTTTATACGTAGACTATTCAAACCAGCAGGATGGACACATGTACTTCTTTTTGTGTTTTATAAGCATAGAAAAGTGCAAACTGAAAGTGTGCAAATCTTTAGCAATGCTCGGATTGATCACTTGACCTAATTCACATCCTGAGATGAAAAGCCTGTGATTGGTCAGAACTTTTAATGAGAATAGTTTTGCGTTAGAGGTCTGTTCAGGACATCCTATGCTCAGAGTATTATTTGTGGTTTAGCAAAGTAATTTTTAAGTATGTACATATATATGTCCATTTTGATGACATGGAAAGTCATTGATTTAAAAACGGTAATCTATAAGCTTTTACGCCTTCACTGGTTGCCTTACAGCAGTATGCTAGTTACAAATGTGACTTATTCATAACAGGAACTCTTAGAGCTCTGAAATTGCATCTAAAAACCAACTCCATTCAATGCGGCATCGAACTATGTCCTCTATCTGCAGGGCGAATAAGCTGAATTACGAGATCGCGTTTCACCTGACGTCGTACCTCACCAAGGAGACCGAGTACGTGCCGTGGCGCGCGTTCCTCGACTCCATGAACTTTATCAAAGGCATGCTCGCCACCAGCAACTCGTTCGGGCTGCTGCAGGTGAGGCATTGATGTCGTCTGCTACGAGGGAATCTTCCCTGTGACAAGAATACAAGTTTTAAGGTCGTCCTTGTCTATTGATTGTCAAATCAAATCAAATCAAATCATTTATTAAATCAGACATATAACATGTCCATATAACAAATAAAAACATATGTACATTATTAACATGCAGTTATAATAAATATCACACTTGTATTATGGGCAGATATTATATCAAAATAAAAGCATTATACAAAATTCTTACGTACTATATATGATCATCCAAGGGCCCACCCTCGGGTAATAGCCCTCCCCCTCTTTTTCTTACATGTCCTTAAAGATTATGTAGTAACTGCAACTCGTTCGGGCTGCTGCAGGTGAGTTGTTGTGTCGTCTGCTAAAGAGAGAACCTTCCCCAGTAAAACCTTGTAACAAGAATACATGCTTTAAATGTGAATGTAAAAGTGATGGTTTATAGTCGTGATCCAAGTTTTTGCTCTCAAGACTACAATTTACACCAGGTCATTGGCCCACTTATTGATCTTCAATTGATCATTTCTCACATACTTGCATTGGCAGTAGCTTGAATTCAGAATCGAACAAGTCCAGCTCCCTATCCACTCGGGCACGGAAGCACACAATCGTCCTTGTCTATTGATTGTGTTATGGGCAGACATAATATCAAAATAAAAGCATTATTACAAAATTCTTACACACATTTGATTTTATTGCAAAGTTTTGTCATTTTCCTCCTTTGTCATTAACAGTAAAAAAAGCAGTTTTCTACGACTACACATGTACATCTCGTTGTATTACCATTATGGTAAGATGTTTGATAAAGTGGCAACTTTGTTAATGTGACTAGTAGACTCCCCAAGTTCCCCAGATGATTGTCTCAGTGTACATTAGATTTTATGGTTGTTATTGGTATTTTTAAAACGATTACACTATTTCGTTGTTGTCTCAACTACTTAAAAGGGCTGAATGCATATATAATCATGAATAAAGTAACCCAGGATGCTATAATTTTACTTCCTTTATCTTATAGTTATTGCAGTAGACAGGTTTCCACTATGCCAAGATATAAATCAGAACAATAATCATTGAAATAGTCAAACAAATAATATGAATATTAGTATAGAAGTAAGAGCTGTCAAAATACACAATTAAACCAAGTGAAGTATTGAGTTATGAAAATAAAAACCTCTAAATTTCCATTTTCAGAAATATATTTACAACTTGGTTGCAGATCAATATAGAAGGGTTGGTACATCCGACCAAGGCGATTTGTTAGAAAGGTAAGCCCTGCCATTTCCTATACAGTTATGATTACTAATTCTTCCAAATGAATATCGTTATTTTCAGCTCACTTTTATAAATAGAATGAAATGAAACTCCATATGATAAGTATCTTCAGAGAGATGAGATATATATTTCATAATTATTATGATGATAAAGTAACGCACTGTCGATCTTGAATGCTACACTTATGCTGAACTTGATTAAATGATTATTTATGAATGAGGTAATTGAATTTATTAGCGTGTACAGCTGACTTCCTAATCAGGCAGTAAATTGACTGGTTAGTTTGATTATTGAACAAATGGTTTGTAACCTGCTAGGAACTTGCGAAAGATCATGTTGGAAGCGGCGAGTGATGTCGGTGTTCCCAACGCTGTCGACTGGGCAGAAATGATGTTCGAAAACTGGATGAAATATGAAAGCAGGTGAGCTGTTGTGAGCTGTTGTTCCGTGCCGCTTGATTTTAATGCATGTCTCAAACTGCCTTTAGTATGATACTAGTATTTGATTGACACTTTTTGTTTGCACTTTCTTCATATGGTATGTCAACACATTTAATGCTTGGCCCTGTACAGCAACAAGGTTTACAATATTAAAAAAATGGCCAGAAATCATCAGCCGATATAGGCGTTTGTCCTTGCTGGAAAATCATGTGGTGCACAACCTCTTTCAGATGACTTCAGGGATGGACTATGCATACTCAGATACAACCATTAATGATTCATTACAATTGGCAAGAACTCGCTTTTTTGCTTTCATGCTTATTTTTTGTGCATAGTGCTAATGATTTTATGATACATGGCTTTAGTTTATTTTAATGTATAATGTTTGCTTTTTCTGTATGTTAATTGTAGAATAATTTAGAAATGAAAATCGCAAAATTCACTAATCATAGTGTTTGCATTATGACTCCACACTCTTGAGAAAGACATACAGATTTGTTGTTGAAATATTGAGTTATGTATTTGTAAATTGTGATAGCTATTGATATGAAGAGAAGCACTGTCTTATATTTCAGTACTTTGCTTTCCCTGTAGGATCCCTCCTGACTACGCAGAGGTGATCTACGCGGTGGGCATCCAGCAGGGGGGCGAGGTGGAGTGGGACTACCTGTGGGAGAAGGCCCAGAGCACGCGCGTCGCCTCCGAGGCCGAGATCATGATGAACGCGCTCGCCAGCACCCAGCAGCCATGGCTGCTGTGGAGGTAAGGCGCCTAAGAGGGGGTATATAACCTTGATGAAAATCCATTCACCAACATTTTCATCTTAAATCACCAGTCACCAATACATTTCATTGTCTTTCACCAATCCCCAGTAATTGTAATTGAATAGGTTCCATCACATTTCACACACTTAAATACAGTCAATTCACAATTCACACTCAAGATGTAGGGCAAATCACCAATCACATTTGTGCTATATGACCCCCTTATCTAAGGCACTGGCTGACAGGGTTTCAGGTTCTGACACTCTGTCCTTTGTCAGGATTTGACCACGAGATTGGAGTGTCAATGGTAAAGTTTAGCATGCTGAGGTGCGATTGACACGAACGAATCAGCATGCTGAATTTTACGATTGTCACAACAATCGAGTGTTAACAGGTGCGCTGCAACAAAGTAGTCTCATTTATTAGGCTGTGCGGTTTCCGCGCGTGCAGTAAATCACGGTAAGTTTTTAGCAGCGTGCAGTCAAGCGTTAGCAACGTGTCAATCGCATAATTTAGCATGCCTCTCAACGAATCAGAATGGGTTATTGGCGGTGATTTTGCACTGAATGATAGAATATCAAACATTACCTGTCTATAAACAGAAATAGGAAAATAGCTGTTGATGGGCATGTTCAGCATCTAACGTCTTCACTGAGTAGACTATTTCCTGTTACAATATACCATTCGTCGTTTCTATCCATATGGACAACAATTCTCATGTCTGCTGTGGAGGTAAGAAACCTAAGGCACTGACTGATAGGGTTTCAGGTGCTGACACTCTGTCATTTGTCAAGGGTAAAATTTACCCATCCATTACCCGTCAATTATCTAGCTTATCTTTTACTAGAAGTTTAATAGTTTCTGGATTCATAATATGTAGATACCAACATTATGTTGGTGACACAGAAACTTACATTTATCACACAAAGTGCTACGTTTCGGGGAAACGTTTCCCCTTCAACTGGCAAGTGCGCAGATCTCTTGCGCACATTACCTGGCTTACTCTAGTCTGTAAACAGAAACAGGAAAATAGCTGTTGATGGCTATGTTCAGCATCTAACGTCTTCACTGAGTATACGAAAGTACCTTTCATCATTTCTATCTACATGTATATGGAAAACGAATGTCATGGCAAATGAATTATCCAATATGCATGGGTATTTTTAACTTGTGTTTTGTACCAGCGCTATGGTGACAGAAACGCCAAATGCTAGTAGTTGATGTACATTATGCTGGACAAAAGCTTATACAGTGGAACCTCTCCATTATGACCACTTTTGGGACCAGTTTAGGTACTCACAATAGAGGTGGTCTCCATACCTCATTGTGGTAGCTTCATGAAGGATTGAGATCGTGAAAAGTGCTCTTATTATGGAGGTGGTCTCAATGGAGAGGTGATCTTAATTGGAGGTTTTACTGTACAGTAGAGCCTCTCTAATAAGACTTAAGGTGGTCTCAATGGAGAGGTGGTCTTTATATGGAGGTTCCCATTGGAATCATTTGAAAGATTGGGACCGAGAACAGTGGTCTTATTAAAGAGGTGTTCTCAATGGACGGGTGGTCTTAATTGGACGGTTTACTGTACAGTATAACATCTAATCAAGACCACCTCTTTATCGAAAATACCTTTATAATAGGACCACTTTTCATGATACCAAACCTAAACAAAGCTATCAAAAATGAACCATGTAAAGGCCATCTCTCCATTGACACCAACTAACAATAGTCCCAAAGGTGGTCCTAATAGAGAGGTTCTACTGTGTTTACATTGTGTCGTGACCAGGTTAATGGGAGGTTTCACTGTACTGTGCCAGTTACGCTGGTCCTGATGACGGCCATTTTGTTTTCGGCCATTTTGAAGGTTTTAAACTCAAAATTGAGATGTACAACAAGCTGAAATGTATTCAGCACCCCTAAATTATGTTCAAAACACTTGTTGGACAATTCTAACACAAAATGCCTTGCAAACTTTATCTAGCCTGATATTCTGGAAATACAATGTTCTGTTGATTAGGTACATAGCATACGGTTTCATTCTTTTTGTTTTTGATCTATTGCTAATATGTCCCAAACATAAACTATCAAAAGAAAATCATCTTATTTGATTTAAATTTTGAGGACATATACTCCTTATCAAAGATCAAAAAATTTGGGATCTTTGATAAGGCCTATATATACTCGAAATTTAAATCAAATAAAATCATTTTCTTTTGATAGTTTATGTTTGGGACATATTAGCAATAGATCACAAACGAAAAGAATTCTGGAAATAGAACCTAACTATTGTGGCCAGGTACGCGCGCTGGTCTCTGGACTCCTCCAAGATCCGGATGCAGGACGTGAGGAATCTGTTCCGCTACTTCTCATCCACGCCGCTCGGCCGCTCAGTCTCACTCCAGTTCATGCTCACAAACTGGGACGAGATCAACTCCAGGTACGGCCGGGTGGGGGGGGGGGGGGGGGGGGAGGGGAAGGCAAAAAAAAAAAGGAATGTGGGGAAAAAGGTCAAAAAAGGGGGATATGGGATTTCATGGAAGTGGGAAGTGGGAAACGGCAAACAATTTGTATGATATGAGCAAAAAAGCCAAAGAAATTAGGGATGTGGGAAAGAAGGCAAAAAAAGATGGATATGGGATTTAATGCAAGTGGGATGTGGGAAAAATGCCAAAAAATTAGGGATGTGGGGAACAGGCTAAAAAAGAGCGAAATGGGATTTCATTGAAGTGGGATGTATGGTAAAACGGCAAAACATTCGTGGGATATGGGAAAAAAGTCCCCCAAAAATTAGGGATGTGGAGAAAAGGACCAAAATATTTTAGGGGTTTGGGATTTCTTGACCCCTTATGACCCCTCTCCTCCCTACACACATACATGGTTAGATAAAATTCATCACTAAAGAGTTCATGCTCAAATATATATTCGCTGATTTGTTTTTATTCTGTAAGGCCTTTGTTTTGGGCTTTTAATGTACATATATTTGAGGTGACATTCGTAAGAAGTTTAACATGCTCTAAATAAAATTAAGCCACATTATTTTGCCCTAGGCACAGTACTACAATTGTAATATTGTTTACTGGTAAGTAGATATTAACTACATAGCAATTTAGTTTGCCCTGCCAATTTATGACAACATACAAATGGCATTAGAATTAGTATCAATGTTACTACTATTTGACATTTTAGTTCCTTCACATTGTAATAAATTAATTTTGCTTCTTTCTCGCGACGACAGAAAGTGGCAATTTAGCAGACTAGCGATCATTATTGTTGACTGTGCACACATTTGTGACACGCATTTTATTAGACATTACTCAGCCAAAGGTCACTTTGGATTAGTAAGCACCATTATCACAAATCCACAACGATGAATTGTGATTATAATATATGGAAGTGTATGGGAAAACACTATGCAAAGAAATAGTGAATGGACAGTAATCGTGAGGGAAATATGCGTTCGCATACTGGCAAAATATCATTAAGAATTCTCCCTCTCCTTTTAATAGTGTGCTGGATACCACACCATTATTACATTGAGTCAGCACGATATTTCTGTTTCATTATTGAAATCGCACTTATGTTTTGCATTTCCTGTTCCTAATGTTTTCATCTCGTTTTATATGATTTAATCTGCCAGTAACAAAGAAGAGAAGAATTCAAATTAAATTGTAAATTTAGGACTTCTCTCATATTAAGATCTTTAGAACATCTTGGCTATGAAATTTTCTATTTTTCCACATACCATAATTATTGTTGGGGGCCCTCTGCAACTGATTAATTATTCTAAGCATTTATTTCATTATACCCTAAAATAATGGCACATGTTGATATGAATGATTTTAAATTCAAACTGATCATTACATATTTTGTGCATTTTTCAGATTTGGAATGGATGCATTCTTGATGCGGGATATTATTTATGCAACAACTAGTCTCATTAATACAGAATATGAATTAAGACAGGTATTGGAATTTCATGATCCTATTCTAAGATTGCACACTTCAAGGATAACTGATATAGTTTTTTGGCAATGTTCATTTTCATAAAAAGAAGAAATAATTAGGCCTACGATTGTAAATAAAAGGGTGCTAGTGTTAAAGCTGTACCATTGTATTATAGGCCAGTCAATTTGAACATTGAAATGGAAAGTTTTGACTAACAGGCAAATCTACGTGTTTTTTGTATTCTGTTAGCTCTCAGGAATGAGGGAAAAAATTCCCAAAAATCCAAGTAGGACAAAGTTGATGTTTATGCGGTTTTCAAAATGGCCGCCAAAATTGACATAATATTGCCCATAACATATTGGTTTTAGACACATTATTACTGTTATTCAATGAGACCATTTTATCAACAATCCGTGTTGTTGTAGCTGACGCGACTGTACAACGAGAGTCCCCCTGCCGGGGTCGCCAGCAAAGCCGCAGATAACTCACTCGCTCTAATAAGGTACGTTCATGGACCTTGCAACTCGGAGTATCAGATGTCACAAATTGACCTCTGAAATGTTTCACCCGAGATCGGATTATAATAATTTATTAATTTATGTGACATAATTCTCAGTATCAGATGTCTCACAAATTGACCTCTGAAATGTTTTTCACCAATTCCATTGGCTTCATCAGTCCTAATGACTTGCCGCCAAAAGGTTAATCGTCAGATTTGATTATAATAATTTATTAATTTATGTGACATAATTCTCAAGTTAACATTTATATCATGATTTAGACTATTCAAACAAGCAGGATAGATACATGTACTTCTATTTGTGTTTTATAAGCATAGAAAAGTGCAATGCTTCAGTATATATGATTTAGACTATTCAAACAAGCAGGATAGATACATGACCTATTTGTGTTTTATAAGCATTGATTGGACATAGAAAAGTGCTTGGATCATTCACATCCCGAGATTAACAGCCTGTGATTGGTCAGAATTTTTAATGAGAATAGTTTTGCGTCAGAGGTCACTGCAGGACATCTGATACTCAGAGTGGGACCTTGTTGACTTCACCCACTAAAGTTATTTTGTGTATAGCTAATAATTATGAGAAGACTAGAAGCTGGTTGGTTTGACTTCTGGCTCAGACTGTTATATGAAACAGAGACTTTTCTAGAAGAAATTTACATATTTTGCATAAATTTGCATAAATTTGAATATTTATTTTAATTTGCATAAATTTGAATATTTATTTTGTTTTCCATTTCAGATCGAATCTCAAGTGGATGAACCTAAATCATGATACAATATTTAATTGGTTAAAAACTCATGCAAAGGATACGGTAATTAGTTAAGAAAATTGCTCTCTTCTTCACTTTCACGCATTTTCATCATTATAGTTAAATCTAGGTATCAACGTTTCGTGATGATGTGAGAATATTGAACTACAAAGTTGAGAATTGCTAAGTATTTATTGAGGAAAATCTATTGAACTATGGAAAGGCTGTTCTACAAATATCATGTTTTCAATTCATGAATTAAAAGTAATGAAAAAGAATGAAACACTGTACTTTAAAATGTGCACATCATTATATTATTAATTTTGCCTTCGTTTTCCTTTCAAACAAGATGAGATGAATGTAAGGATAATGGTACGCTTAGTGCTGAGATCATCATATCTCTGCACTTGAAGTGTCTTTGTCTGCACGTGTTCGCTGACGCTCACTTGTGCAGACAAAAATATACCACAAGTGCAGAGACAAGCTAATCCCAACACTGTAACATACCATTGCCTTTTTTCTCACCACTTTAACAGAATTATTTAACTAGATTGTGTCTTCCCTTTGCACACCTCATGATGGCACACTGCCGATTCGAATGTTGCCATCATGATAACGTCAATAGGATCGCATATCCAGGTGGTTTGAAAAACCCCATGATGTTGTGATTACATTCTAGTTTGTTGGGCATAATGTATACATGCTCATATGCATAGATATACCAGAATTCAGACCTTCAATAAAATATCGAATTTGTTTACCCAAACTTTCAAGGCAGTTTCTAAGAATGCAAAGGGACCAACGTAAAACACAGCGCAGATCTTGACCAATCACAGACAGGAAAGTGGTGAGAAAATAAGATATTTGTAGTTTGTGATGCTTCGATGGCTTGTATATTAAATGATTAAAACTGATTTGAGCTGCAAAAATTGTGACTCAGTGGTCCATAGTTAAATTAGTCTTAAGAATCTCATGAGAGTGAGTAAAACCAGTATAACCTCTGTAACCATGTAAAATGTAGAGTAAAACCTCCGCACATCTAACTAATAGGGACACTTCACCAATAGGGACACATTTTTATTCTTCAATTGCCTATATATACATGTATTGTTAGTAACAATGTTTCACTAACGGCCCGTGGGTGAAACTGTCCATATGTCCGTTAGTGTCTCTGATATTGAGGTTTTACTGTACTTCATTAGAATTCTAGTCTTTATATTTACCCACGTACTTCAAAGTCAGGGATTACACAATTGTAATATAATTGTGGTAGTATGTTTTATGTTACAATATTTATGTACAGTAGGGCAATTATGTTTTCGATTTGTCGACTCACGTTAATTGAGAACTTACACATTTGAAATTACTAGGTCTCTGTGTTAAAAATGTATTCTAATCATATTTATTTTTAGATTATTTTTTGTTAGAGTGAAATTATAGTAAGGTACTTCAAAGTGTTAGACATATTCATGAATATACATATAGTTTATATTTAATGATTATACAATATATTATTTTTCTTGAAAAAACAATTGGTAAAGAAATGTTTAAAGTACTTTCAATTATATATATTTATTTGTAAATTTGAATGTACTTATAAACATGAATTCATTTTTATCTTATAGAAATCTTGATATTAAGGTTCATTGCCTATGTAACTGAAAGTAGCCTAGTCACAAGACAAGAAGGTTTTTAGTTGGAGATAAACCTTACTTTCTCCACGTTGAGAATTCATTATTTCACTGTTTAAATGGCACGACTTCCCGCGGACCCTCCCTGGCTGGTCATGTGTTATAAACAATGTTGGACAATGAAAGCAAGAAGACGGAGACTAAGCATTTTTTGAGCTGTAAGGAATGCTAATCATGAAAAGCAAAAGGACATTTACTTCAATGACAGTGGGCAAATGCGCCTCGTGGGTAAAAGGTCACCTTGGAAGATGGAGTGTGTTCAGTGAACCATGAAAGCATTTGTAGTAGAGGTTAATTTGATCTTTTCATAATATGAGTGTAAATGCTTCATTAGCAGTTATCCATGTTTACATTTATAAGTTGCAAGTTTCAAATTGGTAAAGCGATATGGGTAATTGCAACTAAGAATATATAAAGCTGTCAAATTTGCACAATGGTTGTCGGCGCAGCGACCGTTGATCGGTTTTGGATATTAGTACTTTCCTCCAAGATGGCTGCTATCATTGCATGCTTGCTTGTTGACCTGGTCCCGGGACCTGGTCACAATGCAGTTAGCTTAAAAATCAACTGCTGAAATAAGAATTGATAAACAAAACTGAAAATTGAGATTAATATAAGCAAAGTACTGATCTTTTAAAGGTAAGAGCACTTGGCGCGCTTATTTTTCCAATTCACCTTGGCAAGCCGCATGCTCATGATGTTATAATGAATTGGATGACATTGAGTGTTATATAGTACTTGAATATATTGTATAGTAAAACTTACATATTTTGAACATTAATCATTTATTGTATATAAGGATATTAAATTTTATGTGAATGTGTTTTTATATCGGATATGAAATCATTACATACACTGCATGTGTAACTTCTGAAACAGTAATATACAAGCATACAATGAAAGAGTACCTTTGCTCTCAACTTGATCCTATATTATGAACGAACAGTCTTTGTGCTATTTGATTACGATAATGATATATAAAAATGAAATGTTCATAATTACCAATTTTCGATATTTTGTACTTTGATGTGTGTATTTACATGACAGTTAAGAGCATAGTAAAGATCTCAGCATCCAATGTAGATCCAACTGAATTTGATAACATAAATTGATGACCATTTTGTCAGAACAAAATTTTAAAAAAAAGAATTATGTCCTTTAGAATTTAAAGGTGGAAACTGTATATAGAAAATTGATTTTGTATTGTATGACAGATTTTATATTTTTATATTTTCCTTTCAACATACCATGATTTTACTGTATGCTGTGTATGTGTACTTCTAAGATCATTTGTGAACTTTTTAAACTGTTAAGTGTGTTGTAGCCATATAGATTTTAATTTGGTAGACTTTTTTGTATGATATAATGGCATAATTGAGATTTGACCTTGTCATGAAGTTAGCACTGACAGTGGTGAACGTAAGATCTGTTTTATTGTAACAGTCTCAAAAACTAACCTCTAATTGATGACTCGATATTCAGTACACGTATCAGAACATTTAGGTCATCATGATCCATGGATATGAATATGGCTTGAAATAATTCTAAACTAAAGACATCTTAGAGAAATAGCAGGAAATAGTGAGTGCTGTGTAAAAATGTTATGTGGTTTTACAACCTAATTTGTGATGAATAACTTTTTTCTTTTGGAAAAAACTTCCTGATTATTGCAACACAAGTTATTTGTCGTATGCAGTGTAAGCAGTCGACCCAGTGATATGAATACATCCAGTTCATATTCCGCCGAAGTAAAAAATGATTATAGAGTATTGAAACTTGAGACTTCACAATTCGTATCATAAGTTTATATTGCTTTTCTCTTTGATCATTATCCTCTTGATATTTCCACATCATCTTAATTTGCGATGTTCCAATTCGAAAGAGTTTGGTTTCTGCTATAAAAAATGATAATTTCAATATATAAAATACTACAGTCAAACTACATTAGAAAAATTACATGTATGTATAATCTTAATATCTGAGATTAAATTTAAGATAACATGCAATAATTCATTTCAACTACAACCGTTGATGGTATCACTCTTCGTCCATTTAGTACATCCAATTACATGATTATGGCAATTGAGTGTAAAAGCCTGATGATGTGATGAAAACTAGGCTAGTTTTATGTTTAGAGCTCTTTCATACGCTATTTCTCCATTTAGTTATTGTGAGATTTTTTCATCCAGCGTGTAATGTAATTGTTTGTTGTTGTTGTACAATCAGGTATGTGTACGTTTTTAATAAAATATAAATGTCTATGGATTTTAGTTTGTGCCGCGTTTGAATGTTCAAATACAATGTAATGATCACCGAAAAGTGCCCCCCCCCCTCCCCCGCCACCACAATCACCACCACCACATCAATGGTAACAGGTATCAGATGCAAAGGTATGAACAACCAGTTTTCTCATCCCTCTAAGAACACAAAGTAAAAACATAAAGAATACTTGATCGATTTTATGAATGTTTGATCTAGGATGGATGCAAGTTTGTGAGGGAGAGAAAAATATCGTGTTTTGTTAATCGTGACACCCGGACAGTCCGTGGTATACATAACGACATCAGTGTGTGCATAATGCACAATGTAAATGTGGTGGTTTATAGTCGTGATCCCAGTCTTGCTCTCACAACTTTACAACTTACGCCAGTTCATTGGCCCACTTATTGATCTTCAATTGATCATTTCTTATATGCTTGCATCGGCAGCACATTCAGCGCACAATGATAATCACTCACACTATCACTCACTCACTCTTTCAACCCAATGACCTGTACCTAATTAACGTGTAGGTGCCACGGAGCAGTGTGCACCTCCTTTAGGGATGAGTTTTCTCAACACCCACCACCAGACCGACCTGGAATCGAATCCACGACCTTCTGGTCCCGAGTCCATCTCCCTAACCACTCGACGACAGAAGCACAATCGTAAGTGCTTCAATCAAATACAAGAAGCTAATTTGATTACAACATACAAATAGACAAAACCGGGTGAGTTTGTAATATGAATTATTTTATCAGATGGTGTATCACGACGAGCCCGAAGGGCGAGCCTTGATGCACCACAAGAACGAATCCTGATAAAATAATTTGTGTTACACAATGAACCCGGTTTTGTATTTATCATTATTTTGTAAACAATTATAACACTGTTTTTTAAAAATGTGAAAAAGTAGTTTGACTGAGTACAACCCTCTCCGGGTTATGAGATACTTCTGGATCATGATAACCAATGAAATTACATGAAAAAGAATGATAACGTGTGGAAGTGAAGTTTTATGGCTGTCCTCACCTCACGTTTTCTTGATGATTTGGCTAGTGAAATTGTATCTTCTGGAATAGATATGACCACCCCACGGTCGGGTTTTAACTTTAATATCTGGCATGTGGCTAGGTGATGCAATTTGTATATTACTATTGTGTATGCAACACTGGTGGTCGCACTGAATCTAGGGACGCTCGCAAATCTGAGATAGATACATCAACTCCTTGTATCACTTCAGGCCATTTGCTGTAATTATCCACTAAGGGACCATTCAGTATTTATGACAGGGTGGGGTAGGAGGATTTTAGGACGGGCCATGAACTTTTGTCACAATGTTTGGAGGGGGGCTATCAATTTTTTCACACACTTTTGAGGGAGGGCTATCAATTTTTTTCACATAAAATTTACCCCTATTTTTTTAGAGATTCTGTACTAAAAGTTACTTTTTTATATTATGGATATCCATCAAATAGGATTTTAGTTAATACTGACAATGAATGCATTAACTGTTGGGGGTTGGGTGGGTGGGGGTGGGTCATCAATTTTTGTCACATGAAATTGAGGGGGGGTACCAAATTTTTCACAGAGGTTTGAGGGGGGCTATTAATTTTTTCATAGCAATTTTAGAAAATCCTCCTACCCCACCCTGTCACAAATACTGAATGGTCCCTAACAGTAAATGGTCACTACCATTGTAATAGAAGTAGTCCGCACTGATACACTGCCATGCAACCTCCAACAGGGAAAGTATACAGCTGATCTTGCTCTGTTTTTGCATTTCTCAAAACTATGAACACAAATGCCGTAGTTTGCCCTTGTACGACACGCACTGAGACCTAAAGGACGACAAACGTTCGCTTTACGTTTGTTTGTCAATACGTTAAACGTTAGCTCATTAGCAACAGCTAAGTTTCCTACAAACTTCACAGATAGTCGATTTTGTTGGATCTGCTTTTTATTAAAAGATTTTTTAGTGATTAAAAATAATTAGATTTTACAAAATGAACAACTTTGATTTAATAAAATAATTTTAGATGAAAAACTATTACGAAAATGAATAAAAATACTTTCTGGCGAGTTTAAAACATGGCTAATAAAGTGAAGGTATTTTTTGGATTTTATGAGGTTTTAGTATTTTAATGTTCACACTTTACATCTAAGCCCTTTCCCCAATATCATGATATCTGATGGCCTGGTCTTCATTTGTTGTAGCGTACCTGGACAGCATCTGTGAGGAGATTGCTCGTCTCGAAAACCCTTCTACCCGAGCTGGAAAAATAAAGAAATGCTTGAACAAAGACAAACTGATTGAAGCTTGTAAGTGTGTACTTACCAAATCTTCAAATATAGCTTCCTCGTTGAATGTAGATATCATAGACCAAATAATCACATTCAGTTGTACATTGGCTCGATCTATCACATGCTAACTAATTGTAATAAAGAATGGAAATTACAGGTATAAATTAAATAGAACCATAATATGACAGATGATTTATGTTTATTATTTGAAAAGGTAAAGATTTCAAATACATGTAATATGATTGAAAACTGTCTTGTGTTTTATGTATGTTATTTCTCTCTTTTAGTGCAATATGCTCTCAAAATTCACAAAGAACAAAAGAATCTATACAGAGTTGAAAATTACTCTTTAAAGGAAGAGATCGTAAACACCAAGGCAAAGCATGAGATACAGCTTAAAAACATGGAGGCGAAGTGTAGACAATATGACAAAGACATCAAGAAAATGAAACGAGAGATTGATTCTCTGGGAGAAGACAAACAACACCTCGAAAATACCATTGAAGAAAACTTGAAAAAGGTTGAAGAAATCTGCAAATTATGTCATGATCTTGAGATTAAAAACTATGATCTCCAGAGTAAAAACAACCATGTTGTCAGTCAGCTTCAGGCTGTGAAATCAAAGAATGAGGAACTTCTGGATAAGATCTTCAACGGCAGAAAAAAGCTTTCAGCTACCCAGGTACTGTATTAACTTCAAGCATTTTCCAATTTCCATTTCTGATAAAGATTGCCTTTTGTAAAAAAAAAGGTCACACCAATTTTAGAAATAATGTCAAATATACAGATATGATATATGCTTTAATGAAAAAAGACCATATTTGTTTTGTATAGATGTGTGTAGTCTCTATTGAATGTGAAATTACTTTTCAGTATCAGCTGCAAGCGTTGCAAGATGAAGTTTCTGCATCTAAGGTAAGGCAAAATGTGGTTGCTAATTATACCTATAATAAAAAAGATTCTAAATCTCAATTCTCTTAGCTTGTCAGAGACATTATACACTCTAATGCTTTGTACCTGTTCTTTGTCAACATATTTCTGCAACAAACACCATAAACTTTCAATCATTAGTACATGAGTGTAGTGATGGAAACAATTACAATTATCAGTGAATTATCAGTGTTGTAACGTGCCAAAAATGACTGTACTAAATCGGCTATAAGTCTTCATTCAAACAATCTAATTTAAAATATCCATAATCCCTCACATTCATCTTGGGTAAAGCTTCAGACTTGTATGATTAAAATATGATGTACATTATTTCAGTCCATCCCATGTGCTGTATCCAAATCCAAGAAAGTGTCTGTCGCATCTGCTGCTACCCAGACCATCCACAGTACCCACAATGAAAAGAATTCTTGGAATGATGTAGAAGAGATGCACATCATCATAAGAGATTTACTCACTGACCAGTGTATTCTTCAAGGTGATTCTTAAGAGAAAACTATTTTTTTTATAAAAATGCTTTGTTAAATGTTATATAATCATACATAACTTGTTTCAAGAATGGTCATTGGATTTGAAACCAAAAATTCTTAAAATGCACTATTTCATGGAATATACATATAATTTAATAATATACAAAATGGTCATTGGAATGTTTGATGAACCAAAAAACTAATTCCAGCGTAAAAATGCAGAACTATGTTGCAAGTAATGCAACGTAATTTTTCTTATTCTCTCGTGATTCTGGGGATCTATTTATATTATTTTATTGGATCAAATTTTTTAGTAATGAAATGTTGCATCACTGAAACTCACATCCATTGGTCTGAAGAGAGCAATATGATGTGGGTAATGACGTGATGTTACTAAGTGTAACATTGATGATGGTGATATAAAGGCATCTTTCAATTGTTGTGTTTAACAAAGACTATTCTAATATCTAAACTATATATGATTGAAATTTATGATTCGTCCAAGTCATTCCCTATAAATCCATTATTTTTATCATATTTGTACTATTATCAAATTCATGCTTCATTTTCTTATTCTGAATGATTCATCAATACGCTGCTACTTTAATATTATTTATTGTTATTAAAAAATTATAAAACTTTAGGTAAAAATTATATTTTCCATGTATATTGCTTATTAACAATGACCAGTGGCAATCAAATTCTGATTACTAATAACATACGGTCTTCTCTATTTTCCATGTTATGGCCAGCTCTCTTCAGAGCTCTAGACAGGCCGGTAGTGTTTTAAACATTGTATTATATATAAGTTATACATCTATATGAATGGTAATAAAAGCAACAATTTGATAAATCAAATAATAAAGTTGCTAAATACACTGATAAATATTTGTTTTATTTCCCACATCAACATTTCAGTTTAGAGTTATATGCTTATCTAACTTTAAAGATGTTTCTAAGAATTTTCTTTACTTGTCCAGACCTTCAAATTGACTTACTACTTTGAATGCTAAAGAAAAAATCACAAATTGTCTTGAACAAAAATGATTAAACCTAAAACACATTCGCATTTTGACCAATTCGGCAAACCATTTTCACCAGCCATTTAATTTGCCGATTGCACCTTGCCAATTGCTTGGAAAGGCGAGCGAGTTATATTTGCGTTAACCCAAACTGTAATCTCGCCCCGAAAATGGTCCCGCTGACGCAAAATGTAACCACGGTGTATAGGGCCTGCCTGCAGACTCATAAAATGATTCATAAACACCACCATGATGAGGGACGTTTTTTATGAAGGTCATCGGCAACGCCAGCTTTAAAGACTTGTCGATGATCAAGTTAGCCCTAAAGACGATCCAGAAAAGAAATAAGATGATCCACATCAACAACTCAAAAATCCCTACCGGGAGCCCACAGGCCGAAAGACTCAAAATCACCTCTCCTGAGAAGTGATAACAATTTTAGGGCAGGAACCAGGCAGAAGTGTGTCATATCCTGCAGGAACACAGCATTAATCATAGAGCATCGTGAAGAACCGAACTGTAGAAATAGAAGCTACTCTTTCATAGTTTCATTGCTTCATATTGTAATGGCAGTGGCGTCACTTACGGTCTCATCTGTCGACCATACATCCTCCCAAAGCAGCAGACGAGGGCACAGTTAACCAGAAAAACACAGAACCAGCCAGAGTGTGCCATTTCCAACTGAACCAGCCTGACCACCAATAGTTGAGCCCAGAAAACCCACGATCAACCTCGAAATGACACTAAGCTTGCAGCGTCTTTTAGAGTATCAGGAGTTATCATGATTTATGTGAATTTGGAGGTTAATTTAAACAAAGCCAGCATGCAGTCTCTTCACCCACCACCAGCCTCTCAGCTTCAAAACAGTAAAACAAAAATACTCTCTACTATATATGTTAAAAATAAGGTACGTTTGCCCTCGTTATGATGTGTGGCAGTGGTTATATTTTGCGTAAGCTGGACTATATTTGGTTATATTTGCGCAATATTTTGCTGTCTAACAGCCCCAGTCTGAGAGTCGCAAATATCTATCACAAAAGTCAATGTCTACTCTCACTTTTCTGTCAAGCAAGCTCCTGCCACTGTATTGACATAGCTGAAGAGACATCTTCCATTTTTACTATATCAAGTGGCCCTGACGGGACTCGAACTCACGACCCCAAGGTTGTGAGGTCGTGAGTTCGAGTCCCATCAGGGCCACTTAATATAGTAAAAATGGAAGATGTCTCTTCAGCTATGTCAATACAGTGGCAGGAGCTTGCTTGACAGAAAAGTGAGAATAGAATTGAATTCACAAGCAAGACTTGGGAAAAAATGTATACAATTATTCATATTATCACAAAAGTCGTAGTTGAGGATGAGATATGTAACAGCTAGTGCTCGTGAGGGTTCTGATAACTTAAAGAACCTATTGTAGTAGTCAGTTCCGTTAACTGTGACAGGCAAACGGGTATGGATAAGAGGTATCCCCCTGTGTCAGTGGACAAGGCATGAACAGCAGGTGCGGACTTCCAGATCCCTCTGACGAGTGTGGAGCAGAATGAATTCTTGGTTTTGAGTTAGTCGAATGTTTTGGAGGGATGTTTGTAGCTTCTCCGAAGACACGGATGAAATCCTGGTTAATTGATTTATATGAGTACTAGCTGTCTACCCGGCGCTGCTCGGGTTACAGAAGAGATCCGGAACACATTAAATCCTCCTCCCTCCCCATCCTTCCTTCTGTACCCCTTAATCACACCAGTTCCGGATAGAATACACCTCCATCACCTTCCTCCTATCGGCATATGTCATAGCCATACATACACACACTACATGTATATGGCAATGATTGATCCTTCTATCACACCCATCCCACCAGCTTCTGCTACCCCTGGTAAACATGTGTGGAAAAGATTAAATGAGAAAGAAGAGAATTACAGTATTTAAGGTTGACAATCACATACATGTATTTAGATAAGCAAAAAATACCAGAAATAGAATTTATAGATGACACGAATATATAAAACATTAAAAACAAAAACATTGAATTTATTTACTTTGCAGAAGTTGACTGTCATGATATCATAACACAAACAGCATCTTAGTTTAGAAGTCCTTTCTGTTTCCGTTGTGCCCGGCTTTCCTACACGTGCTGCCATCTATTATACGTCATCAAAATGAAATTGTGCAAATTTAAGTTTTGACTTTTTACGACTTAAGGACCAGTATTTTAAATGCTATATAGTGATTAATATTACTTTTATTCTTATTGGGTCAAAGATGAATAGTAAAAACAATATTACTGTGAAAGACAGACCTCTGAATAATATTTAGAAACAAATAAATGAAATAACAACCCTAATTGCATTTCAATAAAACTAAAAAAATGGTCCTTAAAATTGTTTTATCTATTTTTTTCTGGTAAAAAAATAGTATTTCTTAAAATTCTTTGCAACACACTATTCTTCAATACACACTCTCTAACAATAGCAAACATAAGTTGTTTCAGGCTTCTTAAAAACCAATTTTATTCTATAAGAAAGAATTAGAGCCAAACAATTGACTAATATATTTTTATATAGATTTTTCCATCTGCATAAACAATGTTCACTGAAGATATGCTATTAAGTTTTGATGACCACGCCTATCAATATACATGATACAGGAGAAATATGTTATAAAGTTGCTCGTAGGCCCAAACCCCTGGTAAATGCAAAAACCGGGTTACCGTTACGACTGTGAAAATAAAAAAATCATTTTGAGCTAATTAATTTTTCAACATCAACAAAGGCAACTATGACTTGTCCCTTCTGTAAGAATTTTCCACTGCAAAATGTTTCGAATCTATTCTTAATTTATTTAAACTCTACCTTCCAGAGAAAAAGAAAATTTGGTCTGCCTTTTTAACTTCATTCATATACGGAACACCTCCATTAAGTCCATAATTCAAATCAAATGGCGGATCCCAGATAATGTGTTTGACAGCAGTCTTATATCCCATGGGCTCCTGCTACCTCATCATCCCAAATATATTATGCCGATCTTTTTAAACGTTTTTCACCAAAATACCCCCCAATCTATTGCATGAAAACTCCCCCAAAACATTACATACCCATGATTCAACTATTCCGCATGATAAACATACATTCCCCATCCCGGCATTTCAAACAACATTCTCCCCAATGACAGCTAGTATCCTCATTAAACTGTTAAATGTACCTTGAATGTACACTTTGATTTATCACTTTTTTTTCCAACACTACATTAACAATATGGACACGTGTGATTAGTTATCCCCCCATTCGTTCAGGGTCATCCTGTACTAAAATAATGGTCCGGTTATTTTTTCTGGTAAAATCGTGCTGAATTCTGAGTTGCAAACAGCCAAACAATTCACTTAATATAATCGGGGCTTGGGTATCAATAACCACCTTTATTCACAGGGTTTTTCCAAACAATGCTTCAAAATCGTGCTGAATTAAAGACTTGCGTATAAGTTTTGATGACCACGCCTATCAATATACTTACAGGAGTATCAATAACTTATAAATTATAGCAAACTAGCTGTATACCCGGCACTGCTCGGGTTGAAACAGAAACTAATTTGGAACACATTAAGTCCTCCCCCATCCCCATCCTTCCCTCTGTACCCATTCCCCAACACCAGCTCCCTTCAGAATACAGGCCCGTGACGGTTAGAATACACCTCCATCACCTTCCTCCCATCGGCATAAGTCACAGCCATGTACACACTATATGTATATTCCAATTATTGATTATTGATCCCTCTAATATCCCTCCCACCAGCCTCTGCTACCCCTGATAAACACGTGTGGAACAGATTAAATGTTCCACCCTCCTCTACCCTTCCTTCGCCCCCGCCCCCCTCTTCTCTCCCCAACCCTCTCTACGCCATCCCCATATAAACAGGTCCAATCTGGGCTGGAACAGACATCTCTCTGTCCCATATCCCTCACAACAGCTCCCGTCAGTATACAGGTCTGGGACAGATTAAATACACCTCCATCATCTTCCTTCCATCGTCATATGTGACAGCCATACACACTACATACATGAATATGGCAATGATTGATCCGATTAATACCCCCTCCCCCAGCTACTGCTCGTGTTGCAACCGATTAGATCTGGAGCAGATTAAATGCTAAATGCTCCCCCTTCACCTCACTTCCTCACAACCAACAATACCCCCCCCCCCAACAACCACCACTTCAGCCCAACATGAACACACACAGCCTTTCTGCACCCGTTCACAATGTAGGTAACAGTACGTGTGACGTGCAACGTACGTTTGACTTACACAAACGTTTAACGTATTACGTACGTTTAAAAAACATGGCGCTGTACTAAGCAGCATGGCGAACATTTCTTAAAGATTCTTTTTTTCCTGTTTTTATCATTAAAACTAACTTATTTGGTTTGAAATGTTATATTATAACGACCACCAAGTTGTCCTGATTGTACATACATAATGTGGAGTGTGTACGTCTTGTGGTTAAAAAGCCTTTTGTGACGCAAAAAACCGCCTCTTCCTTTACATATATAGATGTTCATATTTCTATATTAAGTTTCAACTAGTATTGTATCTAACAGAAACTAAAAATCAAATTTAAAAAAGAAAAAATATTAATCAAAGAATAAAGGTTTATTTTATGGAGGTAATCACTTCTATAGAGTTTTGCCGCACTTCATTAAATCTAACTAGAATGAAGTATGGTCCTATTCATGTTTACTTTAATCTATTATTTACATATGCAAAATTGACATTAGGGTGCTTCAAGCCACGAGTTGCGATGCCAGACTTGATGACAGATATACAATAAAACCTCTCTATTAGGACCACCTTTGGGTTTGATATTAGGTGGTCTCAATAGAGAGGTGGTCTCTATACAGAGGCCCTTTTTGGCATCATTATAAAGGCTTGGGATTGTGAAAAGTGGCCTTATTATAGAGGTGTTCTCAACAGAGAGATGGTCTTAATTGGAGGTTGGATTTACCCAGAATTGATAAGTAATTTGTAAAAGTTATAGCGTGTACGTCTTCATTGTTAATATTTGCCCCTGACCATGGTGATATACAGAATGACAGGATTGATGAATAACGATTGTGGCATTGTTTATAAGAGCAGACTCATTAGCTTTATGTCGATGTTACACTGTGGATTTCGGAGAATAATATTCCTTCAGCTATGATATTGACATAATAAAGAACACGATTGTTGCGGTTGCATGTAGGCCTACTATGGCTTTACGCGTGAAATTCCTTTATCATAGAAAGTAATAGCCGAGGTTTGGAAGCCTCGTTAAAAGGCGTGTCCCGTGTAGAGGACAGTCATCCCTCTGCACATAAAATAACTCACCTAGTTTGAAAACAATAGCTAGCGTGATCCACACACCCTTGGCTCAGTTGGTTGCCTAACCTGCCAAACAAACAAGGACCACATTGGAAATAAGCATTACATACATGTGTACGCTTTCATGTGCTAATCCTAGGAACATTAATTCCTGAAGAATATAAATCAATCAATCAATCAATCAATCAATCAAAAGCATGCATTGACCATATGTGTAACAGTAAAAATATGTGTCAAACTTGATCTGCAACGCCGAAGCCAAAAAATAGCGTTGCACTGTAGTCGGATCCAACTAATGACTCTCGGTTCACGCCTAAGTATATCAGTTTCTCCAAAACAATGGGCGCTCGCTGCATTTCAAAAGAAACAGTTGACAACAGAGCACACTATAGGCATTGCAGGCAGACGGTATTGAGCGTGGACTCAGTTCATAGAGGCAAGGCTATGTGAGGCAGCAACAGAAACTTGTTGGTGTTTACTGCAACGTGATTAGGTCATCGAAGGTAAGTTTATTTGTTCTTTTAAAATTAGTTAATTACTTTGAGGGAGAAAAAAATGTTGGGCATACATGAATATTCATGATGATATAAGTACGTGTATGAAGAGGCGTGTATTTAAATTGATTATTGATGATATACTCAAAATATGGCAAGAATATACGAGTCCTGCTTGTTATTGATGTTGTCATATAGGTTAAATGTTGGGTTCGTGTAGTTGGTTTGCTGGACTCTCTACTTGCTTCCACTTAATTTTGACAACTTGTGAATTGAATAATAGGCCCAAAACCGATGAAAATGTTGGTTGATGAATGTGTTCAATTAGTGGTTGTTAGCGTGTAAAACTGCTTGAAAAAAAAAATGAAGAAACGGTGCTCTATTTCTATAAACTTCCAGACAAATAAAAGAACTTTAAGAAGAAAGAAAACTGTGTGCAAGATCCATCTGGTATGAGTTTAAACAGAAATTATAGAAATACGATTATGCCATTTATAAAAGGAGGGTAAAGTATTTGCATATTTTCTTACTCCAGACAAACCGAGCAAACGTTCGCTGGTATACATCCGCAAACAAACGCATCGATCGTGCGTTGACGCGTGCGGAAACCAGGCTGCTGGCAACAGTAATTAGTTTGTCACCAAACACCGGGTTATCAAGTTAGTTGTATCATCACAAATGCTATTGTACTAACAAATCGTATGTTCATATTCGAACCTGTGATTTCCTTTACACACTTGATTATTAGGATATCTATCAAGGTTAGTATAAAGATTTTAAAAAATAGCTCCGTGGAAGTTTGAGCCGTCTTCGGAATCTGATTATCGTACATGTAATTACTGATTTGTGGTTGGGTCTTTGATTCCCGTTGGAATATTCGTAGCATGAACATACAGAATGTATTTGACCGCCGTTTCATGAATTTTAAAAGGAATTTTCACTCAATTGTTGTTGTTTTTTATTCCATGAGCAATATTTACTCAGAATTTGTTCATACGGAAATTATGGTCTTCTCAACTCAACGGTACAAATAAATATGCCCATTGGCAGCAGGAATTTCTAAGCTTATGATGTCACTTTTTTCTCACAATATCCGTATATGACGTTTTTTTACTGTGTTTGTTTCATTTTTGTGTGCGTTTTATTTACCAATAAAATCATGTAGTACGTTAATGTCTGCGTGTAAATGATCTATAATTACATCGCTAATTTGTTACTGTATCACATTTTGGTGTATTAATGTAATTTGCTTCATGTCAACTTTAACAAAAACGCTGCTATCCTTTGACAGAAGCTAATTTACAAACGCACAATAGGGTATTATTGATTTAGAAATAGAATAAATAAACCAGGTGATAATAAAATGTGATTATAACATAATAAGCGTCATTTTGGTATCAAAATCTCATAAGACAGCGTGAATTATGATTGGACATGTAAATCTCTCCCTGTGATATGTAATATATGTTAATACCACATGCTGTTTTACGACAGAGTCGGCTATTTTATCATTGAATATGTATTTGTATTTGCAAGTATTTGCAACCTCGTTAAAGCCAATTGTATGTTTATTTAAACACATTGCTCTTTGATATTTGATTTTTAAATGATCTTCTGTCAACAATTTTAATTTTCACGTGTTTGAGTTCCCTGGTATTAGCAAACTATACCTATACATGATTGGTTGCGAGTAACATTTTTCGACCTCATATAAAAAAAGTCTGCCCTAGGTTTTATCATTAAAGCCTAGTCCAATAAGTATTCATTTCAAGACTACTTGTCATGGATTTGTTTGTTTAAAGTTGCAATCAGAAATATGCTTGATGTATCAAATTATCACATTTTGATTGAACACCACTCCAAAGCTGTTATTTTTTAGTGTGAAAAGTTCACACAGCAAAATATGCTCTTTACAGGATAATAAACTTGATAGTGGAAACAAATACAGCTGATACGCAACCTCAGTTGTGTGCCCAGTGTTGAGGACTTTGTTAATTTGCTAATCCCGTCTGGTCACTTCGTCATGGAGAACCTCAATATTGCCACTCTAGATGAGTGTAGATCGTGACAGAAGGATTACATTGACCACGACATCATACGATGTATCTCATCCTGGTTTCCTTCATTCATTATATAAACAAGAATTTTAAGATGCCATTAGGAACTAGCAAAATCACTCATTCTGAAGAAGTTCTTGCAACAAGAACGAAAGCCTCGCCAAAACGTGAGTTTGCTGGTTCCTATGGTATCTTCAAATTCTTGTTTATATCATACGATTTAGTTATTTTTGTTGAAAATGCACAATTATCTTTTGCATTTTGCAATATTTGTTACATTCCCTCTGCATGTTAAGATCCTTGTATTGATATTTACATAAAACTATAAGCAATTTCATATATGTTAAACGTAATATACACAGTTAAACTATCCTTTTTGTGCCTTGTTTTTACAAGCTTACTATGATAGCCTTTCGAACCTTCCCGGTTCTTCATCAGCCGCTGACGATCACGTGACGATTAGGCAGTTGGCAGACTGATGAAGAGCCGGGAAGGTCCGAAAGGCTATCAAAGTAAGCTTGTAAGAACAACGCACAAAAGGATAGTTTAACTGTGTATGTGATGTATACAACTTGTGCAGATGAGTATCCAATATGTTAAACGTAGTTAAAATTTGATTTCAGACTGAAGGTCAATGCTGACCAACTGATCGCCAAGCCTAACCGACTGCACCTGCCGGCTTTGTTTGTGGACAGCCAACGGCGACAGTTGAACACAGTTCATGTTATCAAATCCCTCGTATATGTTTGCGCTGGTGTGCCGCCTGTCGGATTTGTCACTTGGGTTTCACAGCGAATAAGTGCGTATTGTCGTCTGCTGTTTTCATTAGAGCAGCAGTTTTAAAAGGACGATATCTGAATTGGCATTGCTTTTGCTACTAGCACTTTGGATACTGAAGAACAATAAAAATCCTTCGTCTTATCCCCGCACTTCGGATACTTAACAATAGAAACGCCACCTCTTCTAACCCCTGTACGCTCATCATCAAGTTTGTGGATACTGGAGCAGCATCGACCAATCAAAATGGCGCATCGTTCGCACGCCGAGCCTCGCTCTCACAGCGCGCGCACCCACCCCACGACCCGTCACTCCGCGTCCACCTCCCGAAGCGGCGCCATGATCATCACGGGCCAGACGCAGGAGGACCCCCAGCAGCAGCAGAGCCGCATGTACCTCGAGCCCTCCTACAAGCTCGAGCCCGAGAGCCACTTCCCGGGCAGGACGACGCGGGACTGCATCAAGGAGGTGCTCGATCCGGCCCTGGAGAACGTCAAGTACGACCCGCTGAAGGCCAACGCCATGTGCAAGGACCTGGCCAACCAGATCACGGCCAGGGTGAAAAGCCTGGGCGCCGCGGGGCAGGAGCGCTTCAAAGTGGTGACGTTCGTGCTGGTGGGACAGGAGGAGCTGGGCACCGTGAGTCTGGGGAGCAGGTGCGTGTGGAACGCCAAGTTTGACACGTATGCCGAGTACACGGCGAGGAATGGCACGATGTACGCCGTGGGCATGGTGTATGGAGTGTATGCAGACTGATTGCCCCCTGTGCTGGGGGGCTTGGTGGTAGTGATTATGGAAACCTCGTTTAGGCATGGATATTATGATGGTACAGTAGAACCTTCAATTAGGACCTTTTGAGACCACATCTGTAATATATTGAACAGATTCATTGGATATCTTATTGTACAATGCTAAACATTCATTTTGTGGTAAATTCTTTATACTTGCTTTATTATAAGCCAAATGTTTTCTCCTTCTTGATCAAGGAGGCTTCATCAGGGCCAATGATCACAGACAGAAGTATAAAGGATTTATTACACAATGAATGTTTGGTATTGCACCTCTGTAATAAGACTGCTTGTCATAGTCCCAACCCTTCATGAAGCTACCAAAAGAAAACTCTGTATCTAGACCACCTCGCTATTGAGATCACCTAACACTGGTCCCAAATGTGGTCCTAACAGAAAGGTTCTACTGTATGTTCTGCTGGCTTATTGTTAAGATGTTGTAGGGCATTGCATTGTTCTAGTTCAAGGCTGTGTGTTTTGTTGTTTATGGACTGGACTAAAGTTATTGTATATGGTTTTTATGACTCACTCTAACCGTGATCGCGTGGAAAGGTATACATGTATGTACATTTATATATTTGTAATATATATTGGCTAAATGTATTTGAACGTGTTACACGCCTAGGTTTTTAAGAAAAACTTTTCAAAGTAAGAGCAACGTTTTTGAAAGTGACACAACAAAGACGATTGGGAATGATAAATCAGATTTACACTTAACGAGAGTTTCATAAAGATGCAACTACTGTAAACAACGTACCTAGTATTTCCTGGTAATTAACAACCTCGAAATGTGGACGTGAATGTTCTAATACTGCCAAGTTCAAGGCAGATATCAGTTACCATGTTACCCATGTGGTCATGTATCATGGTTCATATCAGCAATCGATCCCAATGTTGATGGATCCACATGAATTACAAATCCATATTATAATTTTTGTAATATACTTGTTATTTTCCCATAGGAACAATCAGCCTTAGGTAAATTTGTTGTTGTAGTTGACTTTCTGAAATGCTTATTATCTTATAATTTCTATTTATTACTATTTCAGATATTAAAATATATAAATACATATAAAATATTCACAGATAAAACAATAAAACAATGACAATCCATGTACAATTATTGACAGTTAGAAGTTTAAAACTAGACAGTTAAAAACAACGAATTAAAAAATCAGAACAATCGTAGAGTCCACATGTTTTTGTTTTGTATGTTTTTTTTCTTACAGCCCATTAACTGCACGTCACAATGTATTAATGAACACAATAAAAAGAGAAATGAATATATGAATACAGAAGACTACATTTAATAAGTTTTAAATTGTTCATACTTGTAGAATGCCTCTTAGAATATCGTATAACCAAGCACATGGACTTCTCACCAAAAATGTGGTCATTTGTTTGTCCGTCCAATTGGAGTTTTGTCACAGAACAAACATTAATATACAAAGAATAGATTAATAGAAAACTTTCATCCTTCAAATCCATTAATCTATATTTACAATCTACTCTCGACAAAAGCTGGCCATAACTACCATCTGATAACTTTATTGACAAGTGTTCTCAATCAAAATCACCGTTCACGCGATCTTTTCAAGTCAGAGATGTTTATTCAATTGAAAATCACACTGTTCATCTTTCCACTGTGGATCTATGTCGGATCTTTATCATATTGATGAATGTACTAACAACCGAATCTTGAAATGTACAGCAAAAATGAACTTGTAAACTTTTTGTCACTAATATCATAGCTGAAATATTTGTTGCTGTAGACAATCCTCAAAGTTTCCATAAAGTTTACGGACCTTTGTATGCAATGCTCGAAGTTCGAGTGCAAGTTGTTCTAATATGTGAAAAGCATGTGTAAATATTTAGGGCCAGCTATTTTACTAATCACATAAGATCCAGGCAAAGGGCTTGTCATATGTAGTTTGTTTAATCAGAAGAGCCCGAACCCCATACAAGTGACAGCAATATAAACATTGTGAATTGTTTGAAAACCTGTGTTGACAGTAAATTATAGCTGCAAGGTCGAGCAATCGGAAGGTTGAGCCGCCATGTGTATGTATACGCCTTTCCAATCTATGTGCTAAATGTTAAATAGACCGAGAGAATTGTATTCTGAGTGTTTCTTCAAACAGACATCGTACTCTTCGTGTTGCACAAAGATCACGGTTCATTCAATGGTTGTACAGAAAGTAATATGCTATCATTTTCATTGGATTGTATTTGATCTCCCGCAATACTGCAAAACCTGTCGAATCATTAAGTCATATTGCGACACCTAAGTTATATTTTGCAATGTTTTATGCACCTTTAACTAAACATGCACTTCGCCAAGAAATTTACTTTGCAGACTTCCGCAAAACCTGCAGAGCAATTCCAGCTAGTCTCGGGTCTTTTGCCTTGCTCCTTTGACTCGTAGCTCGAGAAGAGAGTCGACTAGACAGTCTCTTCTGCAGGCCTCTCCAAGTTCCCCCACTTGCCCTCTTGCTGGAAGAACTATAAGCACACTCGCGGAGAATACTCTTGAAGAAGCGACCAGAAGCCGGTAGTGGCGGGTGAATAGACTTCGTCTGCTTGTTGTACACCATTCCTTTGAGGATCCCTTGTTTTGATATAGGTAGAAAAGGCTTTCCGTCGTCATCTAAAATGTGCTCGATATACTTTTCAGGCTTCTGTTCTTGGTAATGGAGATACACCCTGAGCGGGGTGGGCGATGATGTGAAGTACCAGCGCTGGCGGCCCCTCTTGTCCTGCCTCCTGTTGGCCGCCCGCATGATGCCGCTGTGAGACTGGGAAGCGCTCTGCTGAGAGGCACTCTTCCTCCTCGACCCAAACGTCGACGCGTGAGAAGACTTAGAATCTTTGTGCTCTGAGGTAACGTTGAGCAGGCCCGCGTCAAGTTTGCTCGGCCACTGGTAAGAGCTTTGTTTAGGTGGTTCCCGGGCTGCAAGAACTTTCGCCCGTTCGCGGCGCTGGTGTATGTATGAGCTGAGAAGCCCGAATTGCAGGTCGTTTTCCTGTCTGTGGACCTGCTCCTTTGACGGCTGTTTGAGTCCAGGCGGCACCCACGGCGGCAGTTTGTTTACTTTTATTTCGGGGATCGCGGACATTCTACTGGGATCATTTCTTATGTGTGGAAGCTTTAAATTCGAGGTTGTTGCTTTGTTGGTTTTAATCTTAGACGTGCTTGCCTGTTCTCTGTGGATGACAGGAAGAATTCTGTGAGCACTTTGACCAGTTTCTCTCTCAATATGTCTGGCCGGCGATGCACTTTTACTGGGTGATTGTGGATTGGTCACCTCAACCCTTACCGGGCGCCGTTTGGTAACGTGGACTAACAGGCGTCGTTTGCGCTGCTCCTCTCTTTTCCTTGCCTCCGTCTCTTGTTGTCGAAGCCTCTCCTCCTTTTCTCTTTCTATTCTTGCCCTAGCTCTTGGTGATGTCCATAAACAGCAGGGAAGTTCTGATTCGTCGTCGGAAAATATCAACCCTCCAGTAGACGAAGAGCTTGACTTTCTGCTGTTCTCGCTACTCGTGTTGTGATGTGGGATGATGACGGGATCCGCGAGCTTTTCGGGGTGGCGAATTCTCTCTGTATCCACTTCATCGTAGCACCTTAAAAATAAATGCTTGTGTCAACAAAAGTCTATCATAAAACGGTCGAGCGTGTTAAGAATTTGTTCAAAAAACAGTGTGGGCCTACAACTTATCACGTGGACAAATTTTGTCGAAATGTCCGTCTTTATATAAATTGAAAAACAAAAATACTGATTGAGCCTGGTGCATTTGAACTGTTAGTTCACGATGACGTTATGTAACTTACACAGGACAGTCGGTGTTGTTGTTAATTTCAAAACCATGTCCTATTTTCGATTTTTTTCCCTTCAAGTAAACGACTTGCAACATACATTATACTGTAAAACTAAAAAATTTCGTGGCTATTAAATTTTGTTAATTTCATCTATAAATAAATTTTGTGACTATTTAATTTTGCGATTTTGGTCCATCCTGAACCTACTTTAAGAGCCGGTCACGCTGGTTTCCACATCCACACCGCGTCCATAGCACTAGCTTATGAAAATCTTTTGGGCGTGGTTGTCAGTGATATTGACGTGTTTAAGACGTGTTACAGCCGGCGTATGACCGCGAGAGGATGTGGAGTGAAATCTGAATGCTGTTGGACGCGGAAACAAGTTTGGAACTGTTCAAAATTGTATTCGATCTGTCAAATAACAGTATTCTTAGCTGTATTTAATATACTATCTATGTACATATGTTTATATACTATTATGTTTTATATGGATGTATGTTATACATCTGAAATAAAGTTATGTTATCTTATCTTGTTCCGCGTCCAACCACGGACGGTACACGTAATTAAGACGTGCAACAGCCGACACTATAATCAGTGCTCCAACAGTGATTAGTACGTGGGGGACGCAGCTAGACGTGGAAGCCTTTAGCGCACTATAACATACCATTATATGACTGTTTCTTCAACTATTTGTCATCTTAGACGTGGCTGGACGTGGTTAGCTGTGCTAAGGCAGTGCTACACCCGTGCAACAGCCGACGCTATAATCAGTGCCCCAACAGTGATTAGGACGTGGAGGACGCAGCTAGACGTGGAAGTCTTTAGCGCACTATAAAATACACACCAGTGGAACAGCCGCCGACGGCCACATCACGTTCACAGTGCGTCTAAGTCCATACTGACCAAAAATATTACCACTGACAACCACGTCCGCTAGATTTTTCAAACATTTTTGGCATGATGTGGACGTCACAGTGTATGTGACCGGCCCTTCACATAGGCTGCCTATTCAAGTTTGAGTTTTTTCACCTACCCACGAAATGCGTAAATTAAATCGTGCGCAAACATTTCTAGTTTTACACTAGGCCTATACACGCAAAATCAATTTTCCGGTACAAAGTATTGCCTTGAAACAGTTTAAAAGTGCAGACCTAAAGAACTGTGACATGGTGAGGTCCACCATGGCTTCAGCCTCGTGGAGTCTGCGTAGTTTCTTCAGGTACTGCAGGCCCACCAGGGCGGACAGCTTGGCTCCGTGCGACGAGGAGCGACGTCTGTCCTCGTGGTAGGACGGGGGCGATAACGTAGTCATCTGAGGACGTCAAATTGCAAGGTGTAATTCAATAGTTACTATTAAACCACTGTGTATTTGGTATGTAGCATATATGGTTTCATTTGTATTTTCTTTGATGTTCTTTTCTGCAGCGTTTTAACCCAAAGATCGAAGTTTTTAAAAGTTTTGAAATGATTTTATTTAACTGTTTACGAGACTTTAAAACGTAGAAGAAAGAACACCAAAGAAAAAATACATAGTTACAATTGAATAGTGGGATTTCAGGACGTGCTTGCATAATTTGATTATTCTTTTATATAAAAAGTGCATGTGTTGTTGTGCCCTGCCCTCAGTTCTTCTGTGGATACAAATGACAACATTAATTAATTTTTCATATCAAAGCTATATTCTTAGTTTAAAAAATAGTTTAAAAACGCTGGTTTTTCAGATATAGGTAAATCGCTTCCCTTAATATACCCAAAATGTCCATCGCATTTCCTACTAGAGTTAATCTAAAACTCAAATGAAAAGTTTTGATTCTATAGTGACATACCTTGCTTACAAATGGAGGAATCCAGAAAACGATTCTCTTGGTGGGGTTATTTCTCTGGGGTGTTTTCTTCTGGAACTTGGTAATGAGACGTTCAAGCATGCACTAAACAATTTACATCTGTATCGTAAATGAATTATAACAATGGAGAGTCTGTACTGTTTACACGTTTCCCAGACTGCTAAGACATAATCAATCTTCTCAACATCAATCCAATGATTACAGGATTGATTTTAATACATTCCACCATTATTAAGAATGAAAACTTGCTTCGCGATGCCCAGTGTCTGCATTTAATAGTTGTACTCATCTGCAAAAGTGTATCAGGTTTTTTATATGTATGTTTTTAATCAATGTTTTCATTCTGTATCAACGATTACATTCTTTAATAATTTACTAATTTCCAATAACATGTTGTAAGATATAAGTGATAATGTACAACAAAGTCAGAGTATCCAGAACAGTCCCACCCTGATGGTGATGGTTTGAGAAATGTCTGTCCACGGTGGTGAGCTATCAGCGATGAGCCAATGGTCATCCATTTTTAATCCTCTCAAGACAGATTAGAGTGCTCCATCCTTCGAAACAAACGTCTATGTCCAGAATAACGGGGTTATTGTGCATTGTTAAATGGTTTATGATATAATATGTATATTGTGTGTTTCTGGAGGTATTTGTGAACAAAAATTATCGGTATGGTGGTATTATAAACATTTTGCCTGACTTGTTACTATTGTAATTGCCATTTCTCTCTGGGGTGGGGGGGGTGTTGTCATTGGTTAGAAAATGGGTACGGACGTGCCACGGACAGGTTGAAAATGGCACCCACCAATATACCTTTTTTTCAGAAATCGTGACACAAATATACCTATAGATAACTGAGAAACATTTGACATAATATACCAATATCTGAGAAAATGTGACTTAATATAACAATATCTGAGAAATAAATGTGACATAAAAATGTAACTTTTGGAATGGATATTTTACAACTGTGACCTCATGTAAGGCCACAACGTGCTAAAACATAGGAACGTGATCTCAAATGATTGCAAATTCAACTTTCTGCCCAAAACGTCACAGTTAACTTAATTTCCATTCGATTTCTTAACTTTTTTCCTTTGAATGGTTTTGTTTGTTTTTTATAATTTCTCATTTATAGTTTTGCTGTTGTTGTTTTTTTCTGCTACGTTTCTAACCTCAAAGTGATTACCAAATTTTAAAGTTGTATAATCTTTTTTATTGAACTGTTTTCGAGGCTGAAATTTCATTTTCAAACTTTTTTTTAAAGTAGCAGAAAAGAACAACAAAACTATACATAAAGCCATATGCTACATACCAAATACATAGAATTTTATTAATTTCTAATTACAATTACAAGCATGCAAGACCGTTAAGGACATGCATTAATAACTTATGTGAATAGGCAGTACAGTAACATGATTTCGTGATCCTTAGTAATTGGCGGCCTTAGAACACGTTTGATGAAAAGACCCATCAATTTATCATAGATTATGAATACACTGGCACATATGAAGTAGATTTTCTACTCTATTATCTGACTATTGTAGTAATGCATATTCTTATTCATTACAATACTTATATGGTACAAAATTCCAGTAAATAGTAAATTTAAAAGCATGTTTCATTCATGCAAATACGCGTCATTTCGTGTAACACTTTATTTAATGTTCTTATTTTTAGTTACTAATTAACTAATTACAATGATATACTCTACATATTTTAAATTATTGAAATAGTAAATTTTAAAGACTTTTACAATCTAAGAGAATGGAAATTAACGCAAGATTACGTGATCCCGGGGGTTGACCGCTTTTCAATTACCTCAAGTGAGAACAAAGTCAACTTGGAGGCGAGGCAGTTATAACGTGCGTGTCACTAAAACTAAAGATAATTGAATCACTAATGCCAAACTCAAGTGTCAACAGGTAAATTAAATTTGAGTTAAGTGTCACTAAACTCCCAATTAAGGCCTTCTCTATAAAAGAGGGATGGATTTCCTCACAGCATTCAGTCTTTGCTGGACGTTCGTAAGAGCAACACACCGTACGAAAATGGATGCTTACAACGCTGAGAACTACGCGGCTAACCCCGTGGTCGAGCCCCGCTTCCCCGGAGAGGTGGAGCCCACCCTGGAGGCCACGATGGCGATGACGGAAGAGGAGAAGGCCAGCCTGGTGCCCACGTTCGTGCAAGTGCACGTGGAAAAGATCCAGGTGAATGAGGACAGGACGAAGATCAATGAGGCTATCCACGCGAAGAAAGAGGAAGGCCGAGACATGTTCGAGAACGGCTACGACGAGGACGACGTGGAGAAGTTCTTGTCCGAGGAGCTGGAGCCTCTCAAGCGTGCCAAGGCCTATCTCGATCAGATGGACGCCTGCCTCCACACCAAGGTCAAGGACCTGATGCGCCAGATGGAGTGGCTGGGCATCGAGCAGCCCGACATGTGCCCCGGGGATGAGTTCCTCGATGGCATCGAGGATGATGAGGACTGGTTCGGCAACTTCCTGTGAGGTGATAGCCCCCACCAATACAAAGGCCCTCTTAAGGGCCACCCACTGACTTTAGGAGAGTGTTTTATGATTTCGCTAATTCACACCACACGTGCAACTTTGCACGTGCACCCTACAAGGCCCGTGTCCCCCCATGTCCTGTCCCATAGCCAAAGCCCCGTGTTCAATGTACCCTGTCCCATGTCCAAAACCCCATATTTAATGTCCCCTGTCCCCTGTCCAAAGCCCCGTGTTCAATTTACCCTGTCCCATGTTCCCTCCCCCAAACCAACCATGTGTTTTAAAGTCCATGTCCCATGAAATGAGTTGAGAATAAAGTCCAGTTCCCAGCATACATGTCTACACAACACACAGAAAAACTCACATGCAGAAAGGCTATGATAGAACACGGATGTCATTTTCGGGCAACATGTGTCCAATATTTTGAGACTTTCTGTATTATATGACATTAGCTTATTAGCACACAGCAATTACCACACATTTTAAGACAATATCCCAATATTTACTTAAATGAGTTGAATGAATTAATAAAGTCCAGTCCCACCGACATATTTTGACACAACGCAATCATATATACGTCATTTACTAAATTTAATTCTTTAAAATCAGAATAATCATGAAACACTCAAATCCTTTGCATTCCGATATAATCTTGGCATGTTTACGATTCATACGAGTCTATTACGCATTTAATTAAAAAAAACATATCCATCATAACATCATTATACAACGTTCAAAAATTTATATGAAATTTGTAAACATATACATGTACACAAAAATTGAATATTACCAGAGCCGCAGAAAGGGGGCGGGTGATGAGTGTGAACCCACCTACCCACCCACCCCCTTTGTTGTTATACTTTTTGATGGATAGTTTTATAAATGATGTTTTGAGTGGCATGTTGACATCATGTATGGTAAGCTGTACAACTCCAGAGTTTACGTGGGCCGATTTCAGAGTATCCGCGCTCATATCCATATTTATTTTGGCTTTTCACTACGGAACGAGGGTGAGGAGCGTCGGCTTTGAATGTTCAACCATTTCTCGTTGTGTCGGAAATTCTAGACAATTTTATGTAAAATGATGCTGAAAATGGCTCAGATTGCACCGAGAGCTCACAAAATGGCAAATTTTTTTAAATGCCCCCGGACCCCCCAACATGTATGCATGCCAGAGGCGTTCCAAATGTTTATCATCTTACCCCTCACATCTCACCAACAACCTGGATCCGCCGCCAATATTGTGGGGGCTGCATAGCCCTGATAATCCTCAAAATGTTTGTGGGATACACAATTGGCAACCCCCACCCGGTTTCAAAACCTTTTGAAAATAAAAACATAGTAAGATGTACCAAAAATGTGAAAAAAATCAACCCAGTTTCAGGGGCGCCTATACAAAAATGTGAAAAAGACAATTGCAAAACCCCCCCACACCTTTCAGTTTCTTGAACGTCCGTAAATATTAAACTTTTAAACCCCCCCCCCAGAAAAAATGGACCGTTTATAGAATCAATTGTAGCATGCATTCAAATGGTCAAGGATTTGAACAGCTTATATAATTTCTGAATGTTTGTTTGCCGCATTTCTCTGCACCTCGTCCGTCTGACTTGTCTAGCAGAGAAGGCCTCCTGGAGAGACTTGACGCCACAGATGATGGTGCATCTTGGGAGGCCGGCATTCGTCCGTCTGACTCGTCCCCAGACGTGGCCTCCTGGACCAGATGATGGTGCAGTTTTTCCAGCTTTCCTCCTCGTTCCAAGACGAAGCCTCAACAGTTTTTCTCTCAGGGAGAGATGAGAGATGAAAGAGCCAAAAGACTCCGATTCTTTCGACATGGACCAGCTGTTGGGACTCTGTGCTGGATCTAGATTCAGTTCTCTTGGCTACCCTACTGCGTGCCACAGCATTTATCAATGACTTGGTTTTTAAACTTCCTGCCTTAGATCTGGGTGTTCCAGGAATAGACTTTGGCGTTTCCACGGGTGCAATTATTGGAGGGGGTGTTGGTGGCGGTGTTGGTGGTTTGAAAGCACGCTTTCTAAATGAGGCACACATTTCTTGTGTTTTATAATCAAGGAGAATTTTCATCATAAAACCATAAATATTTGATTTGTGGTGTATCTTTTCTCTGGGTTTACCAGTAATTTCAACGGGGCTAATCTTACGCTGATTTGAATTTGATTTCTTTAAATCTGGTTCTAGTTCTTGAGCAAATTGTTCTTTATGCTGTCCACCTGTTCCACATATTGTCTGTGGTACTTTGATTGTAATTTCATTAGAAGCGTTTGACAGTATTCTCTTATTTAGAAATATTCTTCCGGTTTCATTATAGAATACGACTTCTTCCGGTTCATATCTCTCCAAAATTGGTTTTACACTACATTTTGCCAGGTCACTTTGCAAGCACTTTGATGATAGCGGATTAATGTGCCTAGGAAAGAACACGGATGTTTGAAGCCATTCCAGGGGTGTAAGGAAGTATGTGTTATCAGCTCTGGTAAGTGAAGCCTTCCCTTCGATTGCTAACATCCTGGCAACTTTCAAGTGACCCTCTTTGCACGCTACCATCAGCGGAGTCATACCCTGGAAATCCAGAGGATCTATATCTGAGACCGTTAATTTATATGTTTCTATTAAGATATTGGTAATTTTGAGGAGACCCATATAACCAGCCATGTGGAGAACCGTTTTTCCTTTAACATCTTGCTCATTCATATTGAAGTGTGGCTCTTCCAGAAGCAGCGCCACCGTCCAGGGTTTCTGCTCCTTCACTGCATGCATCAGTGCGTTTTGTCCTGCAAACAAGATACGTTGATTTTATATAGATACAGTAGAACCTCTCTTTTAGGACCACCTTTGGTACCAGTGTTTGGTGGTCTCAATAGAGATGTGATCTCTACAGAGGCTCATTTTGGTAGCTTTATGAAGGTTTGGGATCTTGAAGACTGGTCTTATTAAAGAGGTGGTCTCAATAAAAACGGTGTGTTACTTGGAGGTTCTACTGTATAATGGAAATTAACTGACTGGGTGCAAGTATTGCCATTAAAGGATTCTTTCTCCAAGGCTATAGGACTACATCACATAGTTGTGTCAGGATAGCCGAAATGTCTAGTGCGCCTGCCTTAAGTGCCTGGTGAAGAGGTGCCACAGTGGTAGTGGTCCAGGGTTAAAGTCCCGACTGAGGTTATGCGATATATATAGCCCTATCGACTTGGAGAAAGAATCCTCTAATGTCAAGATACGTTAATATGTTCAGTTATTACTTGAAACCCATACCTAATGCAACAATTTTGGGAAAACAGAAAGTTAAATAAATAAGACCACCTCCTCAGCAAAGAGACCACCGAGGTTTCTATAAGTCTTTAAGTCCCAAGTACCTGGGATGCACTTTACACAGAGCCTCTGTAAAAAGACAATCTCTATGGAGATCAGTTGAGCGCAGACCTCTTGGGTCGTCTTAATAATAATAAATAATAATATGACTTATAGAGCGCCTTGTTCTAAGTGTTCTAAGGCGCTTAGACAAATAAATATAAATAAATTACTTAAAAACTAGCTACCAGCTACTAATTACTAAAAACAATACGGAAGAGGTACGTTTTGAGTCTACGTTTAAAAATGTTAATGCTATCACTGTCCATGATGACTTTAGGGAGCTTATTCCACTCTACAGGCCCACGGTGAGCAAAGTCTCTCCGCTTTGTACTGGCATAATGTCTCTCTGGGATACGGAGCAGGCCCTTTGATGCAGAACGAAGGGATCGAGATGGTACATATTCTTCTAGCAGCTCTCTCAAGTATGCTGGTGCTTTTCCATGTAGACATTTATACACAAGGAGGAGTATTTTGAAAATGATACGCTGTTCTATCGGTAGCCAGTGAAGTTCTTTTAGAAGAGGTGTCACATGATCAAACTTTTTAGCTCTGAATATCATCTTGGCACAAGCATTCTGAATCATTTGAAGCTTGAATACTGTCGCTTTTAGTACTGTCGTCTTAACAGAACAGTTCTACTGTAAGTGTATGATCAAAAAGCCCTCTCCAGTAAAGGATAACCTTATTTGAAAAACAAGCAAACAAAACATTTCCCCACCTGAATGATCGAGTAATCCGAGGTCAGCTTTATTGTCTATGAGAACTTTCGCCACCCAACGTCCTGTTCTGGCATCCAGCTGGCAGCATTTCATCAGCAATGTCATACCTCGGTCATCGGGGTGGTTCGGATTCCCCCATCCCTCTGATACATACTCAGCAAGCTTCCTAAAACTGCCTTCTGATATAAATTTGTGCAAAACAGACATATTAAATGTTCACAATATCATAGAATTCTAAATAACTACTCCATCAAACCTCCTAAGCAGGTATCATTTTTGCATTGCAGTATTTATATTCAGGGTAGGAAAGTCTTTGTGTTCTACTCTGTCCTAAGCCATGGGGAAATGTAGCCAGACCGTACAAATAAGAAAGCAATCTTCCCGTGACAGATAGAGCATGTACAGCATTCATTATGGATGAACCTAGAGACAGGTGAGCTTGCACAGACTGCGGGCTGATTCTTTACGCTGACGTGGCATGCGATACACGGAGATTTATTTGTGCTCTCCATCAGATTATTAGAGGCGAATCTACACGGCGCGAATCTGCGTATCTGCGTAACTAATCTCTTGCAGGGGGTGAAATGAAATATTTTCAGTTTCGAGCAGCGAAATTAAAATGATACAACAATATAACCTCTCTACTTTATTTATTTATTTTTATTTATTTATTTGTATCAGACTAAAAGTCCATATAACGTAAAAGGTAACGTAAAAGAAGTTAATAATAAAATTATGAAAGTGTCAACTGTCAGACATGCTACCAGCGCGCGCTTTTGTACAGATCTTTTTAACTCATCTGTCGCAGACATTGAAACATGTGCGCAATATAATGTAAAGTGTCCCATGACATGATAGGCGAACTGGGAGTTACATCTCAATAGTCTTCAACAGATTCCCCTGTGGTTTGCTGGTTTGCTACGCGTGATCATACTAATTTTCTGAGATGGGCATCACTGTATATTGAAGATATAAGAATGTTGACAGATGCATCACCAGAGGTTTATAGAAGTTTATAGGAAGAGAAATTTGTAGTATAACTTTCAAACAAGAATTTCTGTGTTGTTCCTATGGGTATGTGTCTCAAACGAAGTATGAACAAATCCCAAAACTCAATGGCAGGCATAATAGCAAACATTGAAAAGAAAACATGTGTCACACAATTGGAGATGATCTACCACAAAATGTTGAAATGAGCAATCTTCATAGAAGGTTGAACAATGTTAGTAGCACACGCTGATTATGCATCTAGAGTAAAAAAAATTTTGATTCAGGAGAAACTAAAATCAGTGACATATTGTAATGAAATTCTTACACAAGAAATAGCCAATGAAGCAGCATCAAACAGGTATACCAAACAGGTATGGCCAATTCCGAAGAAATGATCATAGATGACTAACAGCCCTCTTTCCCTGTCCTAGTTGATAAAAAGCCCCCTCTTTCCCCCCCTCTCCCAGTTGATAACAGGCCCCTCTTTGCCCCTCCTGACTAACAGCCCCTCTAGCTGACTAACAGGCCCCCCTTTCCCCCTCTTCCCACTCTAGCTGACTAACAGGCCTCTCTTTGCCCCTCCTAGCTGACTAACAGCCCCTCTTTCCCCTCCTAGCTTTAACAGGCCCTATTTTTCCCCTCTAGCGGACTAACAGCCCCCTCTTTCCCCCTCCTAGCGGACTAACAGGCCCCCTCTTTGCCCTCCTAGCTGACTAACAGCCCCCCTCTTTCCTCCTAGCTGACTAACAGGCCCCCTCTTTCCCCTCTAGCTGACTAACAGCCCCCTCTTTGCCCCTCCTAGCTGACTAACAGCCCCCTCTTTCCCCTCCTAGCGACTAACAGGCCCTCTTCCCCCAAATCTTTCCTCCCTCTAGTGGACTAACAGCCCCCTCTTTCCCCGTCCTAGCTGACTAACAGGGCCCTCTTCCCCCGTCTATCTGACTAACTGTTTCACCCTCCTAGCCAACTAACAGTCCTCTCTTTCCCCCTCCTGGCGGACTGCCCCCTTTCCTTCCCATGCCATCATCATGGTCATGATCAATTATATGTATTCTAACAGATGAACACATTCAAGGATATGATATGATATGATCAATTATATAGCTTTACACTAGATAGCATACTTTTATTTCCACAATGATGATGGCCTGTTACTTTATTTTAATCTAGTCTGTTTCCATTGATTAAGATGTATTAGTGCCATATGTGGATTGTGCACACCAACAGTCAGTGTATAGTCTCACAACCGTTAACTAAATATTTTTACATGGTATATATAATACAAGTTTTTGTCTGTAGAAAATAGCAGTGTGCAAGATATAATAGACATCAATTGGAAATTACTAATGTACAAATCATTAATAGATTTAGTTATTTATTTTATGAATGTGACTTAGTATTATAACAATTTACAAAAAGGAAAAAACATAATTCTATTATATATTGTAACCAGCCCTACCAATGCTTATAAGTCACCGTATATGATTAATAGTTGATAATTAATAATGCTCTCATGGTACGTAGGTAATAATTTAAATTTTCTCAATGTGACAGAAAAATTTAATTGTTACTTAGGTACCATGAGAGCATTATTAATTATTAACTATTAATTACATATGATGATTTATAAGCCCTGGTGGGCTGGTTACAATATATTATAGAATTATGTTTTTTTCCTTTTTATAAAATTGTTATAATACTATGTGACATGCGTAAAATAAATAACTAAATCAATTAATGATTTGTACATTAGTAATTTCCAATTGATGTCTATTGTATCTTGCACACTGCTATTTTCTACAAGCAAAAACTTGCATTATATATGTAAAAAGAGGTAGATAATGTTACTCTAAAGGATTCTAGTATATGTATTGATTGATGACCCATTCTATACAAGATTTGTGATATGACCCATTTTAACACCAATAGATCCCAGAAGACACTAAGTTTGAACAGAAGTGTAACAAGACTACTATGTGTTATTTGCCACCATAATTTATTAACAAATATTCACGCAATCACCTACAATGATGAACTGGGTCTCATTCTTTAGGATTCAAGTATATATATATTGATTCATGACCTTTTTGACTCGAATACCCCCTCTGCATTGTCTTGCAGTAAAAAAGTCTACTATCTATTAGTGTGCACCTAATCTATTTCATGTATACAGAATGCATAACATTGGCTAGTTGGAAGTTTATAATTTTATTGACTATGTATTGAAATTGATTAAAAGCGTATTGAAAGAGCTTTCCAACGAGCTCTCATTTATCTAATTTCGTCGAGTAATTTTTGAAAAATAAGCTAAAGAGATTTACGAACATTAGTTGCATATACGCCAGCTTTAAATTATCGTGTGGCGCTTTCGTGTTACACTTTTGCCGGAGAGCGAATCGGAGCGTTTGTTGCCTGAAAGTATATACATGATATACTATAAAAGGCAAAAAACAATTTCAGATCTCTCCACATAAAATATGCCAGATCTCATTTCCTCTTGAAAAATATAACTTGATCTAAAATGGTATTTACCAGTACATTTACTTGACCTGACATTGTCATAATCACATTCATGATTTTACTGTTTCTACACATATACATCGCCACTTCAACAAGACAAAAAAGTCTATTATCAATGAAGGCCAAAGATTGTGTGAACAAAGATCTTCACTGCACATTGTCAAGGCCGATAGGTCGAAATCCAACCACACTTATCCTAATTTCATTGTATTTTTACTTTTAATATAACACTAACTGTAGGATGTCATCAAGTGTTCAAGGAAATGTGTGAGTACATTCATATATTGGTATAATTACTTCTACACTGTTTCTGGGTCTTGATTTCTCTTTATAATTAATTTTGCATGGATCTGGCTTTTTTGATAGGAATGCTATTTCTCCACGCCTGGCAACAGCAGAAGATCTTCCTCGCATACAAAAGCTATGTGACGGTGTGTTCAATGGATTCGATATTTTACCTTATTACTTCCTTCAATACCTCAAAGACCCACTCCGATTGGTGCATGTAGCTACTTGTGGTGAAGAAATTGTAAGTTCCACATTTCTAACTTATTTTTCAACTTGCAGTTAGAAGCAAATCAGAATTTTAAAAACCTCAACTATAATATTCTTCTGGAAAGGCAGCTGGTGTTGTTTCTATTTCATAGACATGAGCATTTTAGGTTTACTGGATGAACCGTATTTGGTACATTTTAGTGATGAAATTAACAGAGTATGCGGTATATTTCATTTTGAGGGGCTTATCATTTTCAATTAATACTCAGGTTGGCGCAATTTCATCGTACATTGTGGATGAGGGAAGAACCTTTATTGGGGAAAGTGCGAGAACACTGAAGCAGTATGAAGGCAAAGGTGTACAACATATGCTCAGAAAGCTCACGTGGGAAGATTCTAGAAGAAAGTTTCCTTTGCTAAGAAATTTTATTCGAATAGCTTCCATTCACACACAATTCTTTGACTCCAGACCTCAAGACGTACACAGGAAAATTTGTGCTTTGGTAAACACCCAAGTTGATATAAAAACAATGAATCAATACGCACAAATCAAATAGAATATAAATTAAACACTTGTTGATTCCACGTTATTGGAAGCAATCATAATTATGGCAATCAGTTTATATTAGTTGAAATTTATATTTTCAGCACGGCTGGGGATTTGAGAAGCCCATTGACAACAAATCTCTACAGCAGATTATGAATCCTTCTAACTTTACAGATTTACCATTGGCCTCAATTCGGAAGCTAACACGTCTGGATTTCAAAAAGATGATTATTCAACGTGAAACAAACAAACGACGCATTTTCCCAAATGGCATTGTATGTTCACATTCGGAAATGTATGAGTTATTAGAAAGTAATGTAGAGGAACTGTTCTTTGGACGTGAACCGGCAGTGATTCTAGGTAATACGGTAGAAAATGGAGGCATGAAGTGTCTGTCTGTTGGTAGAAACCTCAGATGTGCTAATGGCACTAGTTGTAATATCACAACATATGGAGTCTGTGACATGACAACTTTTTTGTCGCACTTTATTCTACAGTTACGAAATCTTGCTTTTCATGACGCGGGTATTTACTTGTGGTTGAATTCTCCCAACGATGATTTTACTAGAAGCATCGACATTGACAAAGTCATTGAAATAACAGGAGTACCAGAGGCACAGAAAGAAAAGGTTTTTACTCAGTATATTTTGGACCTTGTACGTCTGTCAAAGATGTAATTACAAAGTATTACAATGTTTCGTAATTGTCGAAGACAAGACTAGTTTCCTATGCAATAAAAAAAGTACAATTATAACTCCTTTTGCTATGACCTCTTACAAAAATACAAAAAAATCCAAACAAAATATGTTGAAAACGTATTTTTGAGCCTAATACTAAAACACGGGACGGAACGGACCACGGGACGGTACACATCGTACATAACGTCCCGTGGCGTCCCGTGAGTTGATTAATGATGATATCCATCGTTTTCTATGGTAGATAAAGTGTTCCGTGTTTTCAAGGGCTCTGACCATCAGACATAACGTCCCGTGGCATGAAGACATTATTGATATAAAATAATGATTTATTTATCAAAATAATACATGTAAAAAGGTATAAATAATATACTGTTTAAGGCAAAAAAAAACATTTTAATATCTTTCCACATAAAACATGGCAGTTCTCACTTCCTCTTATAAAATACAATTTGATCCAAAATGTTATTTGCCAGGACATGTACTTGACCTGACATTGCCCATCTTTTAATT
>CM032664.1:27034081-27074819 GCA_019095985.1 Streblospio benedicti | reverse complement strand
CTATCAATCACAACTTTGAAAATGTTTCTATTGAGCAAACAAAGATCGTGATTGATATTTCATACATGAGCAGATCATTCCACCCTCAACTCATTTGTCGTATCAGGTACTTCACAGGCATGTCCGGTCCATCCGTCCTCACACGAACCCTCGTCACAGCGTCCACTGACGGCATCACATGCCGCTCGCCCGCACAGTGACACCGCACGCTGCAGTTAACGCCGAACGTGCCCGCAGAGCACGCTGGGATAGAAGAAACACTATATCACGGTGTGCAAATCCAGTCATTTTGTGCTAGATAATGCATGAAGTTGAGGTTGATATGAAAATCTAAGAACCTGCAGTCGCCGAATGACCCAGATGTCTCCGAACCGAGGCGCAGGCGAGGTGAGGCGAATGAATGAATGAATGAATGAATGAACAAGCAAATGAATGAATGAATGAATGAATGAATGAAAATGAATGAATGAATGAATGGATGAATGAATGGATGAATTGGATGAATGTGAAGAATGAATGAATGAATCAATGAATGAATGAATGAATGAATGAACTTTTGTTGAAGGGTGTTCATATATGTATCATCTTGGTACTGTAGTAAACACATGAGTTACAGTTAAAAAGAGTGTAAGAGATGTAAGTGTGTGTGTGTGTGTGTGTGTGTGTGTGTGTGTGTGTGTGTGTGTGTGTGTGTGTGTGTGTCTGTCTGTCTGTCTGTCTGTCTGGCTGTCTGTCTGTCTGTCTGTCTGTCTTTCTGTCTGTGTTGCATATCACTAAGCATTCAAATGCAATTACTATATCATTTTAACGCCATACCTGTGTCACAGTTCATTCCTGTAAAGACCACTTTTTGCAGCCGTGAAGACATTTCGCGTTATTGTCACACAGGCCTTTGGAGCAATTAGAACAGTCAACATCACAAGTATCACCATGGAATCCTGTCTTGCAGCCACCAATACACGTGCCTGTGCTTGTGTTACAAATGTTTCGAATACAATTATATGGACATCTCAGGGTGCACACATCTCCAAAATATCCCTCTCTACATCCAAGACAGGAACAGGATGATAATTGGTCACATCCATTGCATCCATCAGCTGGGCAGGTGATGTTACATGTTTCACCATAAAATCCTACAACACACGGGGGAACAGATACCGTCTGTGATGTTGCACTGACCTTTCAGAGCAGTGACCACATGGTTGGTCACAATGCCATAGTTTGCCATAGTTTCACAGCGGTACAGCTTAAACATTTACTAGAGGTTTGGTCACATCCTTCTAGTGAACAACCCTCTGGACAAGGCTGATCACAGTTTGAAGAATAATAACCTGGGATACACTCATTGCATTCACCATTAGGGAAGCTACAACCTTCATGAGAGCATTTTCCACACGTTTTGTCACATGTATGGCCATAGATACCCAAATCACATGACAAGCAATAACCATCCTCTTGAGTACATTGGTTATCAGGACAGTTCGTGGGACATCTCATATCACATCTGTCTCCGTGATATCCAAGTTTACATCCACCAAAGCAATGTCCATTTGTAGCATCACAAGATGATACACAGTTCACCGAGCAGTTGTTTTGGCATCTAGGTCCCCACAGATCATAATCACAATCTGAAATGAATACTGTGCTGGTTTAAATGCATTTGTTTTCTGAATACATATTATATAAACTATGTTTGTTTTCAACTTAGATAATAGAATTAAGTTTTTGTCAAGTAAGATTGAAAAATATAAAGTACATCATTGTGTACGAAAACTTAGTGTAATAATATACTCTTACATAAGATTTAGTTAGTGTAAGTTAAACTTCATAATTCCTACCTTGACACACATCTCCTTGCCATTCTCTGGGACACTGGTAGTAGCAGTCACCTCCAGACCCGGCGCACACAGAGTCCTTACAGTGACCGCAGAATGGACACGGGCCCGTGGGTTTGGAGGTAGATCCCTGGCAGGCTTATCATAAAGGTCAGTAAGGTTATATTACAATGCATAAAGCTTATAATTGTATGCTTCTGTGGCCGAGAGTTGGACTCGTGACCAGAAGGTTGTGGGTTCAATTCCCGGTCGGGTATGTTGGTGGGTGCAGCAGCAAGTGGTGTGTGCGGACAGTGTTGTATACTCCCCAGGGAGTTGAGAAAAGTAAAAATCAATATGAGCAATGACAATGACCTGGTGTAAATGAGTCGACTGAGCAGTACTGCTGGATAGTTGACTATAAACTTTATAAACTTCGACATTACACTTTCATGTGCATTCCAGTTTTTATTGTATATATGCATAATTGAAAATGGAGATGATGAGGGAACCTGATATTTTTTTCATCTCTCGGAAATCTATTTGCAGACTATAACACAGTTTACAATATTTGGCACCTACAAGTGAGACAGAATGGCCCCTGGAGTCCAGCTTTACATCCATCCAGGCAATAACCTATCTTGGAATCACACTTGCTGTTCCAACATCGATCTCCACAGTCTCCCTCACAGTTTGGGCCAAATTTGCCTACGGCACATTCTGAAAATGAACAAAAACATTTCTTTTTCAGTGGTTTAACCATTTTTTCCTTGTATGTTTATTATATATTTGCACTTTCTTATAAGAAATCAACTCATGATACTTGTGGCGATAATATTAAAAGACTAAAATATAAAATCCTACGCATATCAGATTTTAATAATTACATACATACCCTGGTCACAAGCACCTCCCGTCCACCCCGGGGGACACTTGGACAGACACGCCCCGCTGACGTGAGCCCCGCGGTTACCACAAGCTTGGTTCTCCTCACTACAGTCACTGCCATAGAAGTTCCCTACGCATACTACAATGTGAAGTTGATTTTTTTTTCATTTAATGAAAATATCAGGGGGAGAGGGGGGGTCAGGAAAGTCATGGAGTTGTGAAGTTATATTTTTTTATTTGGGTTTTAAACATAATGGTCGCGGTTTTCCCCATTATTTATATATAAAATTGACACTTTTTTCTATGCAGTAAGAAGATGGAATGAAATATTCTATCACTATAATAATTACATTTTACGAAACAAGATACTGTGTTCTAGCATATATATGAAAATGAAAATAGTTATGGATTGATTTTTTCAGTGTCTCTTTACCTTACGTGTAATAATCATAGTAACAAGTGTGTAACCCATTTTTATTTATTTCATACAACACGTGTATATTGTTCAAGCTATTGTAATACCTTTTCTACCATGGAACTTAGAGTGAAACTGTGTTTCAAACGACGCGTTAATGAACTAAAACAGAGTATTACTATATGATACGGCTTTTACTAGTATGCTTTTGTCTAGAAATATTGTTATTAATACGTTTTAGGCTACCTTTAAACACGCTATTTGCCCAGGTGCCGCCACACACATTGATCTCGGCACTTGCGCATTTATTTGACAGGTTATCATAACAGTGGTACACGATCCCATATTTGCTGTAGCCCTCCTCTCCACACCAACACTCACCGCCGTGCTGCAGTGTGAAAATACTCACGTAGCATGTGCATGTGACTACATGCATGAATGAGGGTGATTGACCAAAGGTTTCTACATGATCATCATTTGAAAGTATCTCCAATGGCATGACCATTAGAATTAAACTGTAGATTATAACGTTACCTGTAGACCAGCAAATGTGTATCCATCCTCACGACACACTGTCATACACCTATCTACTGAGTTGACCCGACCTTGAAGGTATGGGAAAGCTCTTCTATCACTGTCCTCGTAACAGCCATAATATGTTTCTTGTACAATCCCTGTATAATATAATTAATAAGCATCAATATAAAAGCCGAATGCTAGATAACGGACATTGTTCAGTGTTCATCATTCATATATGTGAGGCTAATATACAAAATGGTATCTTCAGGGGTGTTTTTGTCTGGTTCTGGCTGTGGCTCGTTAATCCACAAAAAACAGCCTCAGTTATGGCGACTGCCCTGCTCTGATGAGGCAATACGTGAATGACGGAGGGTGCGTGTTCTGCCTAGTGGGTTGGCAGACAGCCGACTCTTAAAAGTTGTAAGGGAACGAACATAAATGACGATACCGTGGGGTCGTCCATTTTTTGGGGCTCGAAGAAAAAGTTAACCGACCCCCCCCCCATCAACATTTTAAACAGTTGAGTGAACCCCCCCCCCCCCCCTAAACGTTTTTACCTATATAGTCATTGCATTGCTAAAAGAAAATGTTTGAAAAAATATACCGTAGCGTGATAAAAAAAAGTTCAGCGCCCCCCCCCCCCCCGGTATCATTATTTATGATCGTTACCTAATAGAGTCGGCCTCTTTGTATTTATCTAGCCGGTGTCATATCACAGAAAAATGAATCGCGTTTGTTTTCATTGAACAGTGTATATGACAAGTATGCCGTATGTCTAAAGATTCAGATAACACTTACCTACAGCATTTGACCCGTACATGCAACTTGAAAATGTAAAGAAAACCATAACAGTAACCTGGTTCATCGTGATATCCTTTATTTTGTAACCTCGCTTATATTTCTACTCAACATAAAGTAAATAAATGTATGCTTCAATGCTAAATATGAAAAAGTGTGGGAAAAAGGAAGTATGCCACGCTTGAGGAGACCTGAAGTTTAAAATGCATTACATAATGTGATGTATACTTATGAGATCAATTGTGTTCGGCATAGTTTAATATTATGGTGTAGGTGGGGTTTTCTTTCTCCAATCATTTTGTGTGTTTTTAAAAACATTATCAACAATTGGGTATTTTGACTATTGCTGTCAATACAATATGTGATTAACTATATGAGTCATAAAAGCAATAATTAATATTGGACATTGACCTTTGCCAAAGATAAAGCTCATAAACCTATACAACCATTTCTGTACTTTGAACATACTGCATTTATGACCAGTTTTCTGCACATTGTCATGTGAAATCAGAATGATGAGTGACCATGTGGCATGTGTCTAATCAATCGTTTCTCACTTCTGCTCGTCGTATTTTCTCATGGCAAAACAATCATTGCTATCCCAGGATTCCTCAGCTTACTTGCGAACTACTTACCTGAATATAGAGACAATTAGTGTGGAACGTGTGGAGGGTAGTTATTGTGTTCGGGTAAATTTTTCCATTTCATAACATTCCTCTCCTTACCCGAACCCAATAGCTATATGCATAGATCGCCATGCAGTGTAGGAGATGGGAGATCTGATATAAGAAAAGCTGGCATATCAAAATGGTTCAATGATCAACTTTATTCAATAGAGAACGAATTGTAAGAACACAAAATGTATCCCAAAAAATCTACCAATATGATTAACTTGAGATAAATTCAAAGTCCATATATTCAAACTTAACTTCTCTAGCACTACACAAGAAAAGTCATTTTTAACTTACACATCTTTACGGTAGAACTTCCTGAAAGTTCCTTCTTTGGCCCAATTTGCAGCATCAAAGTAAAAAGGGGCTTGTATTGTTGGTGTGCATCTTCATGAATAAATGTCTGCTATTTAAATCACTTGTGTATAGCAATTCATTGTTCTTTGCATTGGCCTACCACATGAGTATTACATAAGACAGTAGTTATTTTTTGTTGATAAATGCATACTACTACCACATGAGTATTACATAAGACAGTAGTTATGTTTTATGTTGATAAAACTGCATACTACACTATATATATATGTGTGTGTGTGTGTGCGCGTAAAAGTAATAAAGGGTTATGTGTTGCTGGTGAAGTGGATTTCTATGAATACATAATTACAGTGCGACATACATGTAACATATATATATCAATAAATGTCTCCTTTTAGGCCAAATATCTGTTCGAAGCCACTTCAACAAACACAAAAAAGTCTCTTATCAATGAAGGCCAAAGATTGTGTGAACAAAAATCTTCAGTGCACATTCTTCAGGCCGATAAGTTGAAATCCAACCACGATTATCTAAATTTCATTGTATTCTTATACAATAGACCCCCGGAGACCCTATCTGTAAAAAAAGGGTAACAAGACTACCTTAATTTGAAAGAAAGTTTTTACAAGATAACCTTTAATGATGGCCTGTGTCTTCTTCTAGGTCCCCGGAGACCCTATCTGTAAAATAAGATTGTAACAAGACTACTTTGTGTTAGTCTCCACCTTAATTTGTAAGGAAGTTTTTACAAGATTAACAATGATATTCCTTTACTTTGAAAAATATTTTCCTTTTTGGTTGATCTTGAAATGATGTCATTTGTCGACTGTTCATAACGCAAGTGGTACGACTTATGAAAGACATGCTACGCTTTTGTACAGATCTTTTTAACTCATCTGTCGCAGACATTGAGACATGTGCGCAATATTTAATGTGAAGTGCCCCATGACATGATAGGCAAACTAAATAGGTGCACAAAATGGTGGCAGAACAGTATATTGGAGTAGAACAGTATATAACTTGCAAAGAATAGAGAATAATTTAAAACACTGCAAGGAATATACGGGAGCTTAACACTCAAATCATGGACATTACAATACCGTTATGGTATTTTTTTCACATCAATTAACATTTTTGGTGGAGATTGGGCAGGCGCACATACCTTGCGAGCCCCATCCCTGTGGGAAATTCATACGTTCCTCAACCGTTTGCTCATCTAGTTTTGTCAGCATAGTAGCTCTTCTTAGAGATTTTATTTGAGAAAATTGAAAGGGCAACTGGGAGTTACATCTCAATAGTCTTCAACAGATTCCCCTGTGGTTTGCTGGTTTGCTACGCGTGATCGTACTAATTTTCTGAGATGGGCATCACTGTATCTTGAAGATATAAGAATGTTGACAGATGCATCACCAGAGGTTTATAGAAGTTTATAGGAAGGGAAATTTGTAGTATAACTTTCAAACAAGAATTTCTGTGCTGTTCCTATGGGTATGTGTCTCAAACGAAGTATGAACAAATCCCAAAACTCAATGGCAGGCATAATAGCAAACATTGAAAAGAAAGCATGTGTCACACAATTGGAGATGATCTACCACAAAATGTTGGAAATGAGCAATCTTCACAGAAGGTTGAACAATGTTAGTAGCACACGCTGATTATGCATCTAGAGTAAAAAAATATTTTGATTCAGGAGAAACTAAAATCAGTGACATATTGTACGAAATTCTTACACAAGAAATAGCCAATGAAGCAGCATCAAACAGGTATATGGCCAATTCCGAATAAATGATCATAGATGACTAACAGCGCCTCTTTCCCTGTCCTAGTTGATAAAAAGCCCCCTCTTTCCCCCTCCTAGCGGACTAACAGGCTCCTCTTTCCCCCTCCTAGCTGACTAACAGGGCCCTCTTTGCCCCTCCTAGCTGACTAACAGCCCCCTCTTTTCCCCTCCAAGCTGACTAACAGGCCCCTCTTTCCCCCTCCTAGCTGACTAACAGGCCCCTCTTTCCCCCTCCTAGCGGACTAACAGCCCCCTCTTTCCCCCTCCTAGCTGACTAACAGGCCCCTCTTTCCCCCTCCTAGCGGACTAACAGCCCCCTCTTTCCCCCCTAGCGGACTTGCCCTCTTTCCCCTCTAGCCTAGCGGACTAACAGGCCCCGGACTCTCCCCCTTTCCCCCCTAGCTGACTAACAGCCCCCTCTTTCCCCGTCCTAGCTGACTAACAGGGCCCTCTTCCCCCGTCTATCTGACTAACTGTTTCACCCTCCTAGCCAACTAACAGTGCTCTCTTTCCCCCTCCTGGCGGACTGCCTCCCTTTCCTTCCCATGCCATCATCAATTATATGTATTCTAACAGATGAACACATTCAAGGATATGATATATGATATGATTTGATCAATTATATAGCTTTTCACTAGAGAGGATACTTTTATTTCCACAATGATGATGGCCTGTTACTTTATTTTAATCTAGCCTGTTTCCATTAAGATGTGTTAGTGCCATATGTGGATTGTGCACACCAACAGTGTTAGTCTCACAACCATTAACTAAATATTTTTACATGGTATATATAATACAAGTTTTTGTCTGTAGAAAATAGTAGTGTTGTAAGATATAATAGACATCAATTGAAATTACTAATGTACAAATCATTAATAGATTTAGTTATTTATTTTATGAATGTGACTTAGTATTATAACAATTTACAAAAAGGAAACATAATTCTATTATATATTGTAACCAGCCCTACCAGGGCTTATAAGTCACCGTATATGATTAATAGTTGATAATTAATAATGCTCTCATGGCACGTAGGTAATAATTTAAATTTTCTCAATATGACAGAAAAAATTTTATCTATTACTGAGGATACCAGGCAGAATAATTACATATGATGATTTATAAGCCCTGGTGGGCTGGTTACTGAAATATTATAGAAATTTATGAATTTGAGGAGAAAACACCAGAATGAAAGAATCATTATCAGAAGTATTGTAGATTCTACTTATTTTATGCACTATTCGTCAATAAGTAGAGTCTGGTGCAGAGAGCTGTATGTATGATAGTCCAGGCAACAAACGCTCCGATTCGCTCTCCGGCAAAAATAGCACAATAAAGTGTAACACGAAAGCGCCACACGATAATTTAAAGCTGGCGTATATGCAACTAATGTTCGTAAATCTTTTTAGCTTATTATTCAAAAATTACTCGACGAAATTTGATAAATGAGAGCTCGTTGGAAAGCTCTTTCAATACGCTTTTAATCAATTTCAATAAATAGTCAATACAATTATAAACTTGCAACTATCCAATGTTATGCATTCTGTATACATGAAATGGATTAGGTGCACACTAATAGATAGTACACTTTTTTACTGCAAGACAATGCAGGGGTGTATTCGAGTCAAAAAAAATTAAAATGATCAATGCCATTAATTACATAAATACGTGACATGCTAACACCCCTTGGACATCAAATAAAGTTCTATAGATATGATTAAAAGCAACAATTAATGGTTGTAATTCTGAGGGCTGCAGCCTAGACCATAAATGTCCACCATATATATTATAGCAATAAGTTTTAAACAATTTATCTTTAAGGTTGGGAGAACAGTCCTTGAAATTTCTTATAACAAGGTTACCTTTAGCATACAAGTAGCATTTATGACGAGCTATATCTTTTTTATCATTTAAACTTTTATCAATGTCAACACCTAAATATCGAACTGAGTCCACAACAGACAACTGGACACTATTAAGACAACCAGGGCAACTGACCCCCAGAGACGTGATATCGCTATGGGAGTTTGTGTTTGTCTTTTTATGAATGTTTGGGACCGTGATATGGACAAATGATCTCTTTATAGAGGTGATCTTTTTATAGGAGTGATGTGACGGGCTACTGTGCCTCTTATATCGTTTAAAGACTCCTTGATAACACTGAAATGAAGCAGTGTATAATATAAAATGATGCGATCAACGTATTCTTTAAGAAAAATATAATTTCATAGTAAAATGTGGAAGGCGGACCCGGCGAGGGATTGCATCTCACCTGGCATCTTATCCAGCTTGGCACTTTATATGAGATTAAAGAAATTGAGCGATATACTGTAAAACTAGAAATGTTTGAGCACGATTTAATTTGCGATTTCGAGGGTTGGTGGTAGGTGCAAAAGCGCAAACTTAAAGAGTCAGCAAACATTATGTAAAAGTAGGTCCAAGATGGATCAAACGCGCAAAATCAAACAGTCACAAAATAACCTATAGATGAAAATCGCAAAAATATTCCAGTTTGAGCCAATCATCAACAAACAGACGACAAGTGGTGTTGGGGTCAAGGACAGATGGAAGATCATTCACATAAAGTAAAAATAGTAAAGGTCCTATTACCGTGCCCTGTGTCACTCCAGACAACACTGCATCACCACCTACATGATGTATAGCAAGGTATGAGCGTACACAATTTACTAGAACGTTTTGAGTGCAACCCTCCAAAAAGTTTGATATCCATATGAGTGTACTGTAAAACTAGAATATTTCGTGTCTATTAAATTTTGCGATTTTCATCTATAAAAGTATTTGTGACTATTTAATTTTGCGATTTTGGTCCGTCCTGGACCTACTTTACACAAGCTATTAATGTTTGCTGACTATTTACGTTTGAGTTTTTGCACTTACCCACAAAATTCGCAAATTAAATCGTGCACAAACATACCTAGTTTTACAGTATGTCCCGGGGTGGGGGGGGGGGAGGTTGTCTAACACTATCGTGATTAGTACAGACGTGCTCGAAACTGGGTGTCTTTTTTTCACAAATTTTGGTATATTGCTATATTGCTGGGTGTCTTTTTCACATTTTTGATATATTCTGGGTGTCTTTTTTCACATTTCTGGTATATTTCAGGGTGTCTTTTTCACATGTTTAGTATATTTATTAGGATAAAAAAATATCGATATTCATTATATTCATTCTTGATATCTACATGTACTGGAATCTCAGTTTGATATATTGGTGTGTCACCTTTTTCTCGGATATTGGTATATTGGTGGGTCACATTTTCTCAGATATTGGGGTATTGTGGGTCACTTTTTCTCAGAAATAGGTATGTTGGTGGGTGCCGTTTTCAACCTGTCCGAGGCACGTCCGTACGCATTTTCTGACCAAGACACCCCCACCCCCGAGGTATGCCATATAACCTTAGCGTGCACACCAGTCGCTGGTGGGGGGGCCACACCAAACACCTTTGAGAAGTCGAGGCTGGCAATGTCTACCTTCTCCTTAGCGTCCGAACGCTTCAAAAAGTCATGGTTTGTAAGGAGGAGTTGGGACTTACAGCTAAGTCTTTTCCGAAAACCATGTTGGAAGGGCGAACGTATGCCATGTACATGTACATCCAGGAAGTCTCTAGGAGCACAACTCTTGTTTGATCCGTTTACAAGCTACACAAGTCAAGCTCGCACGGTGATAGTTTGATGCAATACATTTATCATCTTTTTTTAAAACTGGAGCTATCCGGGCAGCCATCCATACCTTGGGGTCGTGAGTTGGAGTCCCGCCAGGGCCACTTGATATAGTCAAATGGAAGCTTAGGATTGTAAAACCTGTGTTCAGCTATATCTATCGTTGGTAGAAATATGCTTGCTAAAAAGACGTGAGAGAGAGAGAGAAGTGTGAATATGTTTCCGCAAGCACTGGGAAACACATATACATTATCCATACATCAGGCAGCAAGCCAGTATCGTATGATATTTGAAACAATATAGTAAAAATACAGAAGCTAGCTCCTCATAGAGTTCATGCAAAAATTTATATGGTATCTGGTCAGGGCTAGATGCATTCTTAGGCAACACCCTTTCATAATTTTGAGATATCAGTTACGCTGAGTGATATATCTTGTGCATAGGTGGGTAGTAAGGGCCCTCCCAAAATGTGTCTGCTGCACTATTATAAACCATTGTAAACACCGATCTAAACTGGTTTGCCAGGATACTGGCCTTTTTAGCAGGGTGTGTGTCTGCTAGTATTTCACCGTTGTCTTTAGCGGCGCTACCTCTGAGGATTCAATGCGTTGTGACTTGATTTTGATCTATTTTTGATTTGATTTATTTCGTTTATCTCAGGAATATTAGAGGGCGGTATATACAATTTAGTGAGAATTGAGATTTGACCTTTCAATTCATTGAGATCAATGATTGAGATTTGAGAAAAGGGCCTTTGCATTGAGATTTTTAACATTAATTTATTGAGATTTTGAGATCATGGGGTTTGTATAGACCCCCCTCATATTAATTACAAAGTAAATAAAAGATTACAGATAGGTAAAAAATATAAATAGAAGTAAAATTTATATGTTTGTTTTGATTTTGGCCTAAATAGCAGAAAAGAAAAATAAACATAGAGAAATGAAACCATATGCTACATACCAACTACACAGTATTATATAGAAGTAAAATTGAATAGAGATATACAAATATAATAAAAAAGATAAACCATGTGACAAACAAGGAGCACTAAAAAGATTTCCATTTAAAATGGAGAGTCTTATTTCCACAGTGGACCTCCTTGAAAACATGGAAAAACAACTGACAAGAAATGCCAGATAAAATGCCAGAAGGGTTCGTGGTAGTTCAGACAGTATGTTGTTTTAACTACTTGTGTATTCAATGTGTTTCAAGAATATTATGATTGTTGCCATATGTTAGAGATGGCCTTTTAAGACCATCCCGTTAAAAATATGAATTATTGTTGATATTGTTGATTATTTTATTCTATGCCTACCAGTAAGGCGAAGTTGTCTATATAATTGATTCATAATAAGATTTTTACATTTGGTAGACACTACAAAATATGGACATCAATTCTGAAACCAATTGCAGATATTGTACTTAAACCAATTTTTATTTTGCATACATTAAAAACACCAAAATGAAACAAGGTATGATGCTGAAGCCATTTGTTTTTCGTGCTATGTTTTAATATTTCTATCACAACGTCCTCAATAAATGCAATGTCAAACCATTATGTTTAATCCTAGGACTATTGTATGGCCGCGTGAAAAAATCAATAATGGGCACCGCCCATATTCCCAATTTACCCACTATTCAATAACAAATATTGCTTGGATAGCATGTATCTACAGCATCCGCACTGTCCTGACTCCTTAGATCCCAGTACCGCCAGTGCGTCTGTTCTAACAGTCGCCTCCAACCCTAACACCCACCACCGTAATAACTGCACCGGCTCCCAATTTTAACACGACCCGTCCCTGTCCCGATATCACCTGCCCTTTTTACAAACAACCCCCACCACTATTCAACAACAACCATTGATAGCACAGGTCTTCAGCATCTGCATTGTCCTGCATTGTCCAGTCCCCCATCCCATGGAGGTTTGTGTTAGTCTTTTTAATAATGTTTGGGACCGTGATATAGACAAATGGTCTCATTATATAGGTGATCTTTTTATAGGGGTGATATGGCGGTCTACTGTGCCTCTTATATCCTTTCAAGACTCCTTAATAACACTGATACGAAGCAGTGTATAATATAACATGATGCGATCAACGTATTCTTTATGAAAAATATAATTTGATAGTAAAATGTGGAAGGTGGACGCAGCGAGGGATTGCATCTCAACTCTCATCATATCCAGCTTGGCACTTTATCTGAGATTAAAGAAATTGAACGATATACTGTAAAACTAGAAATGTTTGACCACAATTTAATTTGCGATTTCAAGGGTAGGTGCAAAAGTGCAAACTTAAATAGTCAGCAAAATCTAATAGCCACGAAATATTATAGTTTGAGCCAATCATCAGCAAACAAACAAGTGGTGTTGGGGTCAAGGACGGATGGAAGATCATTCACATAAAGTAAATATAGTAACGGTCCAATTACCGTGCCCTGTGGCACTCCTGACAACACTGCATCACCAACTAGAGTATGTGTAGCAAGGTGTGAGCATACACAATTTACTAGAACGCTTTGAGTGCAACCCTTCAAAAAGTTTGATGTTCATATGAGTGAACTGTAAAACTACAATATTTCGTGTCTATTAAATTTTGCGATTTTCATCTATAAAAGAATTTGTGAATTGTGATTATCTAATTTTGCGATTTTGGTCCGTCCTGGACCTACTTTACACAGGCTATTAATGTTTGCTGACTATTTACGTTTGCGTTTTTGCACCTACCCACAAAATTCACAAATTAAATCGTGTACAAACATACCTAGTTTTACAGTATGCCCTTGTATGCCATATAACCTTAGCGTGCACACCAGTCGCTGGTGGTATTTTCCAAAAGAACCCTCTATAACACCTTGTCCACATGAAATAGTCACACCTGCCAACCAAGTTTTTTAGTTAAATTGATCCCTTTGGAGTAGAAATAAGGTGGTTGGCATTTGTAAATTCCACTTTGAACTCCTTTGGCGGCCATTTTTAATTTGGCACATGATAATGCTAAAAAAATGATTTATTGTAGTTGTATAGTAAGTACAATAGTACTTTTTATTACTGGCTATAGATTATTTATTGCAGTTATGTAGATATTATGACATACTTGGAATTATATGTAAGTGTCAGCCATCTTGATTTTCCAATATGGCCGCCGAAAATGTTCAGAATCAATGCAATCAATCTAGCTGGGTGTTCAGTTGTAGGCATGGATCTCATTTGCTTGGTACTCAAACATCTTCAACAACACCAATAACCTCACAAGCCCCTATCAAAGTCAAAAGAGGTAGAGTTTCTCTTGTGGATTGGAGCAAATGTATTTTTGTCAGTATTATGAATATTCACAAAAACTCCACCAAGTTGAAATGATGCAAGGACCCTCTGCATTTCTCGAGTGGGCAAAATATGACTCAAACTTGCAATATAGATTGGCCGGTATTAATGATCTTATTACTGTAGAAGGCAAATACCATTCAGTATGAAAAGAGAAGGCATGCAGGAAGTATATAAGTGTTGTACATGAATCACCAGTTCAGGATCCACAGAATGTGTGCATGATAGCCATTGCTGATGAACTGGAAACTGGGCTTGCAAAAGGAAACATATATTTACTGAAAGATGTATAGGACAGATACTGAGTACTCTTTTCAGACTATGATATAAACCCTGGAGTGTAGAGTACAGCGCATGCAAGCAATGCTGGAAGGCCTTCTTCCTGAATGATCAACTTTTGTAAAACTGCTGGAGCCAAACAAGCATTTCTTGATTTTCCCCAATCTATCACCAGACACTATCTTGCACTATACTAATTAAAAATGTTAAGTGATGAACAGGATGGACCCTGTCCTGAGGATGCTATTTCTAGAGCGTCATTCCAGATGACGTAATGGCTTCAGTGGAAGCTTTTGTGTGCAAGCATTATGACCCATTTACAGCTTCAACTTCAATTGAAGATGTAATGTGCATAAAGTTTCGAATAATGAAAGGTAACATTGACAATCTTCCACCAACTAGAGGTACTCTGGTCTTTCATATACAGTGGGCGAACTATCAAGCCTTGACCTGGAATCAATGTCTAAAACCACATCCTGATCTTCTATCACCAACTGAAAGTGTATGGCAGATGGATGAAGGAAAGCTGACCCCCAAGTTGTTGGATGAACCACCAGTTGAGCAGAACAGTCTACCTTTGACAGTATGTGGATGTAAAGAAGGAGACAGATGCGGCACAAGGCGCTGCCTGTGCCATAGAGGAGGATTGTGTTGCACCAAGGCTTGTGGATATTTATTAGGTCATGCAACTACGATCACTCCTGTCAAGTTAAAATGTTTTATGTTGAATTGTTAAAGTAGATTGTACAGGATAATGTCTTGATGACATACCATAGTGCAGAGACTTTCATTATCATATCTTATACTTAATACTTAATCATACAAGTACATTAAATGTACACATTTTGTACTTAAGTTATCAATACATAGTATGGTAAATGATTAAAATCCTTACATTATTGAAAGTAACTGCTTTCAAATGTTTACCATAACAGGATATCTTAGATCGTAGATATTTGAGTAAGTGTCCCGTGTCGTGTATTGAAATAGTAGTAATATGTCAATACAAGCAATTAATATTTCTTATAAACCAAGTTATTGCTCATATATATTGTTTTATTCAGTTATAAATATGGCATTTGCCAATAAACTGTATTAAATAAAGAACATAAAAACATGAGAATGAACAACTTTTAAAATTAATTAACATTTTATTGAGCAAAAAACACCAAAATCATATAATATTGGCGGCCATATTGGAAATGGGAGATTATAGTCATAAACGGATCAGATGAACCCCTATAGTAAACTAAGAAATTTTATTTTGTAAAGTTTAAAATCCTAGGGTAGGATCTTTCTAATGATTTATTCATGTTTAAAACAGAAAAATTATACAACAAGTAAAAATTGTTTACTCTATTTTATATGTATGGTTTTTAACGTTACCGCTAAGTGCCGAAAAATTAAAAAATGGCCACCAAAGGAGGCCAAAGTGGAATGCAGAAATATAATTTTGATATATCATTTACTCTGAGTGATGATATGTTGTGCATAGGTGGGTAGCACGGGCCTCCCAAAAATGTGTCTGCTGCACTATTATAATCGATTGTAAACACCGATCTAAACTTGTTTGCCAGGATACTGGCCTTTTTAGCAGGGTGTCAGTCTGCTAGTATTTCACCTTTGTCTTTAGCGGCGCTACCTATGAGGATTCCATGCGTTGTGACTTGATTTTGATTTATTTTTTATTTGATTTATTTCGTTTATCACAGGCATATTAATTACAAAGTAAATAAAAGATTACGGATAGGTAAAAAAATATAGAGGTAAAATTGAATAGAGGCGTACAAATATAATTAAAAAAAAACATGTGACAAACAAGGAGCACTAAAAAGATATCCATTTTAAAATGGAGAGTCTTATTTCCATAGTGGACCTTGGTGAAAACATGGAAAAACAACTGATATAAGTATTATAAATGCCAGATAAAATGCTAGAAGGGTTTGTGGTAATTCAGACAGTATGTTGTTTTAACTACTTGTGTATTCAACGTGTTTCAAGAATATTATGATTGTTGCCATATGTTAGAGATGGGAGATGGCCTTTTCAGACCATCCCGAAAAATTATGAATAATTCTTTTCAAATCATCATCCACATTGTGTATCATTTACCCTGATAGGGTCCCTGTGAATCCTACCTGCAGGCGAAGTTGTCTTTATAATTGATTCATAATAAGATTTTTTTACATTTGGTAGACACTACAAAATATGCATATCAATTCTGAAACCAATTGCAGATATTGTACGTAAACCAATTTGTATTTTGCATACATTAAGAACACCAAAATGAAGCAAGCTATGTTGCTGAAGCCATTTGTTTTTCGTGCTATGTTTTAATATTTCTATCACAACGTCCTCAATAAATGCAATGTCAATTAGCCATTACGTTAATTCTAGGAATATCGTATGGTCGCGTGGAAAAATTCAATAATATAATGGGCACCGCCCATATCCCCACCCTACTCACTATTCAATAACAAATATTGTGATCGAATGTAGGTTAGTGACAGTAGGTAGATTCATAATAATAGTAAGTTTACCATTCTCTACTGTTTATATATGTGAAACATATGACGTTTCGCCATGGTGTACTACATGGCTTCTTCAGACGTTGTTGTGTGAGTATCACACAGTTTCCAGCTACTCCATCTCGTTGTGATACTCACACAACAACGTCTGAAGAAGCCATGTAGTACACCATGGCGAAACGTCATATGTTGCATATATATAAACAGTAGAGAATGGTAAACTTACTATTATAACAAATATTGTATTTGCTTGGATAGAACGGGTCTACAGCATCCACACTGTCCTGACTCCTGAGATCCCAGCACCGCCAGTACCTCTGTTCTAGCAGCCACCTCCAACCCTAACACCCACCACCGTAATAACTGCACCGGCTCCCAATTCTAACACCACCCGTACCTGTCCCGATATCACCTGCCCATTTTTTACAAACAACCCCCACCACTATTCAACAACAACCATTGATAGCACAGGTCTTCAGAATCTGCATTGTCCTGCATTGTCCAGTCCCCCATCCCATACTCTCGAGCCAAGCCCCCCCCAGCCATAGACTCACAATCCCTCGCCCATTCTCTTAATCTCTGATGAAAATATATTATTTTATTTCATTTTGAAATTGTTATTCTTATGTTGTTATCCTTATATATTATATTAGAGTCATCAAAATCCCTTTCAAGCGGGTCCAAATCCTGGATCCATCACTGGTTTATATATGTGTTCCTAGATTCCTTAACATGGTTTGTTTCTTGGTGGTACATGCACCTTTACATGGTTTGTTTGCTTTTAGGGGACTGTCATTATTTGTTTGCGCCATTAGCTTACACTTCTCAAACCCATGGAAGAATTTGTGCACTCAAATGTCACTTCAGTACCATTTGAATTTCACCCCACACACACACACATCACATTTACACACAACTATGTCAAGTTGGCCCGGACTTTTATACGCCCCCCATCCCCATGATTACATGAAAAACAAACTATTTTTTTGTAAATGGTCACATACAAATTTAATGTTCAGTATACAAATTTCACTTCAGTTGTACATCATGTCAGCATTTTGTTTTTTACGTAAACTATGTCAAAATGGCCGCGGAATTGGATATACGCGTATACACGCCCTGATCTTGGTGTTGATATACGATAAGTTCCACAGTGATATTGTCATCACTATCAACATTATCAGTTTCATCTGAGCTATTATCAGATTCGTGTTGTTGTGGATTTTAAACATAAACATGGGTTCCTAAAATGCTGTATTAAAGAGAACTTAAATAACGATTTTGACGCTTACTATCAAACAGGACCAGGCTAAACTATTTCATCAGAACATACTATGGGTATACAGGGACACCTCCCCTATGATGTAAATGGATGCTGATTGCGTTGTGACTACAGTACAGTGTAGTGCAATGACAGATGACGTATTCACACATACTGTTAAATTTATATTCATTAAATGTGTTCTTTGTACTTTTATCAGGGTGATGATGGTATCCTTGAGTAGTAGTACATGGAATACAATATAATATTGGAGAAATGCATCGGGCTTCAGATATAAAAGGTAAGTTATTTGTCGTGGGAAGTTAATTAGAGAAAAGTTGTGGGTGTAAAATTGAATTGTATAGATCCTCGATAATGGTGGGATTCCCAACTTTTCTTTATACCCTGATTTATTATAGTACTCTCTGGCCTGCTGTGTATCAATGCAAGGCACCCGTCATAAAAAGAGGGGGTATTTTGATGAGTGATAGTGAAAAACGCACACGAGATTTATCACCTTTTTAAAGGCCTTTTACATGTTCATATCTAGTACTAGCTGCTGTGTGCTTGATTGATTTTTTGTTGTTTTTTTAGTGCTGTACTTTTCTGTAGAAGCAGAAGCTCGAACGGAGGTGGGGGCGTAACAGTTAAAAAGTGGGGTGGCCCCCATAAGAAGGAGAACCATATGTCTATACCCTGCATTATCAAAAATTAGGACCCATTAACCTGACCATTTTTATAGGTAGAATCAGAACAAATTTATTTCAACTTTGACATGACAAAGCACATGGAGTAAACACATATAAAGGGTGGGTAGGGGGGTATAAAAGGTCAAGAAATCCCATATCCCTAATTATTTTGGCCTTATTTCCCCGCCCCTCCCCAAATACCCCCCGACCTTTTTTTTAACCTTTTTTTTCCTTTTTTTTCCCACATCCCACAAATTTTTAACCTTTTCTCTCACATCCCATTTCATTGAAATCCCACATCCCTCTTTTTTCAAACCTTTTTCCCACATCCCACTTCCTTTAATACAAACCCTAATTTATTGAGCAAACAAGAATACACTTATATCATCATAATTATACTTTGTGGACAGATCAATTTACCAAATTGATGGTGTTGACCCATTTCTGAGGGGGGTTTATGCGCCCCTTTAATCTCAAAATCTCAATGAATTAATGTTACAAATCTCAATGCAAAAGCCCTTTCTCAAATCTCAATCAATTGATCCCAATGAATTGAAAGGTCAAATCTCAATTCTCAATGAATTAAAAGCCTTAATCTCAACTCTCACTAAATTGTATATACAGCCCTCATTTCTGTTTCAAATAAATTCAAAATACATGGACCCATTTTCATACCGTATCGACAAAATGTAGACCCATTTCTATATATATAGCAGCATGTCTGAAAAAGGCACCGAGTGTAAGTGGCGCATCCATACTGTATAGTGGGAGTCCCCTCCCTGAGGACAGAAGGCTTCAAATTCGGGTTTATCATAAATCTAAGCCTTGGGATGTCCAATATCATGGCATAAAGCTTATATCATGCTGATTTCGGTACATTACTTTTACTGTAACTTATAAAGAATGTCCCGAAAAGCAGGTACAGTGAACCAAATTACAAAATTGTATTCTTGTCTAGTTGGCCTGATCATGCAACCTATGCGACTGAGATCTCTAAGTGGTTGCCAACTGCTCGCAACGCAATTGTGAAAGGGGCTTTAAAAGTATTAAATCTGTTTTCCTTTACAGTGGACACCGTCCAGCCACGGGAGGGTCTGGTCAGCTGGGAAGACTCGCTCACTGCAGAGCAATGGCTGGCTACACAGGACTCACACCAGTGGAAGACTTTCTTTGACAAAAATGGATACTTGGTACATACACGTATAGATACTCATATAGAGAATTTCAAGATACAAATGTATAACCAAGCATATATGCCAAAAAGCCTAGACACACAATAACTTCACTAGCAATGTTTTTATGAAGATTAAGAATGCTAGCAGCTGCAGCATCATCATTGTTAGTCTCCTGTATTATATTTTACTAGTAATTGTAGATTTCTTTCAGGTCTTGAGCCTTCCAAGTCATATATGATTTAATTTTCATTATTACTTAGTATGGTGTGTTATAAAGGCATGCATGCAAGTTTTTAAGATACAGAATTTAATGCTGAATATGTTTTGTCTAAATTTTTACATTTACTTGGTTGTTGAAAATATTTTATACAAGCAATATTCTCAACATATAGAGCACAGTAAAGATAGTTGTTCGTGTTATAATTGTGTGATATATTATATGCAGTAATATTCAGTTAAAATGATATAAAAAAACGTCTAATGTATATGAATATATTTGTTGCAGAAAGTAGAAAACATTCTTTCAACTTCAGAAGTAGAAAAATACAAAGGTATGAGTGACTTACACTTAGGTGTACAATCATATACATAAGGTTATTAATATTAAGGCATCATTATTTTGTATTACAAGACCAATGATAAGCATAAAGTACCATATATTTTATTACTGATTTAATACTCATTCCAGAGCTGTACCAAAAAATGCTGGATGGTGAAATTGACACATCGTCCCATCGGCACGACCTGGGTAATCATGGTACGTATATTTCATCATCATTCTCTTGTAGGAAATACTTTTATTTTAAAATGCTATTATGACATTATTGCTTTTATGGGATGAAGAATGTTATTTTTCATAACATTTTGTGAATGCATCACAGCTTATTTATTTAGTTTATCATCAAATTGCACATGAGTTGGTTTATTTTTAACTACCAATGAATTATCTACGAATTGACACAATTAAAGCACTAAACACCATTCATTGCGGTTTCAATAACTTTGCTATACACATGTACTTTTCAATAAAACAGTTGAGAGAACCAATGCAAGCCAGGAAAACATTTGTCAGATCATGTGGCCATCGCTTTATGTGGAGGGACTCCAGCCTCACAACGTTAGTAAATGATCGTATTACATGTAGTTTTATTAGAATACTTTTATAAAGCTGTGTGTCAGGAATATTATTCACAGCTTTGGTATGATTATAAATGAGATTCTTTCAAAAAAATGCATCAGTGGCTTACAATGACAATTTTATAGAAAAATGTTTAGTATCCAGCATGGTGAGAGTATGTCACAAATATATGTTCTAAACAATATACTCTTTTAATACGGTATAACTTGCAAATATGTATTTTCTATTATGAATAGACCCCATATTTCTGACATTCTAATATTATCTGTAATTGTTCAGAGTAGTTTCCATTTGTATTATTCACTTTTATCAAAGAGATGGAAGTTATATTACATGTTTTAAGTGTGATATATAATTTTATGTTCCTATGAGACTGTTTAACTTTATTTTTATTTCTGTTATCTGTTTATATTTACTATTTAATAACTTGTGATAACTAATGTTATGTATCAAAGAATAATAATAATTATTATCCCAAATATTCACAATAAACCCCATTTTAATCAGCCTTTCTAAAAGTACAGACTTTACACTAATACATGTACAGTCTAATGAATGCTAAAGATGGGACTTTAAATTATGCCAATGCATATTGTGTGTGACACAGTCCCTGCAGCAATAGGATTTATTTGTTATACATTTTGTAATATATTTATATGATCAAACAAAATAATTCTTCAAATAATTTTAGAGTCCAGTCCATGCGCGGGTCGTTGCAATTTCAAAGATGATTCTTGGTGATGACATGGACTTTGACTTTGACATGTTGATTTATAAGGTAAAGTGCAAGATCTAGATACATTTTATACACTTTTTAAATCAATATAACGCAATAATAATGAATCAACCGATGATAATTATCAGATTAAGAAGACGTTGAATGTGATTTTTAATTAAGTAATTAAAAGTATGGAGATATAATTTCAAATATTTTATATGGACGGACGCTAACAATTTACTTGAATAAATTTGCCTTACAGATATTGGTTTTATCGTATTTGAAAAATATGCAAATTGAGATCACTTGTGTAGTTCATTGTGTAATAAATAACCATGGTCAGTTCGTCCTCGTAGGCGCCATATAGTAAAATAGAGACTCCCTGGCACCAAGACCAAGGCTACTGGCCGGACATGCCAGACGGTCGTGCAGTCTCTGCATGGGTACGTTCTTGCTCATTGCTTAGCATAGGCAGATCCAGGGGGGAGGGCGCAGGGGGCACGCGTCCCACATTTTTCCACCAAAATACTTCATTTTCGTAGGGTTTTTGGCATGTTCGTTATCGATCGCGCAAACAAAACCGATGAAATTCCATAAAGTGTGCCCCCCCCCTTTCCAAAAACCTGGATCTGCCATTGGCTTAGTGCTGTGTATGTGTGTTCCATACATTATGGTACAACTCGTGTAACTTGAAGTTAACACAGATATGCAAGTTTCATACATTCATCTGTAATTACCTAATAAGTATTATTCATTTGATATGTGAAGTTAATATCTCCGGAGATGTACAACAGTCAATTTCAAGTTAGCAAAATGTTGTACCATAATAGTTACTTGTACAATTGTACAGAATTGAAGGATACTGTTTGCCACAAGATCATAATCACATTTATACAAGTAAGTTATTTATTGAACTAGTCTATTGCACCATGAACTTATCACACGGGTTTTTTTGTCTTAAGACCCGAAATTCGTTGAATTACACTAAACATTTCCTATGAACAATCCCAGGACCATGTTCCTCATATTCTTCTTTTGTTATCCACATATTCTGAAATGTACTGAGAGAAGCAAGAATCGACCCGCCAATCCAGGCCATGAGTTTTCTCTCTGGAGGACTAATAACTTTAGTTTTCATTGTATTTGGAAACAATTTAGAAAGTTCTATCTTCATGCGATCTGCAAAACCTGAGAACATGGTATTTCCTCCACATACAATTATATTTGCATACATATCTTTTCTTGTATCCATGTCACAGGCGTCAAGGCACTTGGATACTATGTGATGAATGCCTTTGCCTTCTCTACCTGTCATTGGGTAACGATCAAATAGCAACTCCCCAGTCTTGAATCTTTCCTCTCTAAGTAGTAGTTTTGATCCATCGGGCATGTCATATGTTTCATCTAAAGCAGATGAGCACTGCGCTTGCTTCAGTTCTTCATCATAGTTTTGAGGAACATAGCAAAGCGCCTCTTTGATTTCTCTAACAGTCTCTAGCTCTGATGATGATGTCAAGTAATAGCCTCTTTTCATGAGCAAGCGACTGAGATACTCAGTAATGTCTTTTCCTCCAAAGTTATTCCGCTGAATGGCGTATGGAAAGGTATACCCCTCATAAATTGGAACTACATGCGTGGTCTCTTCTCCTGAATAACACAAGGAATACGCTGCATCATAATTACAATGAATAGTCAAAATTACAATGGAAAATTTGGCATGAAGAATGAATCAAAAAGTACAAAAACTTTCTGTAATGTCCACGAGTAATGCATTGTTTTGATATTTATTTTTCGGTATCTGTAATTGATTTATGTTTAGGATAATAGCAGTCACTTGAAACAGGTTATACTTTCTAACAAAAACCTATATACTGTAAAACTAGAAATGTTTGCGCATGATTTAATTTGCAAATCTGGTGGGTAGGTGCAAAACCGCAAACTTAAATAGTCAGCAAACATTAATTAATAGCCTATGTAAAGTAGGTCCAGGATGGACAAAAATCGCAAAATTAAATAGTCACAAAATAATTTATCGATGAAAATCGCAAAATTAAATAGTCACAAAATGATTTATCAATGAAAATCGCAAAATTTAGTAGTCACGAAATATTCTAGTGTTACAGTACGCATATTTACTGACCTGCTTCCAGAAATATTCCTGTCCCTCTTCCAGAGGCATAGCAAGACAACACGGCTTGCAATGTGACATATGCTGCAGGTACATTGAACGTTTCAAACATCAACATCATCATCTTCTCTTGGTTCTCTTTAGGATTCAGTGGCACCTCCGTTAATAGTACCGGATGTTCAGATGGATTGATTTTCAACTCTTTCGTGAAGGTGTAACCCCAAATTGTTTCCATGTCATCCCAGTTTGTGACTATCCCACGTTCCATGGGACATTCTAGCGAGAGCACACTGCGTTTCTGTTGCACTTCATCGCCAACATAAAAGTCCTGTAGGTTTGGTCCCCAAAGCACATCAGGATAGGAAAAATGAGGTCGACCAATCACAGTGCGGAACACAGATCGCGGTGCATCATCTCCGGCAAACCCAGCCTTGATCTTCCCTGAGCCATTGTCTAGCACAATTGCTGGAATGTCTTCATCCATTTTCGTGGTGTATTCGATATTGTTGTTCACTCTGGTTAATCTTCAATTTGGTTTGTAAATGATCTTACAAATGTTTCTGTATTTCATAATCTTGTGAACTATTATTTGACAGCAATCATTGTTGGGAAAATTAGATTAGTCTTTCTAAAGGGTATGATATTTTATATTTATTTATTTATTTTTAGTTTCCTTAATTTATATCATATCTTAGACTGACTCTAATATGCTGGAGATTATCAAATCGCTAATGCGTAAGTCACAACATAGCCCGGTGGGTAAGGTTCGGATGAGCTAGCAATGTCATTTTCGCCTAACTCCGGCTGGACTCCAACGTTTGGAGCTTGAAACCACATCGGTGGCAGCTCGAGCAAAATTTGATGTGGGAGTTAGAATTTTACGTACTCTCAACTAGTATAGCTCTCCCATGGACCTGCAACTAATTTTGCTAAACGTGAACACTGGTTACATTGTCTGTACTAATGTCCGACCCAAATATTATCGCCTTATATATTTGGTTATGACCATAGACGAATGCATATCCTCTTGATTTCTCTTTTAGTTGTAATATTTAATTGATTTATAACACAACATTACACACTATTTCACTTTTCATGTTGTCAACATTGAAGTTTTCATTGTCCACATGAGAATTAAGAGCTTAATGGCAGTGAACATGTAATAATCCTAGTCAAAACTCCATAATAGATAATAAATACAGTGTAATCTATGGTATACAATGTATATAGGCCAAACTATAGTAAACCAAAGAACTTAGATAAACTATGCTGAGTAAACTTGATGAATCAGATTCATTATGCATGCAGCAATGTTTGTGTGTTTACATTATGCCTGTATTGATAGGGAAGGAGTTGACTGTAAATTATGTTCTTCTACAAATAATGTATTAGCAGAGTTTTCAATGATTAATTATTTTATCTTAAATATCAAAATGCACTTAATGCCTTAATCAGCTGTTAATAAACAGCATAGATATGCATGCAATTTTTTTGTACTTTGAAACCAATTATTTACAATTATAATATTTCCCTTCAAAAAAAATTTTATTATCATTTCACGTGCACAAACACTCGTAGTCCTCAGGTGTAATCAAACATTATCAATGTTTATTCAAGTAAATCATTTTATTTCTAGACTATATACCTGTAGTTCATGATTTTAAAAAAAAAGCTTTAAGATACCTATTGGAACCATTTTTATTTCTCGTGCCGATGAAGCTGTTGAGAAAACAGCGAAAGCCTCGCCATAGAGCAATAAAAATGGTTCCAATAGGTATTTAAATCTTGTTTTTTTAAATACATACATGTAAGCATTATATTTCAATGAAAACCATCACAATAATATTAGTCATAAAAATTCTAAAATTTTAAATTAAAGTTTATACTTTGTGTATAAATCTGTACTGAAGATTTTAGATTTACAATAATAATTGTTCATGTTGCAAGATACATGTCAGCTAGAACTAATCATTTAGTATTATCATTGTATTTTGTGGCAACAAACACCACCCAGTGTATCTCTACCGTATACCCCTTATAAGGGCATCGATTGATTCAGTGATATATACATGTATGTTTAGCTGGTCTTATATGGCTTGAGCATCAGTGTCCTAACACAATCATGAAGTCATTCACATTTATGAATATAGTGACATCAAGTATAAATACTTTACAAACATGTAAAATTGAAATGACAATGAGCTTTTACTCTACTTACAGTAAAAATGTCTAGCTCTTTTTTCCCGAAGGAATGAGGCCAATTATTTTAATCCATATACAGCATATGACCATCCAAGGGCCCAGGGCTGTTAAATTGAATTTTCTCTAACTGAGGGATGGGCTGTTACACAAGAGTGCAGTTACAACATAATTCTTAAGGACATATAGGAAAATGAGGGGGGATAGCTGTTACACGAGGGTGGGCACTTGGATGGTTGTATACGGTAGCCCGCATGATAATGATTGATTGACTATTAATTCCTACAACAATATGAAATTGTAAATAACAAAGTTCAGTAAAATGGATGCCGGACCGCTATATGTAAGTACACACCCTAATGGTTTCAGAGGCACATATTGTGATTGCTTTTAACAGACAGCCTTGAACGCTTTGCTTTTTCATGGCTATGCAGCCTCCACACAATGGTTCTGAGACTCCATGGCATCAAGATCAAGGCTACTGGCCAGACATGCCAGATAAATGTGCGGTTTCTGCTTGGGTAAGCCCCCACCCCCACCCCCACCCCTTGTTGATGGAATGTGCTACTGTTCAATTTTATAATCCTATTTTCCTGTGAGCAGTTTTAACATATTAACCTAATAGAGTAACGGTCAGCTGAAAAAAGTGAAAAGAAAATTATGACTAGATTTTAAAACTATTGTAAAGAAATTGAATGAAGTATAAAATTGAATATTGTTGTTTAACTTCAACACTTTTGGCTTGATTATGAAAAATGTGGCGAAAACAAAATACAAAGTCCCTTAAACTTGAATGGTTAACGATAATCAAAAATGTTTCATGAAATAAAATCTCAGGTAGAGGTTAAACTAAACTACCCTACTACTCATTATTCAATACTAAACAAACACTGACGTTGCGGCTTCCATCACGGAGCCTTCGACCACTCAAAGGCTCCATGATGGAAGCTGCAACATCAGTGTTTGTCGAATTAGTGAGTAGTAGTGTAGTTTAGTTTAAACTCTATGGATAGTCCTACTGCTAATAATAGTCTTCATAAAGATAAAAGCTCAGGTATAAACATAAAAAATTGAATGTCGTCTGTTTACTGACCTATCAGGTGTCACTGGACGTGGCCACTGTGGACAACGGCTGCATGTGGTTTGTTCCCGGCTCACACGACGCAGGTGTCAGACCACACAGGCCCGTGGCAGAGGGCAAACACGTGCTCACATGTGACGTCAATGCAGTGAGTGTTACGCAGAAGTTTACTGTAAAACTAGAATATTTTGTAGCTGTTAAATTTTGCGATTTTCATCTATAGATTATTTTGTGGCTATTTAATTTTGCGATTTTGGTCCATCTTGGACCTATTTTACATAGGCTAATAATGTTTGCTGACTATTTAAGTTTGCAGTTTTGCACCTACCCAGAAAATTTGCAAATTAAAACGTGCACAAACATTTATAGTTCTACAGTATGCATGATTTTTTATAATTCTATTCCTTTTTAAGCGTGTTGGTGGCCATTTTTATTTTGTCAGCCAACTTAAACGATACATGGGCCATACATGAGAAGATTAAGGGTATTTGGTAGAATCCCAAGTTCTGCCAAATTATGGCGATACAAAGAAATGTTTAGACAGTGTTGTAAAACAAAATTGTTGATTTATAACATGTTGTGTTATTTTACAGCAATTGCCAGTAATTTTGAAATACGATACATGCCAGAACAAATGTAAGTTGGCACGTTTAAAATGTGCCAACTTACATTTGTTCTGGCATATAGATAAATAATCACTGCCATGTTTCATAATTATGTATATCATAATTATATGTTCTAAACAATATAGACTCTTTTGATATGTTAACTCGCAAAAATGTATTTTTCTTTATGAAAAGACTCCATACTTCTGACAATCTATTATTACCTGTAATTGTTCAGAGTAGTTTTCATTTGTAATATTCACAATATCAAAGAGATGGAAGAAGTTCCTCTACACGTTTTAAGTAAATATTGCATAAGTTTTTATGTTGATGTGAGACTGTTTAACTTTATTTTTATTTCTTGTATCTGTTTTATTTATTTATTATGTAACAATCTGTGATATGGACTTTATGTCTGAAATAAAGAATAATTACATTACATAATGATAATAATAATATATCAGGATGAAGGTGTGGCTGTGCCTCTCGCACCCGGCTCCTGCACCTTCCACCATGGAAGAACAGCACACCACACCGGCCCCAACACCACCAACACCCACCGCCGGGCCTACATCATCAACACCCGGCCGCGGGCCATGGTGGAGTACGAGAGAAGCCTGGGTTATGACCATGGGAAGAAGGTGGGTACACGAAATAAGCATAAATGATTATGCATAATCACTTGAGTATATGATGTCAAGCAAATTGACCTCTGAAATGTTTCACCTTAGTGGATTAACATAATTTATCACTTTATGTGGGGGTTTAAATACTGCAACCTGTTTGGTTGAACCCACCACCTCAGCTGCAGATTGGTTGAACATAAATACTTATCACCATCTGATGATTATAAATTAACAGGTGATCTCATTTATATTTCACAAGTGATAGAGAATAGTTATGTGTCAGAGGTCTCTTCAGGACATCTGATACTCAGAGTGTGTATAATATGAGCCTCTTTTTTTTACTAAATTTATACTTTTGGATAGAAAAACCTCGTGATTCAATTTGAAGGATTCGTAAATCTATTTAAGCTAATATTCAAGGAATTTGACTAAAATTCAGTATTCTTTTAATTTTTCACCCCTATTTTTAAAATGTGACATACAATTTTCAGTCGTCACTTAAGTATTTTTTTCACAATATATAGCATATATAATTTGTGGAGTAGATCTATCTTGTTCCACACAATAATGGAATTTTTTCATAGCTAAAACCAAGTTCCATAACAATAGATTTGATGAACTGTTTTTTTCTCTCCATACTGGAAATTTTTTGTGCATTTTTCATTACTTTAATATTGTGTGTTAATAAATATGGAGTTGTGTTTCACCTAACACGAATTTTTTTTCTCACAGGGATTGGATGGAACCATTGGTAAAACAAAGTCCCACAACAATTAATATCATGGACTTTTTTCTCCACATCGGAAGCTTTTTTACATGAAGTAAAAATGTGGATAACCGTGGTAGCCCATATATATATCGCAATGTGGAACATATTTGGCAACATATTTTAGTTTCAAATATTTTGATGTTATGTTGTATATGATACAAAATATGTATGGGAAGGTGCTTTTTTGTTGTTGTTTTTTACTATGTATGGTAATACAATGTATGATCATAAAAGACACTCGCTTTTATACACGTATACATTAATTTCCAATTACATTTTGGATCTGTTAAATGTGCGAAAATATTTTGTGGTGTGAAGGGTTCTTAAGTATTTGATAAAATGTGATAAAACTTGTCAAGTGATGTTTTTAACAAATGGCTTTCAGAATTAACAACTGCATTCAAAAATAATATTAGTCTTTGTGTACTTTCAATCATCTTTTAGAATTAAATAATTCAGAACTTATGTAGTAAAGTAAAAAAGTGACACTTTAGCCTTTTTGTCTGTGTGACTGGTAAACCAAAGATATGTTTTGATATATTTAGTCTGTATTTAACGGTTAAACCATTTTGGTTTAAATGAAATGTGATTATGAAAACGGCTTTTAGGATTTATAATTATGAATAATAGGGTTTGATTTTATTGAGACAATTGTTAACCCATGTTTGATTTATAGAAATAAATTGTAAAGAAAATATTCATATAAAATATATTTATTCAGAAACAAATGAGATATACACTAAGAAAATTAATTGAAAAATGGACAAGCGACTTACAATTATGTAGATAAATATTCATAATTATTGTATATTATAACACCTGATTGTAATAGCATTGAAGCTCAGGATTCCCCAAAGAAGGGAATACAGTTCAAAGGCTAATATATTTGAACAACTAAAATACTAGAAAAATTGTCAAAATTGATTAAGTACAATGGTGTGTGCGTAGATTTGTCACATTATTATTTTACAGGCACTAAATGCAAAGACAAGACAAAAAAAGACAGTAGACAGTAGACAAGACAAAAAAATCACTGGGATAAATAAAGGTAAATGAAAAAAACATCACAGTAGTATTACCGGGAGTACATTTAGTTGAATTATATAATTTTTCAATTGAATTATATGAAACAAATCACATAATCAATCACATAATTTCTTTTCACAAGTTTTTTTTTAAATCAATGGCCACTATAGCTTGAAACACGATTTCCATAAATTGTTGATTAAACAAATACTATAGTATATTTTGAATGAAGAAAAACAATAGTGCTACGGCTAAATATTACTTTCAGACCATATTCATCTTATGCAACTGGCAAGATAGTCTGAATAAGACGTATATTACACCCAAAACAATAAGCAATACGTTTTCACAGATTATTATACAGTACATGAATTCTCTTTAAATACACGATAATTACATTCATTATACCAACTATGGACCATTCATATCTTGCATGACAAAAATGATTGTGCATCATAACTACACATATGTATTTAATATAAATACTTTTTTGTACTATTAATTTTTCAGTGAAAAACATTTATTGTATACTGACTAATTCTACTTAGCTACAGTAAACACAAAAAATAGCAATGTAAATATCAAAAATTACAAAATCTTTAAGTGTCATGGACAACAATTAAAGATTTAGGCTAAGACAAACACTAAAAAAAAATAATATCCAATTACACAATTTGCAAATTTTCCTCATTAGAGATTCGTAATGGTTACCCCTTCTATAATAATCAGTATTAACTGACAAATTACCACATAACCTAGTTTTAGGAAGGTTTATATCATTTCTGTAGATAACATAAAATGTTGAGCAGTTTGGCTGTAACATCTGCTTCCCTTCTCCACTAATGTATATTAAATATAGTCCATGTACGGGACATATGGCTAGTAACATGGCAAATACTATAATGTGCAATTGTAGATAAAGATCATATTACAAGTGCAAAACGTCCAAGACATACAATGTACGTGACAATATGTCTCATGAACTCTTGAGAAAATATTATGCAAATGAATTAAGTCAACACCAAACGTATGACATACCAGTATAGCACTAATGCACTGGAGTATGTAAACAGTACTAGTTAACTGTAAAATCGAATGTACCTGGTATGCAGCAGTTGTGTATAAAATGAGTACTAGTTAAATATGCATATATCAGATTATTTTACTTTGTACGCAATGAACAGAGATATTACGCCAGAATCTCTAATTACCTTTGCCAATTCTGCACCAAACAATGTCACTTTTATAGAAATCCATTTTGATTGAAGGAAGTTTTGGGACAAAGGGTGTCTGTGGTGGAATAAAGTATGAAGTATAATCCACGTATATCTTTAAAAAGCATTTAAAGTTTGCTTTGCGTTTTTGGTCTTGTTAAACATTAGCAACGATTCTTAAAATGTGGCATTCATATTTCACAAGAATTTGATTATAAAATTGTTCACCAATAAATGATATTTTCCATCCCGCATATCATTTACTGTTCTGCAGTGGAATTTAAGCATCTCCGTGTTTGATAATTCCAACCGTATCGTCATCCACATCCGCTTGAATAGACAAGCCAGGACCATTCTGTAATTGATGAGCAACTATACAGAATTTTACCAATACAAATACAAATTTGAGAATAATTGTTACAAAGCTTAAAATTAAACATAATTGAAATTAGTATGTATATAAGATTTGCGATATATGGTATGCAGCATGTGGTCGCATTTTCTTTTGTTCTTTGTTCTATTTCTGCTGCTTTAACACGGTCTAAATCAAATTAGAATTAAATTTATGTTGGTACAAATTTTATTTACTTTACTCTTTTAACATGTTTCGATACTACCAGTATCCTCTTCAAATAAAAATAAAAAATTTCAAAATATTAGTTCAAAAAAAGTTTTAGTTTTTAGAACTAATATTTTGAAAATTCTAATTTCAATTTGAAAAGGATACTGGTAGTATCGAAACATGTTGAAGTAAATAAAATTTGGACCAACATAAATTTAATTTTAATTTAATTTAGACCGTGTTAAAGCAGCAGAAATAGAACAAAGAACAAAAGAAAATGAAATTAATATACATATATATATTGGAACTGATTGACTTGGGTGTAGGTACATTGTAATAGGTATCGACAAGTCTATAGGGCTATATCACATATTAAAGACTTGGAGAAAGAATGCGCTGTGAAATTAGTTTGCATTTCATTTACATAAATGAAAGTTGCCTTGCAAAGCTGGACTTATGAGAAAAAGAATCTCCCCAACAAAAAAACCCATCATGGCTCTATTTCAATACATATTACAGTAAGAATTCAGTTCTTTAAATTGAATGGTTCGTAGCGCATCTAGGTCTATGATTCTTTTTACATCTTACACAAGTGGCACTGAACTATGCTTACAAAGTTGTCATTTTCACAATTTAACATATTCCTAAATGAAGGAGCAATGCTTCAAATCACATTTTAAAGTTGTGAAATTGACTGAATTTTGTAAGCAGCGTATGGTCTCATTATTTTATTATTATTTTTCTAGTCCTCTCCTCCCATTTTGAATCATGAATATTTCATTGAAAAAGAGACTGAAGATCTCAAAAACTGTTTTAAGAAACAAATAATAAAACTATTTTTGTTTAAGTTTGATACAAAATGGCAGAAGGGGACTAGAAAAATAATAATAAAGTAACATTTAAAAGATTTCCCGGAAAGGATAATTTTCATAATGACGCTGCGCAGACGACGAACCTGGCGAAACCGGCGTACAGCAACGACAATGACAGCGACGATGAGCACAACGACCCCCAGCCCCAGCAGCCCCCACTGCACAGACTGGCTCAGGTCAATGCTCCAGTACACCTGGGACCGGAACTGCTCCGCCAACTCGTCGGTCAGGCTGCCGGTCTGAGGACAAAAACATCTCGTTTAAATTACATAGTCAAACATACCGAACTTATTTAAATCCTAGTATAAAAAGTTCTTGGAGCTGCTTGTATTAAAAGAAAACAGATTATAAAGTTAAAAAGGTACGAAATTTTTTTAAGTTACAAATTTTCGCATCATCGATGCTTCTTCATTTTTCAATTAAAGAAGCATCAATGATGCGAAAATTTGTGATTTAAATAAATTTCGTACCTTTTTAACTTTATAATCTGTTCTGTTTTAGTACCTATTTTATCCTTCTTTTAAATGTGTCCAGTTGATTTTGTTAAGCGGCATAAAGCAGTGGGTCTCATGATACAATTATATTAATGTATTTACCTGCTTTTCTTTCAAAAATAACTCTAAAATTCAAATTTCAAATATAATTTTTATCGATTTTGAACTCTTTATTTTTGAAAAGAAATCCATAGAGTTCAAAATCGATAAAATTTATATTGAAAATTTGAATTTTAGAGTTATTTTTGAAAGAAAAGTAGGCAAATACATTAAAATAATTGAATCATGACTTCTATTAAAGGTTCTCATCTCTCCTTGAACCTACATCTGGAGGTGCCAGTCTGATGTCTCTGGTAGAATCCTGGTTTGAAATCTAATTCTTGAAAATGCGTTTCACAGTCCAGTGAAAGTTTCATGATTTTCTTGTAAGAGCCCAGGGTGCCCAAATGCGACGGAAATAATACACAGGCACACATGGTATATGACATGGACATGACATGGTATATGACATGGACAAAATGATAGAAATTGCCCCAACCCTAGAATATGCAACTGAATTTTAATATGCTAGTCCACAATTGTTTCAAAAATAAAGATGGAGACGGAATACAGTAGAAGAAATACTAATGGAATCAAAAATATTTACCTCAACTACCCAAAATAATGGGAAAATGATGTTCTCCACCTTCGATGTATCTCTGCAATTGAAGACATATTAATAATTGGTATCACATGAAAAGTATTCAATGCAATGTTCATGTCTTAAGATTATTTTTCACTCACATAAATCTATAAAGAAGTTAACAAAATGCAATAACCATTATTCTAGCATTTGCTATACCAATACTTACGGCAATGGAAACAGGTTTTTCACAAACATATTGAACTGCAGCCTTTTGGCAGCGTTCATCACCGCCCCTGTAATCTAATAAATATAGCACAGTCAAAATAGATGGCTTTTTATTTGTAATCACATTAGTAATTTCTTGACGTCTTTACGTATCACATGGTCTCTTTTTTGGTACTCTGTTTTGTTTCTATGCTAAAGTCCCCACAATTGTAACAAAATTGTCGAAATGTTTTGATTGTTTTGATTTTAATAAAGCTTTTTTTTGCTTTTTGATATATCAATGCTTTTCATCTCTACAGAGTCCTAAACCTGATGAAGCTCTTGAGAAGAGCGAAAGTCTTGCCAAAGACAAATATGACAGGTTCCAATAGGTACTAGTATCTATATAGTTGATCATGATTTTGAATTATGGAACCCAAAACAAATATACATTCATTGAATTATTTCATGTTTTTATTTTCGCTGTTACTGGTATAATTGTACTGGATTTGTGACTATTTTCAATGAAATTTCAATTGTTTGATTAAAAATTATAAGACATAAACAAATACTCACTACTATAAATATATACTATTCATTTTCTTACCCTTCATAAAAAAACCAAGTACAGCTAATATTGACTAAAAATTACAACTTACTGGTTCAACATTAAGCACTGTCTCATGCTTTTCTTTTTCTGGCTTCATTCCAATCACAGCTTTGACGTAGTTGGAGTCGGCTAAATAGAAGTGCGGCAGTGACATCACAAGAGGCGCGCCTGCATGAACACAATTGTCATGACCAATTTGGAAATTAATAATAAACAATTATATTACTATGTCTGACTACTTACCAAGCCTACTTCAGATCGAAGTGTATCTGTGATAAAACAAAAACAAAAAACATCCATTTTCTAAATTAAATTACGTACATGTAACTACACTGATGTTTTACTTTGATTTTTTTATTTATTATAGTGACAATATATACAAATCATAGAACTTTCAATTATTCATAAAGAATACCCAGCACTTCAGGGCTTTTCAGTCACTTGCAATGAAATAAAAAAGGTACATAATATGCTATTATCTTATTTAGATTACAGTGTAATGAAATCTTTTAAAGTATTTACATAGATCTAGTGATAAAACATAAGATACAGGTTAAAATAAAAGGTTAATCATTAATTAATCTTATGTTCATGTAAATTGTAAGTATTTCTCGCATTCAAAGCTTTTTTTTTCCATATGCGAAAAATCTGACCTTGCATACAAGTTGAGATGTTGAGGACACCTGTCCCCAGGCATGCTGAGGGGTACGGGGTACAAAAGGCAGCGTTGTCAGGATTCTCTTTGGCACTGGCGAGCACGGACGATGGCAGTGTGAACTCGTATAGCTCGATACCTTTCACATTAATCGTTTTTTGATATTCCGTGAAGATCGACCTGAAAAAGTCCAACATGAAACATTTCAGATTTTCCGTCGGAGATTGTTTTCCAAATAAATAACATATTAACAATTCATTGAAATAGTCATGTGTGATTTCTTTTTTGTTCTGGATGCACTAATTTGCTTTTTAAAAGAAAACAAAAAAACAGGAGCTACACTAGATATCAAAAGTATTATGTGTACAAATATGGCAATGAATAAAAACTTTTGTAATATCAAATATAACAACGCACCTGCAAACATCATTTGAGAAAATGTAAAGTAGTTCATCTTTGTTCACAGATGGGTGAAATAAAGTTCCGTCTGAAACGAAATGAAAAATGAAATACCTCAATCATCTTACAATCATCTTACAGAGAAGACTAGCATAATAGAGAATGATTTATTTGCTGAGGGTAATGAATTTCACGATATTAGAGAACACATGTGAATGTATTAATTATATTACGAACAGATTTTTATGAAAATAAATTGTTTGAACTATATAAAAGTAATCGTAAACGTAACACTTAGGACATAGAACGTCTAACTAAAACAAACATTGATCATTGAGTAGAGACCATATATTTATTGAAATTGTAATTGGTCAGAAGAAATGCTTACTTCTCACGTAGTGACAAGTTGACAAAAATGCTAAATTTTATGTTATGAAAGGCAATATATAGGATGCAAATGAACACAAGTTTATTTAAGTCAGTGTAACATAGTTAGACCCCTGATATGCTTTAAACCAATTAGAATGCAGAATTTAGAAGTACGTCACAGAGAGTGATATAATGATAGTCACAATCAGGCTAAAGCATTCCAAATAAAATAAGTCTTACCTGTGCCATTAATCTGGTTAGCATACTTACTGCCCCAAAACGGTAGCGATCTAAAATGACAGTAAATATTCACTACAGCAATACTAAATATACATGTCTATCACAGTGAATTTCGATTAATTATAATTCATGCATTTTAGACATGATTAGCTCATCTTTCACAACACAAATTATAACTTACTGGTTAACAGTTTGGGTAACCTCTGCTGCTATGTTTTTCAAAACATCTCGCTGCGCTTGTCAAGGTCATTCAGCGCCACTTCCCATATCGAAAATCGGGTCGTATACATGAGAGAGTTGGTAGGCCCCCTCAGCCCTGTTCATGACCTGATTCTACACCCAAATCTTAATTGCCTCCTAGATGGTTCTTGTTCTTTAGTCACTTTCTCTGTCCAATACACAGTTCCTCCCAGTCTATTTCGTGGTTGTTCTAATTCACATTATCTGTGATGGCACTCTTTTCTTCTTGCTCTGGTAAATGAATTTCATATCATCTCCCTCACGTATACGACCCGATTTCCGATATGGGAAGTTGCGCTGAATGACCTTGACAAGCGCAGAGAGATGTTTTGAAAAAAGTAGCAGCAGACGTTAACCAAACTGTCAACCAGTAAGTCATAATTTGTGTTGTGAAAGATGGATTAATTATGTCTAAAACGCATGAAATATAATTGATCGAAATTCACTGTGATATATATTTGAACATATTCAAGTAGATTTCATGCATTTGTCTGAATAATTGTTTGTCCAAATATTACGCATAATGCGTAAGTCACATAGCCCAGCAGATAAGGTTTCGATGAGCTATCGATGTGATTTTTTCAAACAGGGCTGGCAAGTCAGCAGGAAAAAAACTGGACATTATCTCATCTTTATTTAGTCGTCTGCAAATTTCCAGACGAAAGCCCATTCACATCACTGAGCTCTATCTCCAATGAGGGGAACTCGGTAAAAACAAAAAAATCCACCGAACTCCACCGATGTTGGACATCTGCCGGGCTATGTGACCTACGCATAAGTGAAGCAGTTCTGTTTCCTTACTCTTTCTTGTCCCATGACTTAACATTGTTCAACTCTTTAATGTTGTCTTTTCCTGTATGAATAGTATAATTACTTCCAGGATCCTAAAAAAGAAATTAAAATATGTGCAAAACTTGGATGGTTTACAACAATAGAATTTCAAGCAAATGAAATGTAATTGAAAACTAAACATTTGTGGCCATTTGTTGTTAATCTAGGCACTTTCCCATCCAATATACCACAACATTATATCTCATGGACAACCTAAAGCTGACATTCATTGATAGCATTTTCTTACCATATACAGCAATCCAAATTTATCAGGTATATTAAATGACTTTGGCACAATTTTCTTCAATTTTGTCATTGCAGGATCTTCGTAGCCCCACAATACTTCCTTAACTGTCCTATTCATAAAAATTCCTTCGTTTTGTGATTTCAAAAAATACTTCAATATAGTTTGTATCCCATATATATACTGAACTTCTGTGGCAAGTGACTACAATAAAAAGAATAAAATATTTTCAATGATACATTGGATAGCATAGCAAAAACTATTTTCATCTTTCAACACGCAAAATAGAAATTTTCAATCACATGAATCCATTTGTCAATAAGAAATAAAAATTTTAACGTTACTTCATAATAGTCGCATTTTTTGACCTCGTAACCTTCATATAGATTTTACACATATTGAAATACTACTCACAATTATTGGGAAGTTCAACATTACAACGTGGTCATTTTCTGAACCGGCTGACATATTCGGCATGAAAGTGTAGATTTTCTTTTGAAAATATTGAATGAGTGTGTCATTTTGTTCAAATTCAATATTTTTCTTATTTGGATGCTCTCTGAAAATCAAATTTGGATATATATGACAAGCTATATTGAAATAAATCACATATGATGAATTTACGATTAGTCACATCTAAGGTATTCTTATATACCACGTTCACACCAACGGCGCATTGATGGCGCATTAAAGCAGCATGCAAAGCGGCACCAAAACATATCAAAACTTGATTAAAGCGTCAGGGTCATGGTAGGAAAGCTTGAAATATAGCGGGACATTCAGCAACAGCGCCAAATTCTTTTAAACTGTCACGAATTGATGATAGCGCTTACAGCAAAACAAAGCCTAACAATTTTAAAGCTTAGCAAAACTTAACTCAAAGTGTAGGAAGCTGAACGCTTTGCTATGCTTGGCAAGCTTCCTCGCACTCTATCACGCTCTCTCCAACTCTCCTACGATACTCACGCCCTGTCTCCATTCTTATAAATAGTGCTGTGACTTCAGTTACTGTCTGCGACTTCAGGACCGCCCTTTGCATTATTCCCAAACAAAGAACTATCCTGAGCCTGAAGAACTACTAAAAACACAAACCTTATCAGAGATATAGTGAAAAATAACAGCCCTTTGCTCGCCGATTTAAAGCACGGGATTCACCGTTGGTGTGAACTATGCAATAGAAATGTACATGCATATCACATGAAGATATGTAAATATTATAAAACGTATGACTTAAAATTTTCAAAATTGCTTACAAATATACATATGGACCCATTTCCTCCACAATGGGCTTGCTTCCATTCCTTAGAATTTCATCTTTATTCACAACATTAAAGAGCCGAACTTCTAAATAGATCGGCACAGGAGGCGCATCCCACGCCTTGTATCCTTCACTGCCATTGGTCAGCACAACATTCTAGAAAATTTAATTACATACATTTTAATTGAAGAATTATCCATTACAACATTAACAAAAATAAATGTGAGCCCAATAATTTCTTGCATACTGATTTACAATATAGCAATATAGAAATGTGAAGAATAATATGAAAACGATTTGTATTCATGATTAATACCATAGGCCTATATTAGTACAAGTAGATCAAAAGACCAAATCAACGTAATGGGTTCACTAGCCCCAGATGTCTAGCTCTAGTTTTGAGGTAGACCCTGCATATTAATGTGTTTACATGAATGGAAGCCACTAATATAGTTGCACGTAGAAGTCAGTTTCTGACGGTGATGAATAACTGAATAAAGTACACACAGCAATATGAATATACTAATTGGAAGGATCCAGATTTAGGGGGTGAAGGGAGTCCCAGCCAGCAATTAATGGCATCAATCCACACTAATTTGCACTTAATTTCCCACTCCACATCAACAAATTAATTTTTAAAAGCAATATTTCTCACTTCACACGTCAAAGCAGTCAGCACCCTACAGTACTTACATCATTTATCTTATTGGTGATAATCCATTTAAAGACAGGGATTAATGCACACCCAGCAGCAATGAGCACAATTCCTATTATGCAACACACAGTGAAGATTATTTTCACTTTAGCTCCTGTCATAGCTGTTGGTTTATGAAGCTATAGCTAGATTTTTATACATGCGTCTGTGTGCTACATTGTACGCTTCACTTCCATTGTCACTGTCACACTGTCTTGTGGTTTGATCACAAGGTAATGACGATTTTGGTTAATAAGAAAAAAAGTTGTCAAATGAACACCTTAAGCTGATTTTGAATTTCAAGCACAGTTTCGTAAAATAAGATATTTTTTATTAACGCCATGTACATTATTGTTCATTTTATACTTTGGAAATGTACGTATTATCTAAGTTATTTGCTTTAAAAAAAGAAATTAGTTTAATTTGTTTGAATAATTTGTGAAATTCGAACAGTGGTCAATGTACTTTAGTACAGAGTAATCGTCACTGGTTGCATTATGACTGAGGACATTATGAGACTGACGGCGCTGATGAAATACCGTCATTGCACAATTTTATTGGTTTCAATTCTGGTCACTGGTCAGTCACATCTATCTTGATAATTAAAAACTTGTAAACGGTAGATTTCATTTATTTTTAACGAGTCAAAAAAAAATGTCCATCACTTATTTCAGAAAAATTCCATTTCTTTGCTCGTAGGTACGATGTCGTTTGCGTTCGTGTGCGTTGTGGAATGAACCAGTGACTTTCAGTTTCACTACATTGAAAAAGGAAATAAAATAAAATTGTCCACTGA
>CM032664.1:26999604-27025246 GCA_019095985.1 Streblospio benedicti | reverse complement strand
TATGTAGATGACTTCTCTATGAAAATCTTATGAGACAAGCGCACACTATGATTTTATTATTTTCTAAATGGTTTATTGCATACTTCACATAGAGAATAATGGGCGCCGCTAAATGATGACGATACTGACACAGACAATGAACAACAAATGGCATACAGGGTTCAGATACGACAGTCCCCATATCTAGATATGTTTATCATCAGCATAACGTCAGAATAACCATTGACAGTGGCACCACAGGCAATATGATCCGTCCGAGCACAGCAGCAAGACTCGGAATAAAACTTCATAAAAGCTCTCAGAGTGCAAGTCAGGCTGATGGGACATCACCACTAGTAGTTGTCGGAGAGGTGAAAGTAGTACTAACTTATGACAATATACCTCACCAATTTGAGGGTCTAGTGATTGAAAACCTTGATGTTGAAATCCTAGCTGGCACCCCTTTCATGGAGTGTAATGATATAACCATAAGACCTGCAAGACAGGTGATTCTAAAAGATGGTAGCATATGTGAGTATGGAAGCAAAACCTCGAGCAGCCGGCATAGTGTACGACGAGCACATGTCCTCAGGGCTCCGCCGCATAACACCACAGTCTGGCCAGGTGATTATATTGAACTTTCCATTCCCCATGACACTGAAACATTGTAGCGATTGAACCTACTACTGCATTCAAGTCCATTGTGCGTAGCAAGAAAGGTTCGCATATCAAATCACACATATGCCAATTTTGATTGACAAAAATGCTCACTTGTGCAAGGCATACCCACTGTTTACACCCAAAAGTGAAGAGGATGCTGCTTTTGTGGGTAACGCAAGTGTAGCACATCAGCAGCAAAGCACAGATTACACATCCAGCGTATCTATTGATCCACAGCAGATATTTCCACCTCAGATAAAGGAAGAGTTCAGGTAGTTGCTACAAGAATTCAACAAAGTGTTCAGCCCGGTAATAACAGTATAACAGTAGTTGGAAACAGGACTATCGTGAACAAACTGTCAATAAATATGCCAGTCGCCTGTGGAATATACTAGAAAATACTTATACAATTCATCATATCATACCAAATATATATTAAACAATTACATAGCATGAATAACCAAACTTATCTACGATATTGTAAATTTTTTTTTTTTTTTTTTTTTTTTTTTGAAAATTCATCATAATTGTTTAATGCCTTTTAGTTGGAAACAGGACTATCATGAACAAACTGTCAATAAATATGCCAGCCCCCTGTGGAATATACTAGAAAATACTTATACTATTCATCATATCATACCAAATATATATTTAACAATTACATAGCGCCACTGTATTGCCAAGTAAATCGATTGCGATCAATGGTTATGAACGCTGAACGTATGACGTACATTGTATGGCGTTTGTCCCGTCAGTACCATTGACCTTGTATATAGTACTTGATTGTATTACTTCCTGTTGCCACGTGTTTCCTGTGGCCACGTGTTTCATTCGATGTTTGGATTCTATTCTAATAAATGCTACCAGTTCGGTTATCGGGTTTATAGTTATTATACAGTAACACCACATCTACATATTGGCATGGTGGCAGCGGTGGGATACGATGAATAACCAAACTTATCTACGATATTTTTTTTTTTTTTTTTTTTTTTAACAGCATAAGATTTTGTTAATTTACCCACACAAATTCATAATAAATAATTCATAAATGTTTTTTTTTTTTTTTTTTTTTTTTTTTTAATAAGACAAATAATACTACATGCAGATGGTGATAAACACCATAGCAGAGAGCGATAAATTTTGTGTCAGTAGAGGGACAATGGTGCAACGTGAAACAGTTCAGTGGCATGCACCATGCACCATATAGAGTGAAGTTATCTGAACGTTACATTGTTCAGCCAACAGTCCCAGATACAGGTTACAATGTTGATCAGTGTGAGTCAGTGGAGGATATTTGTGAGAATGGTCAGGATCAACATTCAATACAAGTCAGGTGCCAGAGTTACCATATGTTCCTCAACCTGAGAATTCTGCCCCAGGGTGGCAGTGTGTGCCACCAGACCTGCCAATGTTCCAGCTGAGATTGGAGAGTATCAATCAGCCTCAGTGGAGGTTTCAAATGAACATAGTGTGGAGATGCAAGACAATTGTGTTCAACACCAGGCGTCATCTATTCAGCCTGTTAAGCGGTCCATGAGACCAAGACTGCCTCCAGCATGGCATAAGGATTACAATATGTGAATGTAATAGACAGACTCTGTTTATTTGAAAGTGTAGCTGTTCGACAGCTGCAATGCACGTGGCATTATCAATGTTGATTATATGTTTACAAAATCTACATAACAACAGGAGTCGTTAAAAGGATAGGTTCCACTGTATAATGAATGGTAATTGTATGTTTGTGAGTCTTTACAGATGACAATAGCCATGCCGAGTCAGTAGCTTTGAGATCAACATGGACCTATATAAAGAAACCACATCTCTATTGAGACCACTTGAAAGAAGGCCACGGGTGTTCTTAATAGAGGTTAAACACAAAATCAACGGACAAATAAGACAATTTTTTTTTTTTTTTTTTTTTTAATAAGACAAATAATACTATATGCAGATGGTGATAAACACCATAGCAGAGACCGATAAATTGTTGTCAGTAGAGGGACAATGGTGCAATGTGAAAAAGTTCAGTGGCATGCATATATAAACACCAATAGAGAAATGAGATGACTTTATTCCGTGAACGATGGAGAATACACCACAACTGATTCAAAATTGTTTTATTCCGAAAAAGGTAATCTATTTCAGCTCAAATTCTATAATCCATCTTTCTCCCCCCCCCTACCCCCCCCCCATCCCCCCACCCCCCCTGCCCCCCTACCCCCCCTCCACCCCCCTCCACCCCCCAGAAAGATGATTATAGAACATGAGCTGAAATATTTAATTTTTGTATCAAAATGTAATTGAATATGTCATGGATATATCCCTCAAAGCAAGGAATACTGTGGTCCTATCAATATTAGCTACTACAACATTTCGAGTATGAACACATAGTGCCATATTGCAGCAATTTATTTTCGCAACTTGTCTCAGTGCTGCTTTTTTCGAACTCACGGTCTCACGTCCATGATGGCCATGGTCTAGAGGGCACAGTGTTAATGTGCTAGGATCAGCTAACGCTGGAGATCATTGCAGTGCGACCATCTCGCTGGCGTGACCATCATCGCTACTGTGCGACCATCGTCGCTACTGTGCGAACATCTCGTTGGCGCAACCATCGTCGCTGGTGCGACCATCGCCATTAGGAGCGAGGTACGTCTCGGAGCGACCATCACAACTACGTGCAAGTACGAGTGTCAATGTGCGAGGATAGGAACGTCGCGGCACGACCATCACAACTACGAGTGTCAACGTGCGGATCGGAACATCGCTGGCGCGACCATCGCGGCCATGTCACTAAAGTGTGATCATCTAGCTGGCGCGACTATTTTTACTAGGTTTGAGCACACGAGTCAACACGCGAGTGACACTAGTGTGACCATCGCCGCTACCATAGGGCCATGCATTGACTGTGTTAGGAGCAACCTATATTTGATTATATTTAATTATATTTATATTAAGCCTCTGCTAGAGTGGATGCATGTTTTTATGGCAGCTGATGAGCAACAGCTCAGATGACAAGGAGTCTCTTCTGGGTGATCCCACCACAGTGAGCTTTCGGGATAAGGTCAAACCTTCCCCAAAGTTCACAAGCCGAATGGGACCCAGACATGGATGGATTAGCATGCAGCTGTTCTTGGAAGTAGGATGTCTACACAGGCCCCCACATTGGAGTGGGCAGGGTGTCTCACAGACAGGCTGACTGGAATAATGCACGGTGTAAGTGCAAAAAGATGGCGCGCGATGCTGAACGTCACAGCATAGGAACGCGCAATTGGCCCCCACTCGTGTCGACGCTACACTCGCATTTCTATGTGGAATTCGAGGTGCGCTCAGCCAAGGAGGAACTTCTGACTCGCAGACAAGGGAATAAGGAGACGGTGCGTGATTTCATCACATAATTGCTCTTCCTGGCGCGGAAGGCTCACGGAGAGAATGTAATACGCAGGGAGACAGCTGTGCAGAAGAAGCTGGAGTTGGGATTGTCATCAGCTTTGCTACGGCGCACGTATGATGACCTGATTCTCCAGCCTGGGATCACACTGGCTGTCATCCAGATGAAGTTGGTATGACGTGAAAGTCAGGGTGACCGCCAGAGGTACCGTACTTACGTGGCAAAGGAGAAGGCGTAGGCAAATAGCTAAAGTCGCAGCATGCTCCTATTTTTTTTTTATTTTTTTTTTGTTGTGTTCACAATTTTTTCTTTATTTGTTTTTAAAAGTAATAAAAATTATTAATCTCACTCTCTGTTTGAATCAATGATTGCAGTTTAAACATAAAGCTTCAAATAAACATCATTCTGATGGGCCACTGCAAATGACCAGACCCATGCAATGAAACAAACACACAACTAGACAAAATTTTAATAACCTTATTTGGATAATGAAAAATGTTTTTTTTTTTTTTTTTTTTTTTTTTTTTATTTTTATTCATACTTAAATAATAATATTATATATATGATTACAAAAACAAGTACAGTATAAATATTAATAATTTCTACAAATGTTCCTATTGCCACCGTCGTCAAGGAAACTCTCCCCCAGCAGGGATCTGGGAAAACTGTGAGTGATGTACAAGCGAACGCCTCGCGGGAAGCAGAAAAGAGCAAGAGAGCACCAAGAGCCGGGCGTGGCAATGCTCGCGGGCGAGGTCGCTGGCGAGGACGTGGCAGTGATGCAGGATCAGAAGGTCCAGTGCCAATGGGTCGTGGAAGGGGGTTTGATCCACTCAGCGGGAACTGCTGGAAGTGAGACAAGCCAGGTCATGTGAGCATGGACTGCCTAGAAGAGACCGAAGAATGAAAGAATGGAAGGAAAGATCAGAGAAACAACGCCGACGATTTCGCGCGACACGCGAACGGGCTGACACGAAGCCAGTCACTACTCCTGTGCTGGAGGAGGGACACCCGGACAGGAGTTGTTGGAAAACGAATAAGCAGGCGAATATGCCGCCAATTCCCCCTGCTGACATTATATCGTGCGGCAGCCCGCCGAAGGGCTGGAAGGTGATGTGTTGCAGCAGAGATGCCAACGTGGGCCGGGAGACGGAGCTACGGTGCTCCAGTCATCTGTGGTCAAGTGGGGCTGCGGGACAAATGGATTGGCGGGATCTGAAGCCATGGAATTCTTGCGATTCTATCCGGAAGTCTTGCGCTAGTTTGCAGGGGGCGGGACGCGATGCGGCCGCGCGATCCATGTCGCTGAACTCAGAGACAGCCTTGCCATTGGACGCAGTTCCAGCGTATGTGGGGTGTTCGTCTCTACTGCATCCCGACCGGAAGGGACCGGCGGGTCAGCTAACTACACCCAGTAGGGAACCTAATACCGAGGGGTATGGACACCTATAGACTGCGTAACGCGGATGATACGGATTGGAGCACGCGACGTAGGATTTGGAAAAGTGATGGCAGTCCACAGCAGGGACCTGGTGCGACTCAGTAAGACCGTGCGGATACGCCCGCGAGGCGTGCAACGTGTCATGTGTCGCGTCAAGGACTCAACCAGGGTGGGACAGGAAGTTCTGGTAGAGGGAACAGCTAAATCAAGTAATGAACTCTTCGTGGTTCCATCGCTTGAGGTGATCCGAGAGGATGGATCTCTACCCCTCACCCTGGAAAATCAAAGTACTTCATTCAAGGAGGTCAAACTTGGAATGGTGGTGGCCAAAATCACCATGCTTCCGGAACGACGAGCGGGGATGCATCTGGAAGAGGACGTCAACCAGTCTTCGGATGGGGGTGAGAGTCCCCCTGCTCTGCGAAAATGGCACATTCCTACCCACGTAGCGAGCGTCAATGCTGTAGGAACCAGGCATGGGAAAGAGTAGACCAGCCGACACATCCGGATGATAGGGTTACGAGTCGCCCGGACTGTAAAGTGTACTTCACGGAAGAAGCGGCAGGAGCCGAGGAGCTGGCTGAGCTGCCTGTTGAGCTCACTCTTGCAGAGGACCAGGGGACAGTACCTGTTATCTTCGCTGTATGTTCCCAGCTGAAGGAACGTTGACGCCAGATGAGATCTCAGAGATGGAAGCATTGGTGATGGAATCCGAGGATTGACGATGCTCTATCGGGTATATAGATGCTGAATTGGAGAAGGATTGGACCAAGTGCACCTGAAGTTGGAAGGTCGGGTGAACTGGGAGGATTGAACTAAGAAGGATTCTTTTGACATCCATGCTTGAACATGCCAGTGATCTCTGGCAGGTGGCGATGGATCCAAATGATGCCGAGAAAACAGCCTTCGTGACACATAGAGGTCAGTACGAGTGGACGGTGATGGTGTTCGGACTATGCAATGCATCCAGACTATGCAATGCATGATGTCTTGTCGTTTGAGGGAAATGTTTGTCGCGGACATTGTCTGGAGACAATCGTTGTAGGATCCAGAGGACATCTTTGCATCGTCGAGGACTTCCGGACGACCAGCTGGAACCTCTGGGCCGTCTTTGACTGGCTAAGGAAAGCCAATCCCAAGCTGAAACCCAAAGAGTGTAACCTCTTTGCGTTGAGCGAAGAGTGTTTGGGCCATGTAGTGGATCAGCCTGGAGTGCGACCCAGTCGTATAAGGCCCAGGCATTGCATAACTAGGCGGATTTCAAGAACCTGAGCGAGACGTACACATATCCCGGATTCCCCAGGTACTATCGCTGGTTCGTGCCGGACAGTAGTGATTTGGCGGAACCACTCACGGAGCTGAATAATGAAGTAGTGTAATGGCAAAGGTTGCGTGAGCAACAAGTTGCATTTGGAAAGATAAAGGGGTTTATCATTGGATTGGAAGAGAAGGATCTTGAGATCATCCCGAAAGGGGACAAGACCGGATCTCAGACGGTGCGACAATGTTTGAGAGTGCTCTCAAACTTTGGCAATGCCAAGTGGCGGGAGGCTCAAGAGCACAACCAGTGTTCGAGGAGGTGGGGAGAGGAGATAGACCAGCAGGAACTCAAACATCAGATTCCCGAGGTGCAGGGATATTGTCACTGGTGGCAATTTCTGTACCAGCCGGATAGCGGGGTTGGGATGATGCAGAAACTCCATAGTGATCAGGGAACGAGTTCCACAATCGAATATGTCTTGAATTGTGCAAAATGCACAAGGCTGGCAAGACATGGGCCACCACATATGCCCATGGAGCAGTGGCATGGTGGGACGCAGCAACGAGATGATGAAGGCAGTATCACAAGCCTTGGTTGTTCACGATAAGGAAACATGGGCCAAGTCGCTCCCTTACGTCTTAATGGCGTATATTGCGACACCGCATGGAAGTACAGGATTCACACCAGATAAGATGTTTAACAGCCCCTACTATCCATAGACTGTATGGGTCGGATGAAACGACAGCCCCACAGTGACAATGCAAAAGGCAGAGACCTGAATGGCAGAGACCGTGCATGAAGTGTCAAGCCGCGCTGTAGAAATACAGCTGGAGCAGCAATCCAGGAAAGGCAAGCATAGGCGTTACCAAGTAGGTGAAATGTCATGCTTTACAGCCCTCCCACCGCACGGGACAAGTGGAACTTCATGGCATAGATGGGACCTCGCGAGATTATAGAGGACACCACTGATCACACCATACGGATACGGGTGTTCTGCGGGCCTGCCACTGCCGCCAAGACAAAACGCGGCCACCAACCTTTATTGATGCAATGGATGAGCGTCGACATCCTAAAACCGGTTTTTGGATCGGGGAATGGCGTAGCCTGGACAATACAAGACGCTTCATGCCCCGAGGACCTCCTCACTTGCCATAGAGTGAAGTTCTCGGAGTATTGGATCGGGAATTACTGATTAAACCAGTGGGGGAGAGTTCTGTTCTAAGGATGCGACCCCACTCGCTTGATGGAAGTTTCACAAGGAAACACACAGACTTGATACCCTTTTCTTCCCCCGTGTTGCCGTGGTTTCATTGTGAAATTTGGGGAAGGGGAGGAGTGAAGTCCCTTCAGGACAGACAGCAGTAACAAATGACGAGGAATACGGACCTGCAAACTGCACTTCGCACAGTAGTGAATGACAGGGAATACGGACCTGCAAACTGCACTTCGTGCGTGCAACAATCATGCATGGGGTGGGAGTTGGAACACAAAGTCTACAGGTGCATTTATACCTGTGCGAAGTGAAGTCAGTCGCAGTCGGGCCGAAACAAGTACTAGAACAAACAGGCCGACTAATGAGGTCACAGGCAGTTAGCACAGCAAAGAACTCGCGCACGCGGGTCAGTCGGGAAACAAAAGGACTGGTCGCAGAGTGCAAACCAGGTCGCGCTAAGTTAACCCGCTACCACGTGCGAGAAGGGGGAGATGGGGCTGTAATGCCATCATGGCAGAGGCAGCACCCAACACAGGTGAGGCACAGGGCGAGCTCGCGCTCGTCCCTGTGTCCACAGCGTCCACTGGGGCGCCAAACGAGGAGGAGTTCGGCTTAGGGGAGTCTGAGCGAGAAGGCTGCGTGAGGCGCGCCATTCAACTCGTTCTGTCGGCCGTGTGAACACGGCAGGGCGTGTAGGAGCAGCTTTGTTCACAATATATTTAGATCTAGAGATCCCCTTGGGCCTAACAGAAGGAAGCCTGACAGACCTGTGATTGAGTTAGAGGAGAGAAAACCAGTGGGCATACCTTCTACATGAATGGAAGGACTACAAGAAGATTCCCAGGCTGGTTAATGCAGATGAAATAAGGTCAGAATTAACATATTGCTGCTCTGTGAGTTTGAATAAAACTATTGGATTTTCTTGGCGTCAATTATATATACCAAGGCACTGGGCTTCAGTGGTAAGAATAAGGCAGTACATAGATAAGAGTTCTATTCCTTGATTCAGTCACCTGAATAAACCATACAAACAGTTATTGCTAAGTTAAGAACCAAGGCACACCATTGCCAATTCACTCTCAAATGTTTCAGTGCATTGTGTGACCATCAGGTAAACACATACTCTATGGTGGAAGACCAGATGGTGGTTGGATGCACAGATAATGACATCCAGGAGGAGACCCTGGCGAATGATTCCCAGCTTCAGTCATTTGATAATAAATTTCAGTTTATAGAAGCATTAGAGCATGGACAAAGGGCCAAAGTTGACGTAAAAAAATAAGCAATACCAGATTGTACATTAGCAGTGCAAAAGAGTGATTACAGTAGGCAACAAAGTGAAAAGAGGACAAGTCAGCAAGTGAAACACAACAGGGGATGCCCAGGATGTGGCATCTAGTCACAATGTGACTAGATGTCACATGGTAGGGCCACAGAAACAAAACAAAAGTCTGCCATGAAGAAAACAACTGTTGACAGTTTAAGGTAGTAATGTTCAGAAAATCTCCAATCAACTGCATAATGAGTGTTATACAAGAGGACCATAAGGGTCCTAATAGCGCTCACCTGCATGTGTAAATTTGGCTTCAAAATTAAGTTTGAGGTGCCCTGGTGAATAATGAAACAATGCTGGGCACCAAGGGGAATGATTCAAATATGATATCATAATGTGACTGCCAAATAAGTTGTGTTAAATGATATATGAAGAGGCATTTATTCCAATTTTTTGGGGGGTGGGTCAATTTGCCACCCAGGGGCACGATGATTCAAATATAGTTGTGGGGTCACATGCTGTTTCACAGCTAAATCTAGAAAATATGTGCAAGTTTGGTGAAACAGTTCTATTTAATCAGATTCATCATTTATTACATTTTTTTTTGGGGGGGTATGGACCCCTGGGACACCCAGGTGATCCCGGGAATGATTCAAATATGAAATCATAATGCTGGCAGGCTCTCCAGCAGCACATTGTAAAAAAGTAGGAGAAAAGTAGGAAGAATCAGCATAAAAAAGTAGGAAAAAAGTAGGAAAAAGCAGGAAGATATTGTAGAAAAGTAGGAACTAATTAAAGTTATCACTTTACGTTGTCATTTTTGCTTATAAATACAAATTTACCATGCATTCATGTGCAGAGGCTGTTGAGCTGGCTATTTCTTTGCTAAGACATTTTCTACAAACTCTCTCACTTTCTACCAAGGAAATTCTATCATGATGGACATAGCTGAAGACAGGTTTTACAACCCTAAGCTTCCATTTAACTATATCAAAGGGCCCTAGCGGGACTCGAACTCACAAACCCAAGTTTTGAAACCAAAATGATACTATCATCCCAAGCAATAAGCTGTAACAAGGTTAAAGGTTTATACTATCTAAGCATGTGTGATCTATCACTCTGTTTCATGTTCTTGTGTGAAAGACGGCTCAAGTCGCATTTTGCCATCACCATATCAACTTAGTCCATAAACACAACTAAGATGTGTTTGCAACTATAGAAACTGGTCATCAATATTTATAGATGCATCTAATTGTAAAAATAGTTCTGCTACCGATTCATGGTGTCTATAATAAACCCTTTGTAGATAGCCTGACATTAATCACTGCAAAGAGCCAAAGTGATTGATACCAAAATTCTCAAAAGTAAAGAATGAATGTATGGAGAAAAAGGGTCTGAGAGTGAATGCAAGGAAGACGAAGATCATGAATTGCGGTACTGATCTGGATCTTCTCCAGAACTCAGGCAGGGTCCCCTGTTCTGTCTGCTACACTGGAGTAGGAAGAAATAGCATCATCTGCAAAAGCTGCAAGAAGTGGGTGCACAAGAAATGCAGTGGGCTGAAACACCTGACATAGGACACAAATTGGGACGATGCCAGGGAACCGCGAGACCAATTGATGGCAGACAACATGATGGTTGTGACATTGCAACCACAACATGTGTGACGACAGCTTGGAAGATGTTCAAAGATCTGCTATCAGTTCTTTTTTCTCGTCACCTTTCATACGAGAAGAGGAGTCATGTGGACAGCACTTTTGTGCGGTGTGCAAGACTCCATGCTAGGGAAAGATGGCACTGGCCAACCTTTACCAGTGTTTGCGCTAGGAAGTTTGTTGACAGAGTCCCTTGGGACTCCATGACTTGAAAATTTGGAGTCCCACTCAAAGATTTTGAAGTCCCACATAAATCATTGATTATCAATGTCGAAAAACAAAACCAGCCATTTAAGATATTGATGATGCATTACATATATCCAGTTGTTCATATAATATCATGTATTTTCCTACATGAATTGAAATTGGAAAAACAATACTAGGCCTGTAACGATACGCTTGAGCAACGATACAATACACATCACGATACTTTGTTGGAAATACGATACACATCACGATAACAAAAAACATACGTCAAAACACACAACAGTCTGTACACGCTGTACGTTACGACTAGTAGCGCAAGAAATCTATACTGAAACAGCGGGGCGCCGTTCGCCATTCAATTGACATTTTGTTAGTAACGCCGTTCGCAATACAGCAAAGATGGTGGCGCCCATACTCATGGGAAAAGACAAAGATTTACCTTGAATAATGCAATATTTTGTATATAAATTCATTTAACAGTTATATCGTGAAAGTATCGCGATATAGACTATCATATCGATACTTTAATCACGAGTAAATAAATCGTGATTTAGCGATGCATCGGTGTATCGTTGCAGTCCTAAACAATACATTAAATGTTTCTTTCAGACCATTGACCAAACTGAATAAAACTGTTTTTAAAACCAGAGGACTGTACTAAAATATAAAAAATTCAACAGCGTCATATATTCTTTCTGTATATCCAGTGGTCAAGGACTCCAATAAATCAGTTCAATAAACTTGCTAATAATGCTTTGCATTAAAGAACATTTTTGATTGAGTTATCTCTTGCACATATGCAGAACATATAGTTTAACATATTATAGGTGTCTAAAATTATTAACGGCTTATCTATGAAAGCTTCCCAACTTATCTAGACCCACATGTGCAATGATGAATACAAGACTCACCTATTTTCAAAACATTAATGGATTGACACCATCCACTTAAAATGCTTATCACTCAACTTATTGAGTAAAAAGATAAATGTGACCTACAAAGATTTGCTGACTAACAGGCAAGTCACAGCTAGGTAAATCACTAGTGCATGTTACTTGCTGCATGCTGCCTTTTATAAACTCATTAGGCTAACATGAGTCTAGACACTAGCTATGAGCTTTAACATAAACAGTGGCCTGATTTTTCTCGTCCTCAAGGACGCCTTAAGTGAGAAATAATGCAACCCAGTGTGAATTTATGGCGTCCCTTAATCATTGGGACGGCGTCAGCGCGAACACTGCTTTACCAAGCCAAATCTTCATCATCTGCAGCGCGACAACAGGGCAATGATCAGACAGATCTGCAATGTGAGGCCGGAAGATGTGGCCACCTCCAGGTCAAATGAACTTTTGAAGATTCTCAGCAAGGAGGACCTGGACCTTATTCTAAGGGAGAGAAGGCTCTGTTGGTATGGACACATGGAACGGTTAAGCGATGGAATCAAGACAGCATGGGACATGTACTTATCAGGAAGTCGTGGAGCAGGAAGAACTAAAACAACATGGAAGCAGGTGACAGAGAGGGATCAGAAAGACTGGAAACTCACAAAACTGAACCTCATGACAAAGACATATGGAAAGCAGCCAAGTGTGTTGCAAGCTAGCTACGTGGAAGGGGGTCCACTGATATGGACGTTGCCCCAGCACCTGCGCATTAATCAAAATACCAAAGATGAAGATGATGATGATGAAGTACCTAACAACTGTTTAAAACAAAAATCAATATAGTTCTGGGGTCACATGCTGTTTCACAGCTAAATCTAGAAAATATGTGCAAGTTTTGGTGAAACAGTTTTATTTAATCAGATCCATCATTTATTGCAATTTTTCGGGGTGGGTGGGTCAATTTGCCACCCAGGGGCATGATGATTCAAATATAATTCTGGGATAACATACTGTTTCACAGCCAACCAAATCAAAAATAAAGAAATTATTTAGTAAATATGTGCAACTTTGGTGAAACTGTTTCATTTAATCAGATTTTTTTATATGGACCCCTGGGGAGCCAATTTTACACCCACAGGAATGCTTCAAATATGATATCATGACGAGACAGACAAATAAGTTGTGTGCAAGTTTGGTGAAAATCAAATGAACAATGAAGAAGTTATTTAGAAAAATATGAATTGATAACAGAAAGATGTTTCTTTTTAGCACTTCACTTCTACAGATATGGCAGACAATACGCTTACATTATGGCTTCCAATCAACAGGTTCACATTTACTAGATCTGGCAAGTATTCAGTTGGAACCTGATGAGAAGCCGGAAGACCTCAATCAGCGCGTACTGACATTCATTGATGACAATTTATTGAGACGAGATGGTGACATTACGCACCATGGCGAGAAGATCACTGAACAGGAAGACATTCAGCCTAGTCTGCTCCAGTTACTTCATAAAGATTTACATAGATTAGTGAAGCAGAAGTATGGGCCAGATTTGCACTCATGCACCCTTGCCAGTATTAAGCCCTTGTAGCTATTGAGCCTACTACTGCATTCAAGTCCATTGTGCTTAGCAAGAAAGGTTCGCATATCAAATCACACTCATATGCCAATATTGATTGACAAAAATGCTTACTTGTGCAAGGCATACCCACTGTTTACACCCAAAAGTGAAGAGGATGCTGCTTTTGTGGGTAACGCAAGTGTAGCACATCAGCAGCAAAGCACAGATTACACATCCAGTGTATCTATTGATCCACAGCAGATATTTCCACCTCAGATATAGGAAGAGTTCAGGTAGTTGCTACAAGAATTCAACAAAGTGTTCAGCCCGGTAATAACCGTATACAATGGATGGTCTGGTCCATTCAAAGCTGTTGTGAACATGGGGCCCACACAGCTCAGGACCGTAGTGAGCAGGTACATTTATGCCTTAGACTTGTCCAGAGTATTGGAACAAACCACCAGGGCATGTCACGCGTGTGCCGCCTTCAAGCAACATCACAGTGCTTTAGTTGAGCAGTCATACAGCAGTCTACCAGAAAGGATTGGTAGTATGTTTTCTGCTGATGTACTCAGGAGATCCCGTCAATTGATCTTGGTTGTACGTGAGTGTGTAACGTCCTTCACTGTTACAAAATTAAAGAGTGAAAAGCATGAAGATCTAAGAGAAGCTCTAATAAGTGCTTATATTGAACTATGCCCACTTGAGGATCCTTCTTGTATTGTGAGAACAGATTGTCCAACAGGTTTCCAGGCGTTGTGTAGTGATAAGTGCCTGCAGCTGCTTGCAAGTTCATTTCTACAGTTAAGTTTGTTTATATAAACACCAATAGAGAAATGAGATGACTTTATTCCGTGAACGATGGAGAATACATCACAACTGATTCAAATTTGTTTTATTCCGAAAAAGGTAATCTATTTCAGCTCAAATTCTATAATCTATCTTTCCCCCCCTACCCCCCCCTACCCCCCCCCCCCCCCCCCCCCCCCACCCCCCACCCCCCCCCCCCACCCCCCAGAAAGATGATTATAGAACATGAGCTGAAATAACTAATTTTTGTATCAAAATGTAATTGAATATGTCATGGATATATCCCTCAAAGCAAGGAATACTGTGGTCCTATCAATATTAGCTACGCCGATTCCCCAGGTACTATCACTGGTTCGTGCCGGACAGTAGTGATTTGGCGGAACCACTCACGGAGCTGAATAAGGAAGGAGTGTCATGTCGAAGGTTGCGTGAGCAACAAGTTGCATTTGGAAAGATAAAGGGGTTTATCATTGGATTGGAAGAGGAGGACCTTGAGATCATCCCGAAAGGGGACAAGACCGGATCTCAGACGGTGCGACAATGTTTGAGAGTGCTCTCAAACTTTGGCAATGCCAAGTGGCGGGAGGCTCAAGAGCACAACCAGTGTTCGAGGAGGTGGGGAGAGGAGATAGACCAGCAGGAACTCAAACATCAGATTCCCGAGGTGCAGGGATATTGTCACTGGTGGCAATTTCTGTACCAGCCGGATAGCGGGGTTGGGATGATGCAGAAACTCCATAGTGATCAGGGAACGAGTTCGACAATCAAATATGTCTTGAATTGTACAAAATGCACAAGGCTGGCAAGACATGGACCACCACATATGCCCATGGAGCAGTGGCATGGTGGGACGCAACACCGAGATGATGAAGGCAGTATCACAAGCCTTGGTTGTTCACGATAAGGAAACATGGGCCGAGTCGCTCCCTTACGTCTTAATGGCGTATATTGCGACACCGCATGGAAGTACAGGATTCACACCACATAAGATGTTTAACAGCCCCTACTATCAATAGACTGTACGGGTCGGACGAAACGACAGCCCCACAGTGACAATACAAATGGCAGAGACATGAATGGCAGAGACCGTGCATGAATTGTCAAGCCGCGCTGTAGAAATACAGCTGGAGCAGCAATCCCGGAAAGGCAAGCATAGGCGTTACCAAGTAGGTGAAAAGTCATGCTTTACAGCCCTCCCACCACACGGGACAAGTTGAACTTCATGCCATAGATGGGACCTCGCGAGATTATAGAGGTCACCACTGATCACACCCTACGGATACGGGTGTTCTGCAGGCCTGCTACTGCCGCCAAGGCAAAACGAGGTCACAGGCAGTTAGCAGAACAAAGAACTCGCGCACGCGGGTCAGTCGGGAAACAAAAGGACTGGTCGCAGAGTGCAAACCAGGTCGCGCTAAGTTCACCCGCTCGCACGCGCGAGACAATGGAAACTCGCACTGTTAATTGGAGGTCGCGGCTTGTTTACAAACAGACAGGAGGCCACGTGAGTGTGCATACTGTGGCAGATCATGGGAGTGCACGGGAATGGTGGTCTGTGATTGGCTCAGGTGATCAAGCACGGCAAAAGTGCGGAAAGAGTATTAAGTACTGTTGTGACTGATCACTTCAGCAATCTGTTGGAGATGACACACGTGTCGTGTGATTAAACAGTCTTTTTGCCTGTTTCAGGTTGAGTTTGCGGTAATAGAGGCAGATAGCAGGACCCGGACACTTCAGGGAAAAGAAGAGGACCTCTGTCTTGGAAGATACGAGGCTGTCTGGCCTGGAGTAAGTAAGTAGAAGGGGGAGATGGGGCTGTAATGCCATCATGGCAGAGGCAGCACCCAACACAGGTGAGGCACAGGGCGAGTTCGTGCTCATCCCTGTGTCCACAGCGTCCACTGGGGCGCCAAACAAGGAGGAGTTCGGCTTAGGTGAGTCGGAGCGAGGAGGCTGCGTGAGGCGCGCCATTCAACCCGTTCTGTCGGCCGTGTGAACACGGCAGGGCGTGTAGGAGCAGCTTTGTTCTCAATATATTTAGATCTAGAGATCCCCTTGGGCCTACCAGAAGGAAGCCTCACAGACCTGTGATTGAGTTAGAGGAAAGAAAACCAGTGGGCATACCTTCTACATGAATGGAAGGACTACAAGAAGATTCCCAGGCTGGTTAATGCAGATGAAATAAGGTCAGAATTAACACATTGCTGCTCTGTGAGTTTGAAAAAAACTATTGGATTTTCTTGGCATCAATTATATACTAAATGATATCAAGGCACTGGCCTTCAGTGGTAAGAATAAGCAGGGTTCTGCCAAGGCCGCGATCCTGCGAGATTCTTGCTAAAATAATAATAATCTCGCATGGAATTTCCAGTAGTTGCGATAATTCTCGCACTCTAATTTTGTTATTTTTATTTGGTATATTAATTTTGGTTAGTTTTACGATCTCTCGATTTCCGACCAGCATGGCCGCCATGTTTTTAGAAGTAGTTCTCTTCATCACCAAAAGGTGGCGCTGCAAATCATCAACCTCAATAAATCTCGTTGTGCTAGTCTCAGCGCGCTAAAAATAACAAACAGCTTGTTGTGCAGTTCACGTGCATGAGAAAGCCAAAGATGGCAGACGAGAAATGTAAACAACGTTCTATATTGAATTTTCTGCCAAAAAAAAGAAACTTAGAACCTGATGTAGATAATGATGATACACCAAATGAGCAACCAAGCTTCAAGGTTGATAGGAAAACGAGTGCACACGAAATGACACCCGAAGTAAAGAAACAATGTAGCTCCCTTAGCAGCGAAACAACGGCGTCTCCCACTCCCAGTACTACTATAAAAAAGAAACCTGCGAATTTCCAATTGAAGTGGTTGCGTGATTACTCGTGGCTTAGTTATGATACCAACAAAAATTTTATGACATGCAACTTTTGTATAAAGTATGGCAAGACAAATTCATTTACAAGTTCCAATACTAATTTTAAAACCACCACACTTGATCGACATGCAGTTACTGCTGATCACAAAGAAAGCATTATGGCAGAAGAAATGCAGGGTAAACTGCAGAAGTCAGTTGATAAACGTATAACGGAGAAGGAGACTGCAGTTATAATTGCTTTAAAATCTGCGTTTTGGATAGCTGAAGAAGGTCTTGCTATATCAAAATTTGGAAGTTTGATAAAGTTGCTGGAGGAGTTGAACTGTCCCAATGTGGGAGAACTAAAATGCGCCAAATCTGTAACATATGATTCCGACAAATCTGCATCAGATATGATACACACCCTAGCAACGGTGATCAATAGAAAAGTTAATAAGAAATTGATGGCTAGTCCATACGTCAGTTTTCTGCTTGATGAAAGCACGGATATTGCCACAAGTAAAAAACTAGTAATCTATGCACGAGTTCTAGACCCTGAAACATTCACTCCATCTACACATTTTGTGAAGAACTTGGAAGTTGATAGTGCTACTGGCGAAGCCATTTACAAGGAGCTGAAGTCTGTGATGAATGAGCCAGATAGAATTATTCCAGCTTCAAAGGTAATGGGCCTTGGAACTGATGGGGCAAAAGTAATGACCGGCACTGGCAAAGGGTTAACAGGCTTTATGCTTAGGGACAATCCGATGTTGCTCAACTACCATTGTATAGCTCACAGACTGGCTTTGGTAACATCGCAGGCTGCCAACTCAGTTCCATACTTAAAAGATTTTCAAACCACTTTGACAGGAATTTTTTACTTCTTTAAGTCCTCAGCCAACAGAGTTACAAAGCTTTCAGATATACAGGACATGCTAAATGAGCCGAGCTTGAAGGTGAAAGAAGTGCATGAAATTAGATGGCTTTCAACATACATTGCTGTCCAAACAGTATACAGAAAACTGGACTCATTGCTAACATTTTTCTGTACAGATACAGATGCAAAATCTAAAGGATATGCCAAGAAAATGTGCCAACAAGACTTTGTTGCCAGTATCTACCTACTGATGGATGTACTTCCATTGGTGTCCGAGATGTGTCTGGTGTTTCAGAAGAAAGACCTGAACATTAGCCAAGTAAAAGTACAAGTGGATCATACCAAAAAGGAGCTAGAAAAACTGAAATCTGGTGAGCTGAGAAAGAAGCACCTGTCAGTAGATGAAAAAGGGAAGGTCATTTTCAAAAAAAAAACATGTCCTTCAGGGTAAACAGAACATTGATTCCATCAAGAAACAATTCATTGACCAAATCTTAAAAAAGTTAGATGAAAGATTCCCTGATGATGACAGTAATGTGATCTATGCCTTCTCAATTCTAGCTATGAGGCCACTGTCATTCCTCTCAAAAGCAGAGCTGGAAACTTTGGGAAATGAGAAACTAGAAGTCCTGATAAGGCAATATGGAGAAGAGAAAGTTTCCATGCCAACTAATGAACAGGCCCAGGTAACTGCCAAGGCTCTAATTGATCCAGATGCCACAAGAAAAGAGTGGAGCATGGTGAAAAAGCTTGTTTTGCATGAGGGCTACCCAAGAGACAAAATGGCAGTTTTGTGGACTCTGATATACCAGCACAACAAAAGTGAATATCCAAACCTGCTGACACTTGTAGATAAGAGTTCTATTCCATGATTCAGTCACCTGAATAAACCATACAAACAGTTATTGCTAAGTTAAGAACCAAGGCACACCATTGCCAATTCACTCTCAAATGTTTCAGTGCATTGTGTGACCATCAGGTAAACACATACTCTATGGTGGAAGACCAGATGGTGGTTGGATGCGCAGATAATGACATCCAGGAGGAGACCCTGGCGAATGATTCCCAGCTTCAGTCATTTGATAATAAATTTCAGTTTATAGAGCATGGACAACGGGCATATGTTTTTTCTGTGACAGTGACTTAACATATGTCATGTTAAAGGGATGATCAACTTCACTATGTATATTAATCTATCCAGGTTTTGAATACTAAAGAAGAAGTTAACACCTATTTTCCCTGGATAATTTATTGAAAACCAATATCAAGCTTTCACCCATACTATGGGTTTCTTTAGGATGTGATGTCAAAACAACATCACAAGGAATCTCCTGTGCAGTCTTTCATCTGGTGCCTCCCGCCTGTTAGGATTTACCACATTGTCCCACACGCTCAGTTGGTTGATATTGTTTTTCAATAAAATATCCAGAGAAAATAGGTGTTAACTTCTTCTGGGACGATTAGCGTTATTTTAGGGTTCCCGACATTTCTATCCAATCAATACAAAAACATTGATAATTTGTCAACAAAATAAAAAAAAGGTGTTTTACGACGAATGAAACGGTGAACAGCTTTGGAAGCTGGAAGAACAATCTAGTACATACTTTGTCATGTGACAATGCTTTCAAAGGCATCATCAATGGCGATTGGAAAAAATAGTAAAAAACCACACCAAATTGTGGGTTCACAGATTCAGCAAACAACAGGCCCACAGCAGAAGAAAAGGAAACAACCTTAGAACTCATACAAATAGTTTTAAAAGCATGTGGCAAGATATACGTTTACATTATGGATTTCAGTCCTCAGTCTCTCAAACATTAGACATGTCTGTAATACATTTAGGTCCTGCTGGGAGACCAGAGGATTTGTACCAGCGGATGATGACGTTCATTGAAGACAATCTTCATAATCTTGTTTTCAAACTGCACTTTTAACTTGTTTTTAGTGATTATGGGTGCAGTGTACGCAAGGCCATTTACATCAGGGGCCTCAGACCAGATCTGAATAGAAATGTGGGGGCGCACAAACTTCCGGCAATCTATGACAACATCCTGGGGGCCGACATCTTCACACCACAATCTTGTGAAGACGAGTTCGCATTATGGAAAAAGGACAGGGAGGGGAGGGGGGGGGAAGGAGGGAGGGAGGACCGGTGGGAGGAGAGACCGGTCGGAGGAGGGACATGAGGGAGGAGTGATATTATCCCTTGGTTCAACGTAATAACCTGTATATTTATGTTAATGGCATCCGGACTTACAAGCACGTCATGAACAGAGACGAGGGGAGCCAACAACTCTTGTGAGTGTACCATTTGATTCTATGTGGGGGTCGGTAGATTTGACCTTCAGACAGTTGGCGAAACTGTCAATGATAAGGTAAAAAAATAGTGCTGTGACTAAAGAAAAATGAACCTATAAAGTCACATTTGTTACAAAAAATCACATAAAATGGTACTGTACTCTCGTAAATATTCAAATACCTCTTATTTAAGGCGACAAGTGAAGGGAGTTTATGTTCATTTGCACCACAAAACATCATATAGAAAATTACATTGAAATCTTAATTGATATTGTGAAAACAGTAACGCTTTATGATAAGATACTATCAAAACCATGAAATACCTTGCATTCATAAGATTTTCTCGATTCATGGTAGGAATGAGTGATCGACTATCCTCCCTAACCATAATGATAGTCAATGATATTTCATGTAATTATGTGGTAATGATTTGTAATGAAAATGAACATAAACACCCTTAACACATGATCTTAAATACATTGTAAATATAGCCAAATCCCCATTGGGATTGGAAAAGATTGTCTGCAGATTGTCCAATGTGTGAAAACACATAATAGATGGGCCATAAGCAAGTCCTTATATATACAGTATAACCTCTCTATTAGGACCACCTTTGGTACCAGTGTTAGGTGGTCTCTATACAGAGGTGAATTTTGGTAGCTTTATGAAGGCTTGGGACCATGAAAAGTGGTCTTAGTATAGAGGTGGTATAAATAGAGGGGTGGTCTTAATGGAAGGTTCTACCGTACATATTAAATGAATATATGCGAGCGACAGTGCCATTTTAGGTGATTTTTCCCCATGCAACCCAGATCTGATAACGGAGGCCCACTGGCCTGCAATCAGAAAGACTTATGTACCTAATATGTACCTATGTAATATTACAATGGCATTGGTCTTTTGCTAAACCCATACTTATTTACCTTTGCAAATATTTTCAACCTTGTCTGTCAGATGGTCTTTTTTTCAGTAAGCTAAATTCATTATTTGAACTGCAGCAGGTCCTCTCATTATTCTTAGTATCTGTTGTTGTGACGTCTTAACTGCTGTACAATATAAGTGCCAAAGATTTTTAAAAATTTAAGTTTAAATTTTGCTGAGCTTTCGAACATAAAGTTCCTCATCAGAGCTAAAATATCTAAAGGTAGCCAAAAAGAGGTCTTTTTTTCAAGCTGCTTCATAAGGTAAATAAATAAGGGTTTAGCAAAAGATCAATCCCATTTTAATAGTATAAAAGAAATCCATTGAATCTATGTGATTCATGGATGAGGCAATTTGCAGCAATGTGGAATTTTAAATTGATAACTTCAAGTCCGACCTTTGCACATAGCAATGGACGGAGTGAAAGATTTGTGCAACTGTTGAAGCAGATGATGAGAAAGTGTTTTGATGATGGATAAGATTTGCAATTAGCTTTGCTCAATTTCAGAGATAGTCCGATCTCTGGTGTAAATGTGTCTCCAGCAGAACTTCTCATGACAAGAAAGCTTAAACCACAACTTCCAATAGCAGAATCTCTGCTGTATCCCAAAGTTGTGGATAATGCAAAAATCAAACTAGAAAGGAGACAGCAGCAACAAAAACTATATTTTGATCGAGGAACCAAACGAATGCGAGAATTACAACCTGGTGATAGCATTTGAATTCGTGAAGGAAGAGTATTGAATAGGGCCACAAGTTCCGACTAAGTTGCGCCTCCAAGTTGCGTCTCCAAGGTCATACAGTACAGATTGCGTCAGAAGGATACAGAAGAAAATTTTCGAGGATTACGTTTCGATTCCTTACGATTTTTTCCTATTTCTTCTTATTGTTGCGTCTATTACGAACGTAAAAACGTTCTGTAGCTTCCGCTCAAATTACAGCTTTCTTTGTAACTCACCTGAAGTTACGTTTGTTCACAATTGTTCTCTTATATTACACATTTTACGGAGGTTCCCCACAATAAAAAAAATTCTTCTAAAAGTTCAAAATCACACCGATATTTTGACATATTTTCATTTCATTGGGTGTCTGTACGTCCGGCGTCCCATTTCAACTTGTGAAGACCGGTTTCACCTTGTGGTGGGAACAACACAAGAACGGCCGAACAAATTGGTTCCCTATTTATGAGCAAAATATGGGCACCATATTGACAGGAAATATGAGAAAATGTTCTGATTATTACGTTTACTTATTTAAGTCGTTAGTGCGCAGGACTTGAAAACAGGATTTCCATGCGTCGCAAGTTCACAGCCTGGTCATGGCAGACACAGTGTCGCCAAAATCGATACGTTGTGCATCTCCCACTGAGTTACTGATTTCCACACAGCACGCCGCCACCATAGAGTGTTACTACTAGATGGTGGTGACGCCAAGCGGAGGTTCTAGCCTCGTTAAAAGGCGTGTCCCCCCCTGTAGAGGAGAGCCACACCTCTGCACGTAAAAAGAACTCACCTAGTTTGAAAACTATAGCTAGTGTGATCCACACCATGGGTTGTCAGTGACTGCCCAAGACCGCCAACATATTCATACCACTGTCTTTAAATATACCCGTATGTATACAAATCCCATTAAGAACACTGATGGGCGACCTATTGTCTGTTTGCCTCATCAGGACATAGACTGAGTAGGAAACATGCTCACACTTTGTCAACTATCAATGACTGGAGATACACACTGTGAAATGCTATCACTTTCTTTTAGTCTCCCGCCATTAATCTCCCTTCCCCTAGCAAGTAGTGTCTCTAATTTGGTAATTTCTTCTACTCGCACTCAGTCATATGTCAATCCCCCTGCTCAGAAGGCCAACTCGAAAATGCCTTCCAGAACACAAACACCCTCAATAACATCATTAATGAGGTCCCCCCACACCCGCGCTAACCACTGTCCTTCAAGTGAAGAAACCGATGCCCAACTGAGCTTCAGGCATCGGGACACAGTTTGACCGAGCAGACTACAATCCAATTCTTGCTCCTCGCGTTCAACTCTGTGTCATCCCCCTGGTGAAGACGAATGCCAAAATGTCTCCCAGCACAATAGGTACAGTGGTCCCCTATATTACCGGCCAGGAGCATGGCGTTAGGGCATTGGAGCAGTCAAATGACGGCAGAAGTTGTGCGAATGGGGAAAAAACTTATTTAAGTCGTTAGTGCGTATGACTTGAAAACAGGATTTCCATGCGTCGCAAGTTCGCAGCCTGGTCATGGCAGACACAGTGTCGCCAAAATCGATACGTTGTGCATCTCCCACTGAGTTACTGATTTCCACACAGCACGTCGCCACCGTAGAGTGTTACTACTAGATGGTGGTGACGCCAAGCGGAGGTTCGTAAGCCTCGTTAAAAGGCATGTCCCGTGTAGAGGAGAGCCACACCTCTGCTGCGTAAAAGAACTCACCTAGTTTGAAAACTATAGCTAGTGTGATCCACACCATGGGTTGTCAGTGACTGCCCAAGACCGCCAACATATTCATACCACTGTCTTTAAATATACCCGTATGTATACAAATCCCATTAAGAACACTGATGGGCGACCTATTGTCTGTTTGCCTCATCAGGACATAGACTGAGTAGGAAACATGCTCACACTTTGTCAACTATCAATGACTGGAGATACACACTGTGAAATGCTATCACTTTCTTTTAGTCTCCCGCCATTAATCTCTCTTCCCCCTAGCAAGTAGTGTCCCTAATTTGGTAATTTCTTCTACTCGCACTCAGTCATATGTCATCCCCCTGCTCAGGAGGCCAACTCGAAAATGCCTTCCAGAACACAAACGCCCTCAATAACATCATTAATGAGGTCCCCCCACACCCACGCTAACCACTGTCCTTCAAGTGAAGAAACCGATGCCCAACTGAGCTTCAGGCATCGGGACACAGTTTGACCGAGCAGACTACAATCCAATTCTTGCTCCTCGCGTTCAACTCTGTGTCATCCCCCTGGTGAAGACGAATGCCAAAATGTCTCCCAGCACAATAGGTACAGTGGTCCCCTATATTACCGGCCAGGAGCATGGCGTTAGGGCGTTGGAGCAGTCAAATGACGGCAGAAGTTGTGCGAATGGGGAAAAAACTTATTTAAGTCGTTAGTGCGTACGACTTGAAAACAGGATTTCCATGCGTCGCAAGTTCGCAGCCTGGTCATGGCAGACACAGTGTCGCCAAAATCGATACGTTGTGCATCTCCCACTGAGTTACTGATTTCCACACAGCACGTCGCCACCGTAGAGTGTTACTACTAGATGGTGGTGACGCCAAGCGGAGGTTCGTAAGCCTCGTTAAAAGGCGTGTCCCGTGTAGAGGAGAGCCACACCTCTGCACGTAAAAGAACTCACCTAGTTTGAAAACTATAGCTAGTGTGATCCACACCATGGGTTGTCAGTGACTGCCCAAGACCGCCAACATATTCATACCACTGTCTTTAAATATACCCGTATGTATACAAATCCCATTAAGAACACTGATGGGCGACCTATTGTCTGTTTGCCTCATCAGGACATAGACTGAGTAGGAAACATGCTCACACTTTGTCAACTATCAATGACTGGAGATACACACTGTGAAATGCTATCACTTTCTTTTAGTCTCCCGCCATTAATCTCTCTTCCCTTAGCAAGTAGTGTCCCTAATTTGGTAATTTCTTCTACTCGCACTCAGTCATATGTCATCCCCCTGCTCAGGAGGCCAACTCGAAAATGCCTTCCAGAACACAAACGCCCTCAATAACATCATTAATGAGGTCCCCCCACACCCACGCTAACCACTGTCCTTCAAGTGAAGAAACCGATGCCCAACTGAGCTTCAGGCATCGGGACACAGTTTGACCGAGCAGACTACAATCCAATTCTTGCTCCTCGCGTTCAACTCTGTGTCATCCCCCTGGTGAAGACGAATGCCAAAATGTCTCCCAGCACAATAGGTACAGTGGTCCCCTATATTACCGGCCAGGAGCATGGCGTTAGGGCATTGGAGCAGTCAAATGACGGCAGAAGTTGTGCGAATGGGGAAAAAACTTATTTAAGTCGTTAGTGCGTATGACTTGAAAACAGGATTTCCATGCGTCGCAAGTTCGCAGCCTGGTCATGGCAGACACAGTGTCGCCAAAATCGATACGTTGTGCGTCTCCCACTGAGTGTTACTGATTTCCACACAGCACGTCGCCACCGTAGAGTGTTACTACTAGATGGTGGCGACGCCAAGCGGAGGTTCGTAAGCCTTGTTAAAAGGCATGTCCCTTGTAGAGGAGAGCCACACCTCTGCACGTAAAAGAACTCAACTAGTTTGAAAACTATAGCTAGTGTG
>CM032664.1:26962104-26994604 GCA_019095985.1 Streblospio benedicti | reverse complement strand
TGCCAGCGCAGTGGTTCAGTACTCTCTCACAGTGCAAAGAGGCAGTGAGGGAAAGCACTCTGTTCAGATTGATCAACAGATACAAACACAGACACAGTGTGGCAACACTTACTGGACGATGCTGAGCGATATTGCAGCAAGCGGCACAAGGCACAGGTGAATGAATGCACACCTTCGCAACATAGCCTCAGTCACTAAGCGACGTGAAGTTGCAGCAGCAAACCAGCAAGTCTGAAGGACTCTGGGGTTCAGAGGGTCACTAGAGTGAAGGTGACTTTCTAAAGGTGTCCTCTTTAGTACAGTGGTTGGCGCGTACGACCAACAAACAGGAGTTTCCTGCGTCGTGAGTTCGCGCCCCGGCCTCGGCAGACTTCGTGGCACCAAACTGTTACGTCGTGTGTCTGCCACTGACTGCCGATTTCCACACAGCATATCGCTGCTGTTGAGTATATCATACAAGACGGTGACGACACCAAGCTCCAGGTTCGGAAGCCTCGTTAAAAGGCGTGTCCCGTGTAGAGGACAGTCATCCCTCTGCACGTAAAAGAACTCACCTAATTTGAAAACTATAGCTAGTGTGATTCCTCCAGTCCACAATTGGCTCAGTTAGTTACCTAACCTGCCAAACAAACAAGGACCACATTGGAAATAAGCATTACATATATATGTACGCTTTCATGTGCTATCCTAGGAACATTAGTTCCTGAAGCATATCAATCAATCAAACAATCATAAAGGTGTCCTGGGAGGCCTTTCATAAGACCTGGTGAGACACCGGCCGTACACCCCACTGGGCATGGCTGCACATAGAAGCCATGTAACAAATAACAACATAATGAGGAGTAAGAAAGAGTTTGTAAGAAGCTCTGGTTGTTCATGATGCGACCATCCCCACGCTGGGTGGCCGTGGTTGCGAGAGGATGCTGTCCCAGCGGGTCGTCGTGTAGGACGTAATTTACTTACACATAGAGTAATTGAAATAAAAATAATTAGCAATACTTAAAGTGCCATGAGAGAAACAGTAAACGTGGACAGGCCAACAATGTAAATGGATGGGATACATAGATGAATGGACTAGCAAATTTTTAAACAACAAACAGTTAAAAACCATAATACATGCCCATGTCACAAGCAGACTGGATCAAAATAATATCTCATTAATGGTGTGCCCAAGCACAAATTAATGAAATCGAAGTGCTTGCAAAATGCAGCAGCCAGCCTTTTAACAAAAACAAAGAGAGATCACATTAAGCCAGTCTTGAAGGAACTCCATGGGCTTCCCATAGAACAGAAAATACTATATAAAGTCCTTCTTCTCATTTACAAGTAACACAACAACAAGGGCCCAGAATACTTAAAAGATCTACTCAAATCATATGAGCCTGGAAGACCTCTAAGTAGTACAAGCGCAAATCAGATGGTTACCCCAAAGTGGAACTATGTTGAAACAAAGAATACAGCTTTTTGTGTTCAGGCACCCATGGAATGGAATAGACTGCCATTACATATAAAAATACAGATTGCTCTGGACCGCGATTTTGCGACTTTTTCCCCATAAAAATGCTGCTTGTCGCAATTCTAGACTATGGCCACAACGTCTGTGTCGCAGTTTATTTGGTTTATTATTAGACTTCAAAATAAAATGAAATATATAGATCTAATATACATTCGAATCGTTCACGGGCGCGGCCATGTTTACATACGAAACCCCAATCGTAGCGCCGCCACCGGCACAAATCGCTGTTAAACGCAGTCGATTTAGGCTACAATGCAACCAGCCTCTATATGGATAGCGCCTTTATGAATCTAACATTGCGCTGCGTGCTTGATCGAGGCTGCAACCGGATTTTGACCAATGAAAGCAGTCATTTGTCGATGCCGGTAAGGAACTGTCATGGCGATAACCAGAGTCACATTTTTGTTCCGAAATCTCAATATTATGCGTCTCCTGTGCCTCATCTAATTATATCTTGTATTCCGGATAACAAGAAAAGCAATTGGTAAACTGCTGATCAAACGTGGACGTCGGAGAACAAATATTGCTTACGAAACGATTCACATTTCCAATCATACTTAGCGAAGGTGGAAGATGCGTGGCTGACAGTTACTATCGTGATGTTTTCAGGCGTTTATGGAGCAAAATATTTTGAGAAAATGCGTACTATTATAAGAATACAATGATTTAGGCTGTGTTTGGTTTGTAGCCGAAACCAAATGTTGCTACGATTAGTATAAGCTCTGATACTACGCACTTTAAAAACTGATGCTGGCTGTCAAATTCGAAACAGCAATATGCTTCTGATGTTATAGTTTAGATAAAAAAATTACCATAAAGATCAACTAAAATGACCACCTAATGGTGAAAATCTGAAACTACATGCGATTTTATGTACATACATAATTGGCATGTTAAAATTTCTGTTATATTAGGCTCTGCAATAATTCTTGTGAAACACGAAATACAGTCAAACCCGTAAACATCGGAGACGTTTTTTGGCTCGAAATAATTTCACGATCTTGGCACCCAGGGGATTAAAACAAACAAAAGGGCATTGTATACATGAAGCACCGGCTTGGTGTCCACCAAAGAAATGTATGGATCTGTGACTCTGTGTGTTGTTCTTTGAACAGAAATAAAAATAGCTTATTACCGATTGACACCCCACCCCACTCCTGCTTACTATATGTCTGTAGTATCTTGAACTAATTATTGACATATCATAATATATGAATAACACGGTAGTTCGCTATATTTTTTGTCTATATATTGCGCTTTGGAGCCATGTGGCTGGGTTTCATAGTAATTGGCAAATTTTATTCATATACATGGCTGTAGCAGCCAGGGGGACCATGCCCCCCCCCCCAGGGTGGGCCCCAGAGTGACTGCATGCATTAAGTGCCTCCCCCACCCCCCCTCCCCAATTGAGATGGTAAAATGAAAACATAATATACATTTTACATGCTTCCAATTAGTTTTTTAAATATGGGTAATTATGTCTCAATTTCTCAAAAGATTGCCTCATTTTGTCTCGCTTTTTTCTCATCTGTCTCATTTTTATAAATTGCGTGAGACACGTGTCTCGGTTTGACAATTTTGCAGAGCGATCACTGAGACCCACCTCAGAAACCGTGCATAGCTGAAACCACTGTTGTACATGGAAGTAAACAATTCAAACGGCATCTTCAATGCCAGGAATCGCAGGATTATATCCCACCAGGCAAAAAGTCTGATCTTTCTGAGAATTACACTGTACCAACTGAATTATATTCAATGAACACCAATGATCACGATGAGGTAGAAGTAACTGACGTGGCATGGCTGTTAAGCAGACTAGACTTTTCACCTGATGACGTATCAGAGACTAACAATGACCAAACTGTTCCATCATGGTCAGGTTTCAACTCACTAATAACAAAAGAAAAGTTACATCAGCGTGTGGTGGGCTTTCTTCCAGTTATCCCACATCCTGTAACAGATGCCAGAACAGTTTACTCAGCCTTGAGAAACTTTCAAAATGTTCTTGATCAGTTACAACAATCTAAAATTGCTATCACTTGTGATGAAGGTGTATATCACATAGCTCACGAAATAATGCTTCATCGACCCCAAGAGATTGAGAACATTGTTTTATGTCTTGGCTCATTTCACATGATAAAAAATGTCTGTGGCTGTATTGGAAAGTACATTGATGGTGGGGGTGCAGAGACTGTACTTGTTGAACAAGGTGTATTTGGTCCTAACGTAATCAAATCAGTACTTAATGGATCCCATTGGATCCCATTATGAAAGGATTTCTGCTTTTAGTTGAGGTTATTGAAAGACTGCAATGGTGTGCGTTTTTGCGACAAAATGATAATTTGCAAAAATATGAGAAAGAAATCGATACCATTGAACCATTAAATTCTGCATTAAAGGAAAAAAATCGTGAAAAATGCAGCGAACACCTTTCAACATTTGTGAATTACTCAAACAACATCTTACAAGACTAAGTCATTCAGGACAATGATGAGTGAAAAGTCTGAAACATTCATATATTTTTACATCTTTCTTCACATGGTATCACTTCGAGATCTCATACGAGCAGATAGAGAGGGTAACTGGCACCTTCATCTGAACTCTTTGCAGAAACTGTTGCCAATATTTATGGCATGTGATAGAACAAACTATATTAGGTGGGGGTCTGTATATCATATCTAGAGGATATGTGAAAGTTACCGCAGACTGCACCCGAGATATACGAGAGCTTTGTGCAGGGCAAGTTTGGGGTAAAGCGAGAGTCTGGATTTTTCAATTCCGTAAGCATGGACAAGTGTTTAGAACAAACGATTAATAAGTCACAAAAGAGCAGCTCTGGCATAATTGGGAATACAAAGAAGAAAGATTTTGTAGCACAATGGGAGCTTATCCACCACGAATTACTCGCTGTTTGTAGCTTACACAAGAAGTTAAGCTTAGTCTCATCTGAGAATAGTGTGTGTGAAATCAATACACACATATTTTATTAAGATTATTTATATCAGTTTTTATTTCTATCATGGCTATGTGTAAAATTAAGCTACGCAAGATAGCTTGATATGAGAGAGATAATATCAGCTTTATTTGAACAGGGTCCTGATCTAAACCAAGGCTCTAGGTCTGAATGTTGAATAATGTCTGAAATGCCACGTGTGTTATGGATAGGGCATTTGAACATGCAGATGAGACACCCAAACATTGTGCCCCACATATAGCCAGGTGACAAAATAAAGTTAAAACCTCCTTTTGGAATACAGAATGGCTGTTAGATGTCACTAGCAATTTCTGAGGCGTGACTCTTGTTTATTCTATTTACAATGAGCCAAGATGAACGTAATGATTCGTGGGGACCTGTAACATTGTAGGGATAATATGACTATTCACATATGCACATCTAATCCAGGTCAGAAACACGTATAACAGTATAACACATTTCCCACAGTACTGAATGGAAAATAGTAAAAATGTGAATTAGAGAAGAAACGAGCAAAATATTGCAATGTTGCAAACCGTAAATGCGTTTTTGTTTATAAACCTAAATGTTAAAATACTTAAATAATGATTTTATTTGAGAATATCTCCTTACCACACAGGGAACAACTATTTCACGGTAAATCATGTAAAAGTCTACATTACAGGGAAAGATGTAAAAGAACATCCATCTGCCGGCAATTTACAAGAATTGTAACTCATTCAGTTATTACAAAATTTTAACATTAAATGTCACATAATATTAGAAAGTTTTCTCTATGTGATTGTCAAAAGCTAGGCAGTTATAATAACATTTTCAATGCATAGGCCATAATGCAAACCGATTTGGTGCTATGAAGGGATGATTTTAATTGGGAATCATTATACATGAGTGTGATATGGTGTAGATCTGGAACTTTGACACACGTATGAAGATTTTTGCAATCCCATGGGAAAATAATCTCCATTCAATACACAAGATATATTTCTTAGAATCCTATTTTTTCTTGTTCTTTAAAGGCATTACTTTGATAGAGTTTAAGCTATCCAATATGGATGGATCTTAGGAGAGTTAAATGTCATTAAATATGAAGATTTATCTTTTAGAACATGAAAATAGTTTCAATGTATCACTTAAGACTTTATCACGAGTATATCTATGACAGCATCTTATTCATTAGAATTATTAGGATGCACAATTCCTCTCACCATGACCGAGATAATGTGGTAGAAATACAGTATAATGAATGATAAATTGTTATTCATATACAACTCTAAATATTTTTAAAAAAATGAATGGGGTGCAGGCTAATATGTGCATCTGTTGTTTTACGGGATTGAACTACTACTTCCCATTCAGTCAGCTGGATAGTCTGTAGTCCTTATATTAATTTCATTAATAAGCCATTTCGTAAATAGACGTGACCTCAAGAGTCCGAGGTCAAGGGTGATAAGTTTGCATTATGGACGCATAATTGGCAATAGTAGAATGAATGAAAATCTAAGGTTAGTTCATAAAACTCGCAAATATATCGCGGCATCAAAATCATCCGCTTTCAAACCATTTGTGAATGACAAAAGACCAATATGCGCTTAATTTGACACCAAGAAATAATAAATCCAAAATGTTGATTTTTCTATTGTAAAATATTTGTAAAGATGCTTTCCATTAAATTACAACAGAATAACCCATGGGAAAAAACACATTAAAGTGGCACTAAGCTGTTGAATTTGCGTAGTAACTCAATATATTGCATGAGAAGACCGGTAAAATTAGTTTGCAAACATGCTATCTCATTGTCTAATATGTCTACATTATAAAGTATTGGAAAATATGTGTTTTGGTCGCATACTTTATTTTGGCCATTACAACTATCATATCACATGGTGCAATACCAATGGCCACGATTGTACCTATGGAATTTTGAAAGAACATAGACAATAAACCAAAAAAACAAACCAAACCAAGACAGTGAGCAGAAAGGACCTTTCCACCAAAGACCCATAGAAACCAGACTGGAGGGGCAAGAAAAAAAAAAAACCCTACCTGTATTTTCTATGAGACACATGCAGCTGGATCTGGTTGAATGGTCCACAAATCACGGACTGGCCTCATCTGATGATCTCACTAATGGTACATTCCTTTCAACTCCACTGATGTTGTCTGCTCTCAGGTTGCCGCCAAACTGATGATTACACAGGAAATGTGTAATAATCTCATTATAATCCCATTGACATGTACAGTATCCGAGAAATCTTATGGTAGGCCTATGCAGTACCAGGAATACAGAAGAACCTTTCTATTAAGACCACCAGTGGGACTGACGTCAAGTGGTCTCAGTAGCGGTCGTCTTTAGATGGAGGTTCACGCACTTTTTTGGTTTCGCTTTTTGAACGACGTTTGTGAGCATGAAAAATGGTTCTATTACACAGGTGGTCTCAATACTGTCAATGTAGACGAGGTCTTAATTGGAGGTTCTACTGTATAATCTCATGAACAATGACAGTAATCCCATAGAGCAAATCAACCATGACTAAACTGTTTTGTAAAGTTTGTATTTTTCCATTTTGGCTGTTAATTTGATTTTTCAGATCATTTTTCATATTTGTCATTTTTTCCATTTACCAATTTCACCAATTTCAGTTTTTTAATTTTGTACATCTATATTTTATTTGTTGAATTTCTTGAGGATTTACATCTATCTTTATTTGTTGAATGGATTCATCTAGTGTCCAGACGTTTGATAACCTCACTAATAGCTGATTTTTCATTTCCATTTCCACTTACATTCATTATTTCTATTTTAGTAGATTTCTTTTTTAGGTGTATTTTCTTCACTTGATTGAGAGCTTTTTTCAGACCTTTTCCTTGATCGGTTAAACATTTCTATATTACATATCATTACAAAACATTCAACACAGCAGTGCCACAAAATAGTACAGTATCAGTATCACACAGTATCACAGAACCAACATGGCTTCACGGCGACTGCACACAGCCATAATCCACCAGTCTGATTTGAAAAGTCACTAACTTTTTTTTTTAATTTTGATAACTTTCACTGTAAATTTAGCTTTAGGGTATATGTTTGCATTAATAATTATCCAATTTGCAAGTAGATATGTCCTCTATTGTTATTGAAAATTTGATAAATTTTGAGAATTCTGTCATTCTGACTGCCAGTACTGTCTGCTTGCTAATCCGACGGGCACTTTAATAATATATATAAGGAAGTGGCTAGGGAGCCGGCGTCGGTTCCATAGCACACCCACTGTGGGTAGGCTAGGGAGCCGACGGAAATATCTATAATAGTGACTTGATAATAGTAGATTGTATCTTTATATAAAAGCGTTCTGCCTTTTCATAACATTGGTGTTTTATTTATGGGTTATATTACTCATATGACTAATTAATTAATATGCATGATTCTATTTATTTGCCATGGTTCTTTTAAGTGTAAATTGTATGCCAAAAGTTGCTGTTGTTTTGTGCTCAATTTGAAGACCATAATTCCAAGGCAATGTGAACTTAATTATTAAAGAAATAAACACAAAATTATGCTTTAAAATTTATTCCTACTGAACTACTCGGGAATAACACAATATGTAACAAATAACATTCAAATAGCAACAAATGGATACAAAACTCTAGTCTGTGTACAATGGACCGATGTGAGTTTTGTCACACAGGTTTTCAAGAATATCACAAACAGTACCCGATTAAGGTGGGGGGGTGTTATAGACTATAGACTGAGCTTTCTGAAGAAGGATGTCAACCCCAGCATATAGGGGCCCCAGGGAATTACCATTTGAAAGCCTCTAATTAAAGGAACCATAATAAAAGTTTCTATTTTGGGCCCAGTTCCATTTTAAAAAAAAATAAATTCTTCAATTTTTCATTAAAAATCAAAAAGCTGGAAGAGAATTAACCCTAAATCCTATGCCATTGAAATTACCTAAAAGATTCAAATAATTCTTCAATAATAAAAAGTTTCTATGGGCCTCAAATAACAGAATATGAATTTTTGTAAAAGGTCATGTACATAACATTATGGGGCCCTTTTGCCAACATTTTTACACATATTTTTTTTTAATGTTGAAAGTCTAAATATAAAACCATTTAAAACTATTCTAATCTCTGCCATTTTGATTTCCCAATGTCAAGGTCGCTAGGTCGGTGCTCAAAAAAAATGTTACGAGTTTCCGACTGCCCATATGGGAAGCTCGTATTTTCGAGGTCGGAAGGAGCACACGAACGCAGCATTAGCCTCATTCAACCAGACTCTGTATTGCATACATTATTTTCATTTACATTACTATGGGGTATGAAATGAACGCCGCCATTATAGAGTCTGGTTGATTGAGACTCTTTAGTACTGAGTAATCGTCACAGTTTGCATTATGACTGAGGACATTATGAGGTTGACTGTGCTGATGAAATACCATCACTGCACAATTTTATTGGTTTCAATGCTGGTCACTGACACTGGTCAGTCACATCTATCTTGATAATTGAAAACTTGTAAACAGTAGACTTGAGTTATCTTAAATTCACGCACAAAAAAATGTTCATTACTTATTTCAGAAAAATCATTTAGATAGTTTCATAATGTGCCACTACATCATAGGTGAAACTCCTATCATAGCCTATAACTTAGGCTAATTTACAATTCTTCATGGCACAATATTAATACAGTGCTTTTGGGAAGATTTAACTGCGTTCTTAACACCAGCTGAGTGCGCTTTAATGCAAAGAGATACAGTATATTTTCAATTTGAATATCTAACTGAATAAAAAAAAAATTAGTCCAAAGGCCTTGAATTTTGTACAAGGGAAATCAATAATAGATTATACAATACATAATATGAGAATAACTTATGATTTGAATAAGTCTGAAATCTAGGATGTTATGCCTGATGCACAAGTGTTTTGGATGTCGTACCGCAATGATCTACTTGCTATGTGTACCATTCAGTTGCAATGTCTGTTGAAAGTGACACAATATTTTTTATCTTCCATTGAGAATGGCATGTACTGGACTAAGAAAAATTAAGAAAGACATTGACATCTATTTATCACTATTTAAAATGCGCAGTATGTACAAAAGAGAATTATTACCAAAATCAAAAGATTTTGCGCCACAGTTTTAATTTCTTATATACATGGTACGTATTTTGTATATAAATTGATATATTATATAATACCACATAATGAAAATCAACTGGACATACATCAATTGAGCTTTGCATAACTAATTTATTTACAAATCTATTTGCTACACATATTATTTACATTACTCTGTGATAGAATTCACACACGTAATATAAAATAACCAATCATGATCCAGATGTATAAATTTCTTTAAAATAATGTGTGCATGAAAATGTAATGATTGCTTATAAGTCAAAAAGACTAACGCCACAAATAATGTGCTTTTAGCAAATTAACAAATATGAAAATCTATAACGTGCAAATCCAAAATCACTTGCAAAAACACAAGTGAACCAAATTGAATATTTTGGTAGTCTAAAATCATACAAAAATAAATCTACAGAATTAAGATGAAGGAAGAAATATTGTAGACTATACGCGAGAAGTATATAAATTTAAAGAATGCTGTCAACAAACTATTATACAATACAAATATTACTATGTATATCTGATAATCCAATATCATAAAATTTGAATTTCATTATTCATAAGTTCATATAAGATTCATCTGATCCACTTATGATTTTAAAAGAACGTTTCACCTAAAACACGATTCCTATTTTCAACAAGTTTACAATATAAACAGCATATTACATTTTAGGATTTTCTATAAAAATATTACAAAATTTTATAAAATTGGCATAAATGCACATGGTAAAACTGAAAACACACTAGTCTACCAGATACTTTAAAAACATAACTGTTTTTGTATCTTTTTAACAATCTGAATACTGTCTTATGGACATATCTACAAGTCGGAAAATAACATCAGTTAGATAAAAGCAAAAACCAATAACTCCGAGTTTCTGATACAAATATGTTGCTTTTGCCACACAAAGATTGGCGTATGTGTCAGGTTTTAAAGTACTTTAAAAAGTAGAAGACAATATGAAATTCTCAAGTATAAATATCAAATTTAAGGGCAAATTTTACAAGATAAAAATTTTAAATGAATTGACATCTTCAAGAATATCAATTCTACATACAATAAAAAGATTTATAAGTCATTCAATTCCAAGAAAGAAATTGAACAAATGTTAGAATGCTTGTTAGTTGGTCAATGCTTCAATATTCTTGGCTAAAATATTAATAGACATAGAAAGCCTATGCAGAAAATTATTTGTTACATCCAAACCGCAAAAATCTTTGTTCTGATATCATCTCACACAACGTCATCTGTCTATGATGGAAACGGATGACAAATACCAAGACACATAACTAGAGTATCTGGTATCATATATTTACAAATACTCCCTAGTTGCTGCCACACTTCCTAACAGGTGCAATGGATTCTCATGCGGATTCTGTAATCCATCGATTTTGGAGCATGGACAGTTCTCAGGTGCAAACTTGTAAGTCATTGGTGAATCTGGCGTAAGAAGGCTATATGCATCTCTTGTGCCACCAACTGACTGCAGGCTGCATTTCTCTTCTGGGATCATGTGATTAACGTCAACATAAATTGGTCGGGTGACGTCATCCCCACACTTGTCCAGTAATGTTTCCATCTGCTGTTGGGTATTAAATATTTCGCCAGCTAAATCTTTCCACTTTATGTCGAATTTCTTTTCCAGATATATTCTCAAGTCACTATCATAGTTCAGTGTTACATTTGGATTTTGCTTGCATACCATACTAGAACTTTGCAACGAATATGCACTTTCTCCTACTGCATTCAGATCAACCATCCATGGTTGGCCTTTCCATTTAATCTTATCGACATATGTCCGCTGATAAAAACATCTGAAGTGGCTCAAGTTGTGGCGAACTGAATCTTTCCATCCTTGATATCGACCTCTAAAATAAATATACATTGAATTATGTTTTCTATTGGATTATAAAATTCATAATTCATTAGGAATTGCTAACATTATTTAATCAGCACGATTGATAGAATGCAGAAGATCCACATCTGCTGGAAAGTGGAAAGAGACACCGCAATTCTTCAATTCCCAGATGCGCGGGACGTGTTGCGCAGTAGAATCAATCAATACCAAAAAGTCCATTGACTACTTCCGGCCGTTCCGTGTCATTGTAAACTGACACGACTTTAAATATTTTAAGGTCATTTTCAAGGATCACTTATCGTATGTCATTTATGAAGAATACTATCCTAATAGGGTTTTGAGTGAGGATTATGAATCTGTAATCGGATTTTAGTTACCACGGAAATTGACGAAGATATGGGCAAAAGATCGGTCTTCATAAAAAAATGCAGACGACCTGTGTAGGTTGTGAATGATACAAACGTGTGAACTTCACTTTTATGAAGAACTAGCCTTCCCCGTCTCCTACGGAGACAGAACGCACGCAGCAACAGAGACAAACCCACGCAGCGACAGAGAAACAGAACGCACGCAGCAACAATGTGATGGCGAAAGGCGGAAGTGAGTCGTATACAAAAAACAATCATTTGTACTTGATTTTTTATGGTAAGTCAGTTTTCTCGTTAATAGTGATGAAAGCAAGCGCACGAAGAACAAATAAACCATTAAAAGGTGATTTCACATGAAGTGCAACACTCAAAATGCATGAAAGCGCCCTAAGAAAGTGATTGCAGGTGAATTTCCAAAAATAAAAAAACATACTTGGCCATGCCCATCTCTTCGTAATTATATACACATGCATGCCTCAAATAGCATTCCTAATAGGATTTTGAATGAGGATTATGTTTCTGTAATCGGATTTTAGTTAGCATAAAAGTGGACGAAGTTATGGGCAAAAGCCGGTCTTGGTCAAATTTGCAGACAGCCAGTGATTTGAGCAAAGTTGAGAACTTCACTACTATGAAGAATGCACGCCTCAAATAGATGTATTTACTTAATTTTCCAACGTCTATCAGTGTAACAGCAATCAATGTTGTGTAGAATACACATTTTGAATGATATACCAATAAATGCGATTTTAAATGGCCTTATAACATATACCGGAAGTACCCATGGACTTTTTTGTGTCTCAAAAGTAAATAATTTTAGACAAGTGCGCAACTTTTCTGCGCAACTGGGAATTGAAGAATGGAGCCTTTGATCCATACAGAGCATTTCCTCTCTGGCGGGACAATGAACAAGTTTATGGATCACAAATTTTCACATCATCCATGCTTTCTCAAATGATCATAAGTTAAAAAATCCAATTAAGACCACCTCTCTATTGAGACCACCTCTATAATAAGACCACTTTTCACGGTCCCAATCCTTCATAATGCTACTAAAATGAACCTCTGTATAGAGACCACATAACACTGGTGCCAAAGGTGGTCCTAGTAGAGAAGTTCTACTGTATTTTCACTTGAGAAAGCATAGATGATTTGAAAATTTGTGATAAATAAACTTTTCGTACCTTTTCCAACTTTATTTTGCCTTATGTTTTACTCTTCCCAATGTCACTTTTGTTTTCACTATTTTGGCTTTTAACCATACATGTACTCAAATTAAATATTTTGTAAAAATAAGATGTGCACATACTGAAAGAATGCAAACATTTGCTTCATATTTTGATGAATTTCTGTTAGAGTAGCAGCTTTATCCTCACTCATCAAAATCGCTGCTACTATCATGCCTTGGTAAGAGTAAGGTGGCTTTGGGTACCTCTTATAACTAGGTCGACATTGTACCAGTTTACCTATAAAGAAGAAAATTTAGTTAATATTAAAAAGCTCACTAACTGTATTACAAGAAAAATGACAAACTTTCATATTACCAGATCAAAAATCAATATTGTAAGACAATGCTAAGTTTAAGAATATGATACTACTAGCAGGAATCACACGATGCATATATACATGTAACAGAACTCAGTAACAGAAAACCTGTAAAACCTGTTCCCCGCATGTAGGCATAGATGGGGAAATCCGTGAGTGAGTGACAGATTACATGTAGAAAATGTACCAGTGCTACCAGCAGTGACATTACCAGTGATTAAAAGGCAGATCCAGGGGGTGCTGGGGGGGGGCGCTCATACCCCTTTTCCCACAAAAATACTCTTTTTTCATAGGCTTTTTGCCATGTTCGTTCTCGACTATGCCTATGAAACTCATGAGATTCCATGAGTGCGCCAGAACCTCCTTTTTTCTGAAAATCTGGATCTCCCGTGAACAAACAACCAAATATAAACAATGGTGGTGGAATCTGTTAGTATATAGTTCCCGGGATATGTTTCAATGTATACAATAATTCAAGTCTTGTATACCACAATGAAGCCCGCCTTAATAACATACATACCTTATTCGCTCATATACTTGCATTGAAAACAAACTCTTGTACTGTAATCTATCAAGTGAGTCTTTTGATACTGTCTATTTGACAATATAGTGGCGGGTTTGATCAAAGTTTGTGGTTTCCAATATTACAAATATAACCCTTTCCATTATTAATGCTCCAGCAATATTTTACCATCTTGGAAACAAATAAAAAAACTTACCACTTGATTTCCTCTTACTGGCAGTTTTCATCTTGTTTGAGCTACAGCACCCTTCAAGTTAAGCTACAATGTGTGGTTGATTTCAAGTACTTAAAACTATTGTTACCCAATCTGATTTATGCAAATTAGTGCTGCTCCAGGTAGCATCTCCTTAAGTGACGTGTTATCTCATTGGCTTCTGAGTCGCTACAAATTTAGACTCGTCCAAATTGGGTAATGGGAAAGAGGGAGAGTGGGGGTCGTATTAGATCAAACTATATTACATCGCAGATCTATTGTAAAGAATCGAGACTCATATGAACACGACATGTCATCAAAAGTGATAAAGAGTATACAGCTAGATTATTAGGCAAGACATATCGTGTATATAAAAACTCATAACAACGCTGGTGCAATCCTTCGCCCCTTTCTTGTTATAGATGCCCCTTTCTAAATATAGATTCAGTACTTCACAGCTTGATGTTGATTAGTCATGCGGAAAAGTATGAGGTTTCTGGAGATTTTGTTTGTGCTTTGTGATCATTAATATGTTGATGGCCTGGATCCCTGGGATGTGACTGTTATTTGTTATTGCTAATTGTGACAATCTTTAGTACACGTGATTTAGTTCAAAGTGTATTTTTTGTCAGTTTTATTCTAGTCACTCTGTAAATTGGTGGAAACATTTTTAAATGTTTTTAATCACTAATTTTTAACTAAACTTTAATCTGTATTGTGATATTTTGGCTATGCATTTTTTGCGGGTTTGGGAAACTGATACTTGGACTATGCATAGATTTTAGAGCGTACGTATTTTGATTTTAAAAAGGGGGTACCCCGGTGGGGGTTCTAGCACTCTGGGGGTCTCATGTGTTTCGCATGCAGACATGCAACAACAAAAACACACATGACCACGAAACATGGTAGAGGAAGGGGGCGGTGGTAGAGCGGGGGGGGAGGTCAGCATTTCTAAAATAACGTTTCAAGTGCCTGGTTGGGAACACACTTTAGCGTATTGATATGCAGAGTACATTACAAATCAACTTATCCAAAGGCATACTAACATACGAATGTTCATCATTAATTGTCTTATCACATTTAATTTAGCACCGGCAACATTTGGCGTCAGACTATCTAAATGGGAACAAAGACGTGATTCATGAACAATTACAAAAGTAAAGCAAACATCCGTTGACTATCTTTTCTCAGCCATCCTTCTTACGTAACATCTACTACAAACTCATTATTGGTGTTGTTTTCTTTAAACGAAACGAGGTAGACTTATAAATAGAAATAAACGTTTCCATTGTACCGTTATCTTGATGTCGAGTCGTTTCTTTTGTAATGTCGCTTCAGCAAACACTGAGATAAGATAGTGTTGTTCAGAGTATATATCCTGTGTCCTAAATCGAGTGCTTAACTAGAGCTAATAGTATAGATTGGCGGAGTTTTTATTTAGAATTTGTGACTAGATATATCTACTTGCGATGAACATTAATTAGTTAAAGTTCTAGTTTTTTCTTATCTGTCTCGGTTTGGATTTCTTTCATTCATTGCATTCTCTTTCCTCTCTATAAAAATTAGTGGCATATGAAGTAGCTAAAGATCATCTTCTGGAATACACATGCACATCTGTAGTGACGGGCTTCATAAACTTTATAGGGGGATGTCGAGATTTTTGTGTGGTAATGTGAAATGTGGGTGGGTGTATGCGTGTAGATCTATAGGGTTTGGGGGTGCATTCAGAGATGGTGTATTGTCGTGGTTAGACTCCACGACTTCAACCCTCACACACTCTGACATATATCACGGCTTACAGTAACCATCTAAATAAAAAGCTTTCTGTGAAGTAATGCTGAATATTCAGACCACAAATCCTTGAGCGACGTCAGTCATTTAGCGCACAGTGCTGTGATTGGTCAATATCGAACAGGTGGGCGTGGAAATTGAAGTGGCGCGAAATCTGAAACCCATTTCACACGATTTCATGGGAGGTAAATGCATTCCCATGATTACCGATCATTAGCAGCTGATACAAATCAAAGCAAGATTAAAGATACAGTGCGGCACAGCCCACGTTGGACATTATCAACTAATTAGGAAAGGTAAGAATTGTTTTGATTTCACTAGAAATCTTATTTATGAAGTGTTATGTGAAAAATTAATTTAGCAGAAGAAATAATTAAATACAAATGGGAATGTTATGTCAAAATGAAGTTAGAGGAAGAAACTAGTATTGACAATATTGTATGTAAAAAATTAGGTTGCATATTATGTTAAACTGTCTTTCCTTACCACAGAGTTTTATTTTTGACTCACAATTTCGATTTTTATACTTTTGTTTTAACATTTACGTTAAAAGAAAAATATAAATATTATTTTAAGGTTTATGTTAAAATAAAAGTATAAAAATTTATATTGTGTTCTCAAACATAAAACTCGGTGGTAAGAAAAGACGATTAACATAATAATAAATACAAGTTGTTATTCTTTTTTCATGAGTTGTATAGCAATTATATGTATCACTGCCACTCCCGGAGTGCTAATGCAATATGATAAAAGAAATGATATTTAAGTATACTGCAAAGGGACATGACTATAATGGAGAATCATTTTTTGTGGTAATAAAATACTGAAAACTTATTGAATGTATTGCTTCTTGAAATACTAGCAAAATGATGCATTGCAATTAAATGTTACTAAATAGGGAAAAATATGATATAAATTTAAGTATCAATTAAATGTTAAACATGTAACCTCATTAACTTTCACCCTATAATTTCTTCAGGTGGTACGTAGTAACTGCTTTAATCTGTTAACTAATCTGTACTTGAAATGACTTTTAGATGGCAGACTCTGCTACTAAGGAAAAGCAAAAGAGAGTGTACAATAGACAAGTTGGAAAACCTCCGTATTCTTACGTTGGGATGATAGCAGGTGACAATGAAAGTTGAAACATTTATTTCTAAAGATTTAGAATGAGATTTAATACATTACTGACAATGGAATATATACATAATGAAAACAGAAACAAATACACCTGGCCTGTATAACAAATTCATGTATGGACATTGGCTTTAGGTATTTACTACTACTAGTAATTTTGCAATTGAATATCAATGTATACAATTTTAATCTTGTTTTTCAGTGGCTATATGGTATTCGCCACAGAAAAAACAAACTGTTAATGAAATTGCCAGTTCACTTCGCCTGATGTTTCCAACGTTTGCTGGTCTGGCACAGAAAAGCTGGAGAGCAACTTTAAGGCACACGCTTTCTACAAACGGATGCTTCATCAGGTAAATTTAATCATGGATTTTCCAGAATCTACAGGAAATATGAAGAACATGAACTTATTTAAGAATGTAGTGTTTTTTACCCCTCCACAAGTGTTGTTTTATAGTGAGAGCACCCTCTTACACAGGCCAAAATTTGAAATAAAAAAGCAAATATGCTCCGAATCCCTGACCGTGCTAGAAGGGGTCACACTATTCAAACTTGCTTTTCAGCTGTGCACACTCCCATTGGTGGTCTTCATAAAATTTTAACAAATCTATTTATTCTTTCCATAAGCTTCAGCGTTATAATACATTCGACTCAGAAACAAGATGTTCATGGTAACATATGAGCAATGTAGATGCTGCCAAGATGATGTTTAGATCAGTGAACTTTCAATACGGTCATCTTGGTCATTAAAGATCATTAAAGACTAGTGCCATCATGTGAGTGCATTGCACTGTGGGTGATAGGAATGGAATGTCATGTAATTCTCCATTGTACAATGGAACCTCTCTGGTGTGGACACCTTTGGGGGAGGTGGAAAGTGTCCATATAACACAGATGTCTACAAAAGAGATCCACATAAGGCAGTCGTCCTTAAATGGGAGATGTCTACATGTAGGTTCTACTGTACACATGGTCAAATAGAATACTTATCCAGTACTGTAAAACTAAAAAATTGTTTGTGCACAGTTTAATTTGCGAATTTTGTGGGTAAGTGCAAAAACGCAAACTTAAATAGTCAGCAAACATTAATAGCCTATGTAAAGTAGGTCCAGGATGGACCAAAATCGCAAAATTAAATAGTCACAAAATAATTTATAGATGAAAATCGCAAAATTTAATAGCCACGAAATAATCTAGTTTTACAGTATCCTCAAATATTTGTTTGTAATTGGGCCTTTCTCATATAATATGCTTTTATCTTACCACCAAGAGTTGATTCCTTTTTTTTAGACTTCATCAAATGGAATTCAACAATAAGTGCAGTTGGACAGTGGACCTAGCTCGTGTGCCAGAAAAAGCACTCCTATTACAATCAAAGAAAGACAAAATCTACCAGAAGGATCTCCTTGACCACCTTCAGCTGCCAGCACTGGACATGTCTCTATCAGATCAATTGTATAGTGTGGAAATGGCAGCGAGCTCACTTAATAAGCTGACAGGAGAAAACCTAGATTATCAATGGCATGAAAGAGACCAATATAAATGGACAGGTTCTAAGTATGTACATATTACAGCTGATGATTATCCTATACAGAATACATATCCTATCCCTTCTTTGGAACATGTCAGAAGTCAAAGTGATACGAACCATCAACACTTTGACCCTTATCGTATGCTTCATTCTGACAATCAAGATTCCATGGAGAATTTTATGTTGGAAACTCAACAATTGCAAGGTATTCATCATGGGCATGGTGTGTTAATACCTCCTACTCCTTCAAATGGATATCAAGCAGTGCCAACTTATGAACAGCATTTTCCCACTCAGACAATTTCAACCAACATAAACGAAATGTCATCAACTTACAACCCAAATGGACAATATTCGCAATTCAGTGACACTCCAATCCAAAGTCTGCCAGACTTGTCAGGAAACAGATCCAAGCATTCTGACACGGATCATTGCCCTCAACCGTCCGCAAAGCGACGTCTCGTGATGCATTAGTTGAAACTTCCAAGACAGAATCACACAAACATTGCAGTTTCAAATTAGTAATACATATGTTTATAGTGAATATAATATATATACTTAAATAAGTTATTTATATGGTGAACAGGACTGTGTCTCATAATCTTATGTCTTTGATGCTGTTATTGTGTTTCAAAAGTTTTCCAAACGCAATCCGACTTTTATTTTAAAGATTTATTTACTTAATTTTGCAAATATTTTTGATTCTCAAGAATCCTTATCAATCAAAAAATAAAAACCAAATGACAATATGTTCTGTATATAGCTGTACATACAAGTTGATAAAACCCAATTCTATGTTAATATATTAGCTAAGATATTAGCTGTAGACTATTATATTGTCATTTGGTTTTTCATTTTTTGATTGATAAAAATTCTTGAAATTTAAAATATTTTCAAAAGTAAGTAAATAAATTATTAAAATAAAAGTAGAATTGCACTTGGAAAACTTTTGAAACACAGTAACAGCAACAAAGACATAAGATTATGAGAATATATATAGTGAATATACCATACTTATACATACATGATTTGTACTTTTGTGCGTTTTGTTAAACATCCATTGAGAGCTTTCAAACCATCCTGGTTCTTTGTCAGTCTGCTGACTTCTGCCTATTCGTCACGAGATTGTAGTGTGACGTCATCAGTGCCGGTGGGTAGGATGTTGGTGTAGATGGCTGGCAGGTCAGCGGCCCCCACTTTCTGGTCGAGGTCCGACTTGGGGTGTTTGATGTAGCCACTTTAATCTTCCATCACATATAAAGTGGCTACATCAAACGCCCCAAGCCGGACCTCAACAAGAACGTGGGGGCTGCCAACCTGCCTGCCGTCTACACCAACATCCTACCCACAGCTGCCGATGACGTCACACTACGATCTCGTGACGAATAGGCAGATTGGCTGCAGACTGACGAAGAACCAGGATGGTTTGAAAGCTCTCAAGGGATACTAAAAATTCATTTTGTGATAAATCCATTAAAATTGCTTTATTAAAAGCCAAATATTGTCTCCTTCTTGATCAAGAAGGCTTCACTGAACATTGGCCTCTCAAGAACAAAACACTCACAAGTACAAATCATATATTATAAGTATCTAAACTTGTGCAGATGAGTATCCAATATAGTGAATATAGTCAACACTCTTAGGTACCAGGTGCATTTTCTTGTATACATTTTTGTGTTCTTGTTATTACAGACTGAACAGTAAAAATAAAATCAATTATTTTAATTTTATTCGTTGCTTCATAATAAGTGTATAACTAACAAGATTGCTTATTTTTAAGCAACAGAATTAATAAAAATAACCAATGATAACAGTAGAGAAAAAAATGTACATGTAATTAATTTCAATTGAAAACAAACACAATAACAAATAATCAGTTATCCGTGAGCAAATATCTGACTAAACTTCTTCACTTGTGATGTTCAGGTCCTTTGCCAAATGAATCCAAATATGATTAGTTTGTGAATAGCAAAGGCTTTTAACTGTCACTTTTGTTGCTTTTGAGACTTCTGTAGTGTTCGAATCACATAAATGTCTGAAGTGTTCTGTTATTGCACGATATGATGAACTGTCCCATGAAATGACATTGTTCAGTTTAGACACAAGGAATTGAATGTATCTTTGAAAAAATCGGAAATGCATGGAACTTAAACGGCCAAGTTGATCAGGAGGCAGCTTCCAGATAGATCTGAAAGCAATAAATAAATGGTATGAAATGGTACCTATGTCAATTCCAAAATGGCTACTTTAACATAAAACTACATACATAAGCAAAATAAGAAGCAACACAAATAACACAAAAACAAACAGAAATGATGACCTAAGAAACTATTACAAAATAACTATAAAACTCTTTTTATTTTTGATTTTATTTTCTATATTTTTGTTGTTCAAATATTAAATTTCAATTCAAAAATTAAAATTTTTTAAGCAGAATATTTCGCATAATTCTTAGGTGTTTTTTCACACTAAGGCACTTAAGAAGTGTGCAAAATATTATTCTGCTTAAAAAAATAATTTTTAAATTGAAATTCGATATTTGAACAACAAAAGATGTAGAAAATAAAATAAAAAATAAAATAATGAGACCACATGTTGTTCACTACATGACAAGACTCTTATATATATATAACTATAAAACTAACATGATTTCTTTCTCTTTTTGAGTATCTAACCAATCCAAAATGAGATTCTGTGCGGTCTGGATTTCCTGGAGAGACACACCTTCAGGATTCACAAGTAATGCCCTCATGAGCACGTTCTGTAAATACATGTGAGTACTGGTTAATGGAAATCTTAATGATTTTTTATGAATCTTCCAAATGAATTTTTATGAATGAGTTTTCAATCAGCTTACAATCAATGATCATACCAATATTCTATAAAATAATACATTTATCACAAATATTAGCCTAGACATTCAAAATGTGTAAAAAAAAAGATTTATCATGATTAGTTTACGCTAAACACTGCATACAGTTTTATGTAAAACTGGCAGACCCCAAGTGTGGGTAAGAAAATATGACAGGCCTGAGGCAACCAGTGGGTTTCGGCTAGATACATTAAAATAATTAATGAAGATAGAGAGTGGGATATACAAGTAAAATTCTCTAAAAATGAAGTTCACAATTAGACCTTGTTACCAAGCCTAGATACTATTATACAAAGTTTCAGTCACATTCTATAGACATTACTTATTATCATCAAAATCTGATTGAAAACCTCGGTTAGACAATAGCACGAGATATCAAAACTTTAAAGTTCGAGTATATCATACATATGAATATGACACAGAGGCATTTTCCTTTTGCAAGTGACAGTTTTCTTTTACCACTAAATGAGGCGATTGAGGGAGGGGGAAGCATCATTATATTTTGAAATATATGAACAGATACATATACATTACATTATTATGCGACCAAGATGAAATTCACAGGTTTATTCATATATTTGGATTGGTTTGTATAACATGTCTCCTATTTTCAAATACCAGCATGTATTTTGCCCCATACTTTGCTGTATCTGACAATACTCAGAGTTGAGTGAGACTAATGTGAGTAACACTGAATTTCAGAGCCATGCACTGTGGATATGTGATAATTAGGACTTTCTTTAGGGATCTTCATGCTAATAGGGTAAATATACTTACCACTCCTACCTTGTCTTTTATAAGATTATGAAATATATCTTCTATCTGCTTTTTCATACTGAAATATAACAATAATCATCGTAAAAATTATCTGGTAGTTAAGAATATTTTAGTTTAATATCCTTGGTTATGCAGACAATTACAAAAATTAAATTAAAAAACATGTATATTTTTACCTGGATGTGTCATTTTTCAGACGTAAATTTCTGACAATATGGATTAATAGCAATTCTGCTTGTGCATTGTAACAAATGTCATTGGTGGGGGTTGCTATTTGAGTTTCTGAATGACTTGTGCTTCCACTTTTCAGTTCATCGAGAAGATTACAAGACAAATGGGCAGATGCTTTGGTAGAACAAATCGTATAACAATGCTGCAGTTAAAAATATAAGTCCATGAGAATACATTACAGGTAATTTTGAAAATCACAATGCAAACAAATAAACTGATACACATATAAAAATGATATCACTATTAATTTTAGGAAAAATCCATAAAAAAACATACACAGCTGAATATTTTCAGGAATTGGCAACTACCACCTCTACCATTACCAGATGACACCACTTGATGGTAGGAAATCAGTCCGTGCTTGTTTTGGGAGAGGGACGGGAAGAGGCCCCATGCAGTGGTCTTAGAACTGCCCTTGATCTCGGAAGATCTATTAATTAAGGTGTGGGATAATCTTCATCACTGGCTAGGAGGCCTCTGTTCATGCTTTTAACAGTCTTTCAAAAAGTAATTACCCTAATATTTGCCTGTCCAGGAGGTTTAATTATGTGCAGACAACTTTGGAATTGTACCAGTGTGGTAGAGTTTGAGTTGTTCATGTGATCAGATATATCACATCAGATTGGTTAGATTCTGACACAGTACAGAGGTGAGTTGCTCTTAGGCGGCTACCTCTCTGTTCCCTGGGAATTTAGGTATTGTCCACATCTCTTCAGTGTTCAAATGCTTCATAGGTCAAATTTTATACTTGATTCATCAATTTACAAACTTGGGTGTTTCTTATAATCATCAATACTGACCAAGCACTTAGCGACTTAATACTGTCATGTTCTGCCATCAGGTGAAAAGCACCACATTTTAAACAAATTTTTAAGTCAAATGCTGCTTAATTAATGAATAAAAATCAAGCTTGCCTACAAGAAAGCATCCTGAAAATATACGTGTCCATAGGACAATTGTCTCAAAATTTTTACCAGTACAGTTAACAAAAATAATAATTTTGGACTTGAGCACCAATCGCTAAAACCGGCCATGCACACAATCCATGAATTTTACATATGACTTGAACTTTAGTGATCTCTACAACGGGGAGTTTATGTCATACGTAAAACTCACGGATTGTCTGAATGGCCACACAGAGCGATTGATGCTCTCGATGTCCGTGGTCCTGGATAATCATTCGCATGAAAAGGGCTCATTGTTTTAGTAAGCTAAATCTCTGACCTGTACCAATAACTCAGGCGCAGTGGCAACATCTCCATAAGACTTAAGCAAGTTTTCAAACACAAGTTGAGGTAAATGAATATTCTGCAGAAGAGCCTGAAGAATAAAAAAAAAAATATATTTTCTCTTTGTTTTCATTCTTTTGCTGTCAATAATTATTAAAAAAAAAACGATCAAAACTTTACATATCTTTATTTATTTACATGTTTCGAGTCAACAGACTCCTCAAATTTTTGAACAAATTTGAGAAGGAGTCTGTTGACTCGAAACATGTAAATAAATAAAGATATGTAAAGTTTTGATCGTTTTTTTTGGAATAATTATTGACAGCAAAAGACTGAAAACAAAGAGAAAATAACATGAATCCATATGCTGTATACCAAGTTGCTAGAATACTTTATAATAAAAAAAATGCCCTTAATCACTCTAGATGCGGTCGCCAGAGTCTCGACATACGTCAAAGTCTCATCATGTCACTAAAATGTACATGTGATGAGACTCTGACGTACCTCATTTACAAAATATTTTGTTAATTTTCTTTCAGTTCGAATTACCTTTTGTAAGTGTCCTTTAGCATCTTTTAGAAATGCAAGGTCAATGTTGGGAAATGTCACTGCACTAGGAAGATTTGCCAAATGTTTTATTTGTTCATCAAGTGTCTTTTCATACCGCTTCCCTTGTGCTTGTGAGTACAGCTAAAATTGTGTATTTTAATGAAATATAAAATACATTGAGGAGAAAACAACAATTGCAATCACATAAATAATATTTATCCTCTGATGAACATCTCATTGAAGAAAGTCAAATAAAAATATCAAGAAAATATGTTAAAAGGTAACACCTATGCTAATGAAAATGCATGCCACTTCTAGTTACTCCTACAGATGTTTTGTTTAGTTTAAAGTGAATTGAAACAATGTACAGAGAGATGTAATGGTATTCTTCATCGTCAGATTGCCAGTTTGTCAAAATGTTCAATAAAATCATGAAATTTGAGTTTCAAATTGAGTTACTTTTTAATATTTAACGTTTTATATTCGGGCCAGTTAACGGTGATGTTTTGTTTTGCAATATACTTAATTGCAAAAAAAACCTATCGACTTTGTCATAGAGTGAGATATTTTATTTGACCATATCCTTGTATGTGCCAAACTTATGTCCAGAGCAGTGAACAGCCACTAACCATGGCTTTTCAGTAATGTCTCTCAAGATTTTTTGTTTAATAAGCAAATAAGTGTGTATTTCAAATAATGCCTTAGATTAAGCAAAAACGGTAACTAATCAAAAAACTGGCTGTAATGCTGATTTCATGGTAAAAAAACGTGAGTGTTGACAGCCCTGTGATTTTTTGGGCACCAATATTCATGTTTTTTCAACTGGCCAAACGGGCCAGTTCAAGACAGAGTCAACTGGCCTGAGACCATTTTAACTGGCCACTGGCCAGCGGCTAAATCGACCCCTGTCCTATTAGTAGTAATATGTAAATATCATGGAAGTGATGGGGAAAAATTGTAGGAATTGATCACGAGATTGGAGTGTCAATGGGAAAATTGAGCATGCTGACGTCTGATTTGCCCGAACGAAGTTTTCCATCGCAAAATTGAGCACGCTGATTGACCAATCAGCGTGGGTTATTGGCGGTGATTTTTGCACGGAATGATAGAATTACCTTTTCACAGTATTCAGCCCATTGTATAGCATGTTGTAATGCTTGAGCATCCCAGTGTTGTACATTCGGCGAACTTGCGGTTGCTAAAACATCTATGTAGGAATAAATACTTTTCAAAATGTTTTCAGCAGCCATATCTAAGGAATAAGGAGAAAAGAAAGTTAATTTTATTTCAAATGTACTCACATATATATATATCAATAAATAACAATTATAAAGATTTCTTTTAAAATCATTACCATACAAGGTCTGTGTTATTACTCGGTATCATAAATCTTGCCAAAAAACTACTTTTTTCTTCAATTTTCAATTATACGAATAATATTATTAAAATGTTGTCTAGTTGTGTTCTTTGACCGCATATTAAAGAAATAAAAGTGAATCAAAATGACAAATATTAGTTATTTCATGAGCCCAAATGTATATATTAGGCCATATTAGCTACCATCACTGGTTCATGTACTTTCTTCTCTGTGTGATCAGGTTCATGCATTTTGCCTGATCAATATATGATATTGATTTTTGTGATTCATGTGAATGCTAGACATATCTTTGATACTGTATTATAAGTAGTTATGTCTGTTTCACAGGTTTAGAAATCCAGTGGTCAAAGAAGATGATGTGTTTATGGTCAGTAATATAGAATTAAAGCTTTAAATGTCTGCTGCTGAGAACTAATTAATCAATTAATAATCCTAGCTGAGAACAAATACTAATTAATATACACAGGCCCCTGTGACCACATCTACGTGATAAAGGAGCTTTTAAAATGTTAGTGAATGGATTTTCATCAAGGCCATATACTCCCCTCAAATTTGTCTCTGTAGGAGCTAGTAGTATATAAATGTGTAAATATTTATATGTAAAAATAGAGTCTAGATCTAAATCAAACAGGTGGTTAGGGTGCATTGTGTAGATAACTAAAAATAAATTAAAAGAGCTCTAACTAAGTTTTGTTTTAAACCTGATTGTATAAATGTTTTAAGTGTTGAGAAATTAGGGTGGAGTTATAGTGTAAAGAAGACAGAGTAAATACAGATTGTTAAATATCATATAGATCTATACAAATCAAATAATGTAAAATACTTATGGAGCTGAGTACTGCATGATCAAGTACTGCATCTTGATCAAACTAACTGTTCAGATTCTACTGACACAGTAACCAGTTTGGCGGCAAACGCTCTAGTGACTGGCAGTGAGCCTATGAGATCACAGATACCGAGCATTTCGATCTTCATCCGTAATAGAAACCCCACTGACGATTTGCAACAAAATATGAACCCAGCTGCTGAAGACTAAAGTAACTCCCCACGACCACAGGTTGGCCTAGACGACGATACCAACCAGTCTCAACAGTCAACTCTCAAAACAACGAGCAGAGCATGGATCAGCAGCAAGTCTCAACTTCGCAGGATGGTGCCAACCCTTCAACCAGTGGAGCCCTCCAAGGGGATGGCAGTCAGCAACAGACGCCCCCACCCGGTACGCCTATAGACCTTCACGCGGCCCAGGCAGCTGCTGCTGCTCAGGGTCACCAGGACCACATGGCTCTGGCTGCAGATGAAAACAGGTCCTCTAGGCTAGGCATAGAGCTGCTACAGGTCTTCTCCAAGTTTGGGCTAGATCCGCAGATGATTGCAGATACCATGGTATTACAGGGCAAACTCTATAAGTGTGTAAGCTGCAACATAATCTTTCCAGAATACAGCACTTTCGTGCTTCATAAAGGGTGTCATGGAAACCGTCACCCTTATCAATGTCATTTTTGTCAGGTAATTTTCCCTGATAAGTTTGGCTTCCTCACTCATTTCATCCAGTGTCACAAGAAATAATTCGCGGTTAGACAATATTTTGTGCACTGTGAACAATGATATGTGTTTTATCAAGAGGAATGCCTGCAAAGTATGATTTACTTGGACATCATGGCATTAGAATTGACTGCTACATATATGATATGATATATATGATTCAAAATACTACAATGAATGGAGATTATGAAATGTAGAAAATCATGATTGGTAATGTACATAGAGTCTACAGGAAAATATTTTGTCTCTTCATTTAGTATAACTTGTACATACGTCACAGTGTGAAATTACTTGTCGTGTACTCATTGATATGTGCACATTGTGTGTTGTCTTTTGCCAATGAAATTGGTGTTTTTTGGTGGTATGTTTACTTCATTTACACTACACACGGGACAAACACATTCAACATATGGATGGCATGAGTGGGCAGATGACTTTTCCTCAGAGCATGATGCTTTGTCTTGTAGTGACATTATTTACAAAGTATGACTGGTCCCACGTAAGTGTCAACATACAAATTGTAATGTTTGTTACTCAATATTGTAAATAGTTCAGTTCAAGAACATTTGATTTCTAATTATGTGGTCTAAGTTGCATGCCTCCAATGATAATGAATAACAAGTGAATTTGTCACATTTTACAACTATTAAAATGTGATTATAATTATGATCCAATCACTATAGTGGTGAATAATGCAATATTTTATATTTTTGCTGTATAATATTATTATTGACTTGCAATACAGATGAACGTATACTGATCCTAAGTAAATTGGTTGATGTTCTTTAACATAGCAGAACTGCTTTTGGTTATTTGAGTTTTTTTTACGTTTTCCTGTTTGATATGGTTAATTAAGAGGTTGGGCTTTTTTTAATTTGTTGAATATTGGATATATGATATTGTACATGTGAAATTAAGGAAGTTTCTTGCTAAAATATTCAAGTAAAAGCTTGTGGAGCGGAAAAACCAGGGCCAAATGAAGTATAATATCCCAGAGTTTTGTGATTGCTTTTTTTTAATTGGTAAGTGTCTGGTAATAGGAAAAGGATGAGAGCTGACCTATTGTGAGTGTATATAAGAAACTTGTGCATATTACTGTAGAACATTCAACACATATTTTGTATATTTATGTACAAGCACCAAATATATCTGTAATATTTTCTTTGTTTTAAAAAGCCTGAATCCGCTTGGGATAGTGAAGCATGTGTTGTCAATTTTGCAATATGTCAAGTCAGATTTGATGAGTGTGTAAAGCTATTTGTCCAGTTTCTTTTTTATTAGAAGAAAATAGCTTCTTACGAGCACCATGATCCAATTATGGAAAATGTAAATGTTATTTTAGAATTGCCATACCATAACCTCGTGCATAGAAAACTTATTACAATAACGCACTTCCTTGTTCAATTTTGTATGGGAAAAAGACTACCGTACGACGTACGTGTAGTTATTTTACTTAGTCATTAATGCCTAACCAATTAACCCATGTTTACTTAAGTAAAGTAAGAGTCCATTGATTTTTTGTTTTGTTTTTAAAGAGGCACTATCCTTGTATTTGGAATGTATGCACATTTCATTATGTATGCACGGGGATATGGTAGTTAATTATCAAGTCTGCTAGTAATGCGATGGATAAATTTCTTCATTGTTAAATGCCCTGCAACAACAGCTATTTTAACCAATTCTAAAACACATGCAAATATTGTAAAGTCTTACAATAATGAAAATGGTAAGAATTCTGTGCACAAGGTTTTGTAAATAATTACTGGTTGTAATACATGTAGTGTTTTGTGCTATACAGCCTCATTGTATCTCAAATAACATTGGCGAAAAAGAGCAACAAATTGAGAGATTTTTTAAACTTACATGTAGACAAATTTATTTTCGTTTTGCACCAGGATGTTCTGCAAATGTAGTAGAACTATTTATGGCACTGGTTATGGCATGGTTTTTTATTATGTGGATGAGTAAAAGTAATCGGTGGTGCATTCACGGTGAGACACTGGCAATGTAACAACAATTTTTTGATATCCTAGAAAACCATGTGATAAAATGTACTAGCTCTCATGCTGCATACTTATTAAAAACCAGCAGCATAACGGCATGAACAGTGTGCTTTTTCTTTAAATCACACTGCTATAGTTATCACCTGTATGGAGAAATATATACCGGTATAATAATCATGCAGTTAGTGTTACAATGTAATATTAGTTATTTTTCTAATTCTTTACATATGCTTCCTCATTCATTGTATTGTTTTTGCAGAGTTATTGGACGGCAATATGATATGGATATTTCACAATTTCTAACATTCAAAACCAAATTAGTAAGTAGATGATTTTTGCTAACTGTAGACGTGCTTGTGGGAATTGTGCTTCAAAAATACTTTAACAAGTTGTGTAGAATATTGCTTAGTCTACCTCAGAAAACTCTGTACTTGTCATTTGTGTAAATAAGGAGACTAGTAAAAGCAGTAGTGTACTGAACAAAAAAAAATAAAAAAATAAAAAATACTTATGTGGATTTATGTTGACTTGATAATCAATATGTAATTTCATTTGTTTTTATGGAAAAGAAGACTGCAGATCTCGAAACTAGTTAAATATTTTGTTACTTTGATTTGTTTATTTGATAAATAAAGCATTGAGAAAGAAAATATATTACAAAATTAATTTATAAAGGTAAGCTCTCTGAAACAACTGAATGGGGTGTCTGTCTGAATCTGAATCTGAGCAATTACTCGCAGAGTCCTGAACAGGCACATGGCGAGGAGGAGGAGTGTGACTTGATTAGTCACTGCGCTGGCCGATCAGGGTCTTGAACTGATCGACCGTCTACGCTTGAACCACGTGTTCGTCTAGAGCATTCCATTCTCTAATTGCTTTGACAAAAAACGACTGAGTGTATTGTTCGTAATTTGACTTTGGCACTACAAATGTTTTAGAGTTATTTCTGACGTGGGCCGAAACTGGGCTTTGTGAATGATAGCCTGAGAAGGCTCTTGCCTTGATTCGTCTACAGCCAGTTCTAGTTGGTGTCAGGAAGTTTTCCGGAGGCATCGCTTTAATGAGACCATTTACAACCTTGAACATATATGTGAGAGACGCAGGTCTTTTTCGTCTTTCTTGAAGGTCTTGGAAGGTCTAGGATTTTGAGCATATTGGTGACACAGCCTGGAGATCTAGATTTGTAGTCGCCAGTGATAAAGCGGGCCGCCCCTGCGCTGGACTTTCTTTCTTGAGTTTCTCACGATCAGTACTGAGCACGGGTCCCATACAATGGCACCATAGTCCAGAATTGATCGGACCAGGGAGATGTATGCGTTTTTTTAAGATCTGACGGCCAGTGCCTCAAGTTTCTGCGGAGGAATCCTAGTGATTTGTTGGCTTTACTGCTGACATTATTTATGTGTTTTGACCATTTAAGGTCCTCTGTCAGTGCAATATTTAGCGTGATTAATTAATTGAGCACATCTCTGGCCTTATCAGAATGCAGTATTGACACTATTGTCAGTGATTTAAGCGATTATGATAGATAGTTCTTCATAATTTACCACACCCACCCCCATAAATTCTTAATGAATGCTCCGTAAAATGGTCTAATTTATTACATTTCAAGGCCACAGAAGACATAGGTTGTTAATTACAGGCTGTATTTTATAATACATACGGCTAGGATTGTAGATCTAAGTAAGTCTAGACAGTACATTGCACCATAAAATAGCTAGAAAAATAATATTTTACACATTTTTAAAACTTTTTGGATTTCCCACAAAATGGCAAAATATGTCTCACCTGTGATATAGAACCCGTTATAACGCTCCTAAAATCCAATGTCAACAAATATGAACATATGCATAGTGACAGCATATTGAAGCAAGTTAATATGGCATTTTATGATAACTGAAGCAAATAAATACATACAACCTTTTATTTAAAATGTAAACTGCAATGGATGTCATATAATTTGAGGTAGTTATATAGCACAATTTATGATACACTGTTCAATATAGAATAAATATGAGGAAATTAGATTTCATGCTTGGCTACATGTAGTAATTTAGTCATTGACTGATAAGGACTGAAATTTAATCCTAGAAATAATGATGGTGATAATGATGGAACTACAATCAGGAAAATGTACACAGTGGGGATTATGCAATATAGGAGATAAGAAGAATATTTTAGTTTATGTAAATTCCGTCTCAAGGGATATATTCCTCAGGGAGTTGAGAAAGATATACATGATATATATATTGTGACAAGGATGCCAATGACCTGATGTCGATAGAGCATGACAATTGGGAATTCCTACTGTAAATAAAAAAAGTAGTGTACATACTCGCTCAATTGTAACCCTTTAATCCTCTCAGGACAAGCTAGCTGTTATTTCTGATATAGATAAAATACTCATTTTCTTTTTCAGATAATGGAAAATACGCTTTGGGAAAAAGTTATGTGGTTGGAAAATGGATATTAAAAATGCCGAGATGGTATGCTTAAAATTGTCACAAATTAATACCTTAAAAAAGTAATATATTAATAGTTAATTCAGACTATCATAACATCACATATATGTTTGTTGTAATAAGATATAATTAACTAATATTTCTCCTCTAGGTCTGCTATTTGATCCTATAGTAATTATAATTTTTTGATTTGTCTTTCCAAATGCTACTCACGTCCCATTCATAGTTTTTTATGCGCACTTGAATCATGATGGACTAGATTAAATTAAGAAATTTAATTCATATATATATGTGTCACAGAAAGAAAAGTATGGAGCGCTGTTTGTAATTGAGCACAGTTTGTCAGATATTTGGAATAATAACAAAGGAAAGGGTGAGGTAATTCGTGTAAACCCACTGTCATTGATAAGAAGAAAATAATCTCCTTTAGTTTTGGATAGCTATATGTTTCAAATAACACATTTCACCAATATATCTTTTGAATATTCATTCAATTATCAAGTGTTGCTATTCTTTTATAACTTGTTCTCTTTTGTATTTATAAAATAGCCCTAGTACCTAATCACAATCACTGATAAATATTTCAAAATAAATTCAGGTTATAACAGCTACCCTAAACATTCACAAAAAGGCCTGTACTCAATAATAGATAGTGCATGTATCAAATATATCAGCACTGTACCAATGCCAATGTAAATACCCACTCACATAGAAGACCACCTACTAAATTGATCAATGTTAAATCCGAAACATCCCTAATGTGAATGTTTAGGGAAATTAATTTCTTTACGTTTGGTTTGGTTTAAAAAATATTAAAATATTTGTCCTGGTCAAAATTGTGCAGGAAAAATCTGACAATCACTGTACATCCTTGAAACTAT
>CM032664.1:26939066-26962004 GCA_019095985.1 Streblospio benedicti | reverse complement strand
TTCTGTGTGTTTGAGACAATTAATTTTGGGTAATTTAATTTATTAATATCTATTAAGACATTTCGACACGTAATTGTCATTATTTCAGGGAATATGTAACAATTTATATATAAAAAAATTAATGATCAAGAAATAGCCTAAAACAATGACTAAACATTAAAAATACAATGTTAAGAATAAAATGCACATTAATTGGTTCTAAGACATCTTAGAATACACAGAATAAGAAGTATAAAAATCAAGAAATGATTGTAAATCAGCCACACAAGTACCTGGCTGATTTACAATCATACACCTGTAAATGTGCATTGAAATTCTGTGATTTTGAATTAATATTCGTAATATTGATTGGAACACAATGTGTCAATGCATTTTTTTTGAGTTTGTAATGTTCAAATCTTTGCGTAGGATACAATTTGCTGTTTGGTCGTGATCAGCATAGTTGGATATGGGACATTCCATCCGGGAGAATTGTACATGACCGCAAGATTCTTGGCTGGTGTCCTGAGGACCCGTCTGATGTGGACCACACCATCAGCATGGTCGTCAACTTTGAGGAGGATGAAGTCGTCTATATAGTGAATGGAGAGGAAATGCCTGGTTTTACAGGTGTGATTCTTTTTATTATACTAGATTGCATGGCTTTAGATAAACTTGCATTGTACATGTACATGTATGTATAAGTTAATTTATACAGATTGTGTGCATACTCAAACACAGCTGCTCAAATGTTTTAGCCTGCTACATGGATGTGTGATCTATGAACATCAATATGTTTTATATCTAGATATTTAATATATATGAAAATAAATATGACTAGTAAGTAGTCTATATGGAAATCGATTGACTAGTATAGACATTATAAAGACTAAGTGATATAGTCCCATAGACTTGTTGAAAGAGCCCTCTAACATCAATACTAGCAAATACTGGTATATTGCAATAGTTTTCATTTTACCAATTTGTAACTTACTTACAGGAATTAAAGACACTGACACGGAATTGTACCCGTGTGTCACACTGGTCTATGGGCTCTCTGAAGTAACCATCACATTAGTGGAGTCGAGTCTTCCAGAGCCATGGCTAAATGACGGCAATGACGATCAGGTGTTTCTTCAGGATGAAGTGTCAAACATTGATGGCGAGAAAGTTGATGTTAATACAGAAGAGAAAGTTGATATTAATACTGAAGAGAAAGTTGATATTAATACTGAAGAGAAAGTTGATATTCATACAGCTGCTGAGGGAAGTGATGCAGCAGTCACTGGTGCTATAGAAACTAACACTGAAGATGTCACTGATAAGGACATTGTTGTTGAAAAGGACAAAAGTGAAAGTGATGATAATCTCAACACTGTGAATACGGACAATGGCACAGATCAAACTGAACAAATTACAGCCACTGACAGTTCAGAGAATGCAATCAACAGCGATGAAAAAGAGAGTTGTGATAAGAATGATGAGTGCCTTGAAACTAAGTCTAATAATGAGCAAAGTTCATCAGAAAATGGTGCTAATAGCAGTGACTCGACAGTAACAGGAGACAATGGTGCTGAGGAGGCAAATCAAAGTGTTGTGAATGTTACTGATGAACAAGAGGATAGTGAGACACAGAATGAAACCGAAACTGACTTGGATGGTGAAATTCTAGCGGGAAGTGCGGACGTAGTTAACGGTCGGGACAGTTTGTATATGAACGAAATGGTGCTGCCACCACAGCAGCAAATTCTACCACTTCCAAGTTATGAGTCTCCTAAGCACAAGGTACGTAGGTATCAACTTAAAACATTGAGTTGATTTATACTCTGTGATCATCATGTGAGCTGTATAATTTACTTAATTGACTTTACTTAAATCATCAACTAAAATGCAAATGTAAATGTGGTGGTTTCTACTCGTGATCCAAGTCTTGCGCTCACGACTTTAGAATTCACACCAGGTCATTGGCCCACTTATTGATCTTCAATTGATCATTTCTTATATATGCTTGCATTGGCAGGACATTCAGTGCACAATGCTAATCACCCACATGATCACTCACTCGCTCTTTCAACCCAATGACCTGTACCTAATTAACGTGTAGGTGGCACGGAGCAGTGTGCAACTCCTTTAGGGATGAGTTTGCTCAACACCCACCACCAGACACGACTGGGAATCCAACCCAAGACCTTCTGGTCACGAGTCCAACTCCCTATCTACTCAGCCACAAAAGCACAACTACATGTATATCACTCAACATTTATCAGTAGTCATTATTTTTCTCCACAGGTGAAAGAACACGAAGTGGACACAGTAGCTGCTGCGCATTACGATTCGCCACCTCCCAGTGAAATCAGCAGGCAGGATACGGTCACCACAACAGTCTATTCTGGTCAGTCTCAATTTGCTGACATGCATATGCAGACTATGCACATATATAAACTTTTGTATGGTTCGAATGTGTTTACAGTTTGAAAAGTCGCTTTGTTATTAGATTTTTAAAATTAAACTACCGGTATGTAATTTTGACTCAATGGCCCCGTTATTTGTAAACTTTTTTTTCCTGGGCAAACATAATGCTCTGTTCGAATTATTGAATTATAAGTTCTTTGTGAATAAGAATAGATGATTTAAATTCACTCAGAAGTAAATATGATTTTATTTTTATACAATATTCGCCACCTATGCTATTTGGCTAAAGAAGGCACAACACTTTTTTTTCTAGAGAACCCTTGTTTTTAGGGCTCACTGGGAGGGGCAGGTGGGAAATTGTAAGATTCTGTGCACAAAAACAAATAATGTAATTGTAGACACAGAAGATGAAGATCTGGAATACATGCATTCAACAGACCTGGAGGAAGATGATGAGTATCTTCTGCAGGTCGCCCATGGCTGGGACTACATCAACAGAGGTGGCCAGGTCCAGCCCTACCCCTCTGTGCCACAAATATGCATTCCTATGCCCAATTATGAAGGCAAAGTTCAGGTGATCATTTTATAAAATTCATATTGACCTATGTCGTACAATGCCTTATTGAATTTCACATTCATATCAAAGTCTCATAAATTTATTATGAAATATTTAGAAGATTCAAATTATCAATTTGATATCAAGTATTAAAAATTATCATCTATTTTTTCTTATGGAAATAGAAAGTGCTGATTTTATTTGCATGTGTATTATTGAAACTTATTTTTTTGTGTGTATAACCATATATTGTGCATTTATGTTGATACACTTTTTGTAAGTCATTTACGTATAATTGTCTTTCCCTACCACATTTGACTTCTAATATATAAAATGTAAAATTTATTTTATTGCACAAAAAAGCTTTTCGTTTCTTTAGAGACCTTTTCAATTTTTACAAACTTACTATTAGTTATTAAAATGTACATATTTCTTCAAAAATTATATATATATATAATATATATTGGATTTTAATTTTTGAAGAAATATGTACATTTACTAAGTTTTTAAAAATTGAAAAGGTCTCTTAAAAGAGACGAAAAGCTTTTGTGTGCAATGAAATAAATTTTGCATTTTATATGTTAGAAGTCAAATGTGGTAGGGAAAGACAATTATACGTAAAATGAGACCTACTGCCACGTACATAGTACAAAGAATAACTTTTATACTTTTGTTAGTGTGCGAGTGACATCACTAACGGTAGCACAGTATGGATTTCGAGGAATACATGTATGATAAAATCAGCTTAATCAACTTACAATTGCACTTGAAAAAAATATAGTGTGATAAAAATCAGTTTAATGAAATATATTGAGAATAACTTCTAATGTTAAACTTCAAAACACCTGCAAGAGTATTTGATATCAATCATTCAATGTTCTTGAACATACACTCTTCTAGAGCCTCAACTACTTTTTAGGGAGCTTCCAAAGACACACATAATTAGTTACTTACAATATTGTGATATGTAAAGCAATTATAAGTAAGGATTAGAAATTATTATAAATTCATAGTATACAAATTCAGTAATGTTTTTATTATGCTTAAAATCTAAATAATTCCAGGCTATACGTTGTCGGCAAGCGTTATCCAGAGGCATCCATACGTGGCTGATACGGGAGCTGCGCTTCTACTCACCATACGCAGACAGGAAATCACCAGGAAATAATATTTTGATTGGAATAGGTAAAGCTAAACATAGAATTTCACTATTAGTCAATACAAGATTCGTGAACTATGGTATGCAGCATGCACATGTGGTCGCATTTTCTTTTTTTTATTCTTTCTTCTATTTCTGCTACTCTAATGCAGTCTAAATTAAATCAATGTTGTTCTAAACGTTTTATTAGAAATTAGAAAATTAGAATATTGAAACATGTTAAGAGTAAATAGAGTAAATAAAAATATATAAAACATTTAGAACAACATAGATTTAATTTAGACCATATTAGAGCAGCAGAAATAGAAGAAAGAATAAAAGAAAAGAAAACACTCTAAGTCAACATACAGGCATTTCTGTTTTATATTGTTATTAACATTATTGTCTCTCTCTCTCTCTGTTCTCTACACCAAGCATGTTCAACAAGTAACATTAGTAGATTTCCTCATATCAAAACCAAATGTGGAATTTTTGAAATTAGAAAGTTGTTGCAGGCTAAACAAAATCCATTATGAGTCTATACTATTTTTTTGTAGTGTCAAGTGAACACCGGACGTTTAATTATGGCTACAACCCACCCGCTGTAGGTAGTGAAGCCTGGCTGTGGGACCCACAGACACACCTAGTGTGGCACCGCAAAGACCAAGAGGCATACTTTCCTGATGAATATGGTTAGTCATATACCTCTATAACAAATATGATTAAAATCGAACAGATTTAGTGTGTCCATTATTTGCAGGAATGTGTATCATAACGCTTTTTTGTTTTTCTTTCTTTGATGCAAAATGTGTAATCATGTGATGCATATTTCATGTTCAGCACTACATTGTATATGCTAATTTTTAAAGTTGAGTTTTAAATACGCTTTTCTGTGTGATTAATAGTTCATTGACTTACTACTCACTTGAAGGAAAAGATATGTTGGTAGCTGATACAAAAAGACATACCATATTTTAGCCAAGTTTTCATTGAATCTGTTCTACTTCATTTAGGTCAGCAGAATGGTATATAAATTTGTTATATTTCACTATTTACTATTAACTAACCTATTAATATGTTTTGTAACACATGGATGGATCGTTATAGCACTAATTGAATGAATATTCTAAATAAAATCCTAAAACTTTAGGAAAAGTCAGTAGAATTTTAATTCTAATGATAATGATAACCATTATATCAGCTTATATCTTCAATTTCATCCTTGGGTGTCTAACAGCCTGTATAATATACAAATGTAGTTATAGATGCAATGGTGTGTCACTAATTACATCTATTACATCTAAAAACTTTGCTTTTCATTGCACCTATGCCAGGTGTATGCAAGTTTCATTTTGCCTTCTGTAGATATTAAAATGGCACACTAGGTATGATTTCATTTTATCATTCACTTACATCTTTGAGTGAAATAGTTGAAGGACTTTGTGAAACTGACACTCTATAATTGTGGTTTTGTTGAGTTTTTAAGTTTTTATTGTTTTTATCTTAAATATCTTCCAGCATTAATAATGGTGTTGGATCTGAGAGAAAACTGTGTCACTGATAACTATTTGCAGTGGAAATTATTTTTGAGGCACACCAGTCTCTTTATTATCACGTTCCACGTCATTTAATGTTGAAATATGAATAATAATATCAAACACTTCTTTTATATGATCATTTTTCACTATTTCAATAGTAGTACACTACAGAGTACATAGTATCCAAAGCACCACACTTTGAGTATTTTTCCATTTTTTCTCCCTGTAGGTCACATCCAGCTCGCAGATGACATGAAAAAACAGAAATTCGACCTGACAGTTGGATTTGAATTGACATGGAACAGAAAGGACCATAGTCTTATTTACGAGTATAAAGGCCAACAAGTTGCCGAGATTCAGAATATCCATGCCAAGAAAGTTTTTCCCATCATCATTTTGAACAAGAGAGGCGTGTTTCCCGTGGAAATCAAGTACATTGAAGGACCTAAAGGTATTTTTTCATATCCTTGCACATTGTTCAATTCACACATTTTTCTTCTTTGTTTGTCCATTTTACTTAGGGTAATTCTGTAGCTCTATAGTCATCTGTAATTAGAATGAAAGCTTTGGAGGAAGAGTTATTTTTGGCAAAATATGTATATTGATATGTAGATACCATGAAAAACATTAAGACCACATTTTCTTAATGATAAGCAAGTACATATCTTATTGAATTTTATGTATTTATAACCTACACTCGTATAAGGTACTGTTTCGCAAATGTACTGGAAATTTTAGAAATCGGTTGTTTAACTGTGATAATGTTTTTGTCAATTATATAGTCTGTAGTGTGTATTTTGATATTAACTCCAGTTCTGAGGCTAGTTTTAAATTGCACTTATATTAATTATGCACATCTAAAATTTTCCAGTTGAATATGACATGTAAATTTATAATCGTATAATTATATTTTTTTTTATTTATTTACTATATTGTTGGGTTAATATAGAATGTAACGTTCTGAAATAAATAAATAAATCTTATCTTATATTTTTTCCATACCTCTCATTAGACCACATTGTGGAGACACTGAGAGCCGCCAAGAAGCTGCCGTCGTTCCAGCGCGAAGATTTCCACAACGTGCGGCCGCTGACCAGACAACTGTCCAGCAAGTACAGCATGGACAAACTGCCCACGGCAGACGACAGCATTTATGGCTTCGGACCGCACACTGAAGGCGTGGAAGTCACGGTAAGTCAATGTCTTGATGGCGGCATTACTGTTTTGTGTAAGCCAAATTCAGTATTTGAACCTCTCATTATTGTTGTTTCTCCGTTGTAACTGCTGGTGAAAGGTTTGTCAAAAGAGGGATAAATTTGAATAAGATTTTCTAAAAATAATTTGGCTAAGTATTTTTGAATAAATAAAGTCCTCATGAGAGCTGAAATATCTAAATAAGTCCAAAAACACTGGACTAATAAATTGATTTAGATAATTTTAGCTCTGATGAGGAATTTATTTATTCAAAATTACTTAGCCAATAAACTCTAGAAAATCTTATTCAGATTTATCCTTCTTTTGACAAACCTTTCACCAGCAGTTACCATATAGAAACAAAAACAATGTTTGATACTTAAAGATTATCTGGCAATCAGATGATATAATGGATTGGTTTTATTTCAAGTTAACTGGGTTTTTTTTAAATGCAAATTATGTTTATGTTGCTGATTCCTTTTTAACAATGCACAGGTAGGTTAGAGAAGAATGAAACACTGCTCGAGTGCAATATTAGTTTGAAATCTCATGTATGAAACACATTCAAATACCTATACATGTATTAAAATCTTGTGTGAGTTAAATTTCTAAAGAAAATGAGTCGTGTCTGTAAAGCTGTAGGTATTCAAATTTTAAAATTTTCATTATAATAATGAATCATTTTTGACAGGGCTTTTTAACCAGCAAGAATGTACTGAGACAGAAGGTACCACCCAGCAATCCTCGAGCCAGAAATATGGCCATTGGCTCACGACCGCTGTCAGGAAAAGGCTTTCGACACAAGATAGACTTTGTCTCTACAAATCAAGAGCATTATGTTTATGGAATTGGTGATTATAAATTGATTCACTCTTATAAAACAATTGATTACTTAGACCATGCTTGTATCAAAATCATTTCATTATTCATGACATTGAAAAAATTTACATAATCTAAAAAAAATATTTATCTAATATGAAGAATTTGATTAGCTTTCCATGGATCTAAATTTGTTTAATTTTTCATTTCAGTCAATGAAGTTTTTGATCGAACAGCCCTAAACTCCTCCATAAGTTCTCCGAAGAAATATGCTGAGTTTCCAGGTCTGGGACTCAATATCAACTCATGGATGTGGGATCCGGCGAAAACAGAGATCCGACACGCTGGAAAATGCATTGGACGCTATCCACCCACAACAAAAGGCGTGTATTGTACCGTCTAATTGATGTTATGAATGTAGCTTTTAAATCAGCATCTTTAAAGATAATGCTCAGCCACAAAAATATTTGTTCTGTAAAAATTCCAGTATCAATTAACAATGCCTGTGTAAGGAAAATGATATTTACATTCTCCACATTTAATATATATATATTACACCTTTAAAAATACCATGCCGTCTTGTTGACTAAAAGACAACGTCACGTGATGTTACATAATGGAATGATTTTTGCCAGACATACCTTGCATTTCTAATGGCAGACGTCACATATAACATGACCAAGATAGGCGTCTTGTTATGTATACTGTAAAGTTATATCTGACGAAAATCGTTTGGTTTACATTTCTCGCCTTCACTTGTTTTGATGAGCTTATGACCGGCCTTTTATTGAGTGGTATTTAAATTGCTATAGATATTTTGATATTAATGAAAGAAACTTTCAGAATGCATGGATCATATTGGTTCCATGAAACCATACTTTTTCGGCCACCGAGCATAACCTTTAAAAATCTGCTGACTTATTTTCACCAGGTCATTTCTATCATTTACATATTTATTTTGATATCTTTTACTCTTATTCTGTATTGTTTGGAGACTGTTAGTGAATAATTTAAAGTATTTAGAAATTTAGAAATTTGAAATTTATTTATTTCATTTAAAACAATTTTTCGTTTTAAATTTATTTATTTTATTTAAAACGATTTTTGCGTTTTAAATAAAATAAATAAGTTTTCAATAAGATAAATTTCAAATTTCAAAGTCCTCTAAATTATTCACTAATAGTCTCCAAACAATACAGAATAAGACTAAAGGATATCAAAATGAGACCATCTGTAATGTCCAACATAAAGCAAATTGCATATACATATTTATCTGTTATTAATTATTAATAATAATAGGCTTGGAGGTTGTAAAAGTGTCTTCATATGCAGTATTTTCAGAAGTTTATGAGAACAGTGTTCTCAACAACAGAATCCATTCTTATTTTTGTCTCTATTTATATTGATACAGTACTTGAAGATAAACTGATTTATTTTTGTTCTAGGTTTTGAAATCCAGAACTACAATCGAGTGCGCATGGTGATTGACTTCAGTCAGACGGACTACAATACTGTGAGCTTCACAGCCATCAATGATGACAGTCACATGTCCACAGACCTCGGTATTGCATTTGTCTTGATACCAAGTCAAGTGTGGCCAGTGGTAGGGATTTCTTCCAGAAGTACAGATACTTCCCTTAAAATGGAGTACAACTCTGGACCCCATGGTAAGTTATTTTCATGCCACCTCCACAGCAGCTGGACAATGCCTGCTCAAACAAAAATTAAATATGAAATTATTATACGCATAGTGTAAAAATGATTAAGATCTAATTCTTACAAGTTTTATGATGCTTGATTTATTTTTATCTTAAATTGTGTTTGGAAACTAACTAATATAAATTATCAATGGCATTGGTTTTCAGCTTTACTGACAGAAATAAGAAAATCTACGAGTCGAACATGTTCTGTGATGTAGAAACTTCAGCTATATGATATTTAGTAGTCAAACTGATGAGGAAAAAAACCTTAGAAAATGGCTAAAGAACAGTGTCGTGCATACACTGTCTGACTTGAAACTCATAACCCGATGACTGAAAGTCTGGAGTTGCGCCAATATATCTACAAAGGTAGCATTTTGGTGCTACCATTTTTCAAATTTGGTGACCTAGCAAGAAGTGTCCCACATTGTAATGGTAAACTTTTAAACCATTTGTCAATTAAATTTTATATGAAAAGATGTAATATTTTTGTGTAAAAGTTTACTAGACAAAAAGTACTTTTAGAATAAATTCTGTATTTCAACAAACATATTTATCCATGACATATGTGAGCCATTTACTGCCTTGTATCATTATGATCACTAGTCCGTGTCAATAGAAGAATATACCGTATACGACCATCCAAGTGCCCAGCCTCGTGTAACAGCTCTTCGCCTCTTTTTCTGAAATGTCCGTAAGAATTGTGTAGTAATTGCACTCCCGTGTAACAGCCCACCCACCCCCCAGTTTGAGAAAATTTCAATTTAACAACTCTGGGCGCTTGGATGGTCATATGCGGTATATGGTCATGGTATACGAGATGATCGTTTTTCCTAGCACCTTGTACATTAGACATCTAATAATACAATTTACATGATCATGATGATAGGTAAAAAGATATTTTAGTAGAGGAATACCAGTACTTACATGATACACAATACAAAAGCACATGCTAGTGATTTTTGTTTTTAGTTTTACTATTTTACCGCAATGGTTTCTATTTTATTCTAAATAATTAGAATGTTATGCAATCATCATATTCATTTGTATTTTGACATATTTCATTTTTCATATACCGGTGTGTACAAAACTAAAATGTTTTACTACTGAGTTAAAATTTTACTGCTATTTCAATATTTTAAACAGTGATCTAACAAAATGTTGTGATAGTCATACATGTGTAGCGTCCGCATCTTGCTAATCTGTGATAATTATATAAAAATGTTATGATAAAATGTCTGTGATAGAGTTGTATCTAAAAACAAACTGTATATCTTTATGAGGACTATTATTACGTATTGTATCTTTTTGTTTTCTAATTGATAATTGTTATTTTCAAAATCACATTGTTCAAAGTTTAATAGAAAAATCATGAAAGTATATCAATTAGGATTTAAATATATTTATTTGGTGAATTATTTTTGATGTAATTTCATAATTTGCTATTAAAAGTGAATATAGATCTTGAAAAACATTTTGACTGTCTTTTTGAAACCTAGAATATACTAGTAACTTTTTCTTTTGTTCTTTGTTCTATTTTTGCTGCTTTAACGAGGTCTAAATTAAATTATAATTAAATTTATGTTGGTCCACATTTTATTTACTTTACTCTTTTAAAATGTTTCGATGCTACCAGTATCCTTTTCAAATTAAAATTTTCAAAATATCAGTTCCAACTGATATTTTGAAAATTTTAATTTAAGTAAATAAAATTTGGACCAACATAAATTTAATTTTAATTTAATTTAGACCTCGTTAAAGCAGCAAAAATAGAACAAAGAACAAAAGAAAATGCGACCACATGCTGCATACCATATTTCACAAAACTTATATACATACTAGTAACTATATACCGGTATTGTACACATTTGCTAATTTTTGCTAATAAGGCTTCAATTATGACTGTTGTCCCTATATTTTCACATTTTTACGTCCTAATTATGTTACCATTGAGAAAACACAGTTGGTTCATTCACATTTTTTTTTCTACCTTTACATCAACATATTAGATAAGACTTATCATTTTATCAGTTCTGTGTATATAATCAATATTTTCAAGAAGCACAATTGCATTGTCAATTAGAAAACAGCGAGTAAAAATGCTGCTGCGTATTTTGATATTGTTTACCACAATATTGTGCATTTCCTCTTCACCAGCAAATTGGATAGTGGGAGGAAAAGATGCTGATATTTTGGACTTTCCTCATCAAGGTATTTTGAGAACAAGCGAAGGTAATTTGGCTTGTGGATGCGTCCTCATTGGAAGTAAATGGGCCTTGACTGCAGCTCATTGTGGAGGAAATACCAACTACACAACAACATGGGGCTCAACGTACAAAGCACAACCGCAAGTTGAAGTCGGGATCGCTAAAATCACACCCCATCCATTGTATGACACACCGAATTCCGGCGCAATTCCTAATGATATCGCTTTGATTGAATTGGCAGCTCATGTTCAATATGGTCCAACTATTCGTCCATTGACTATTCCATCTTATAGGGAAATGAGCGGGAAAGGACACATAACTGGATGGGGACAGCAGTGTACAGATGGAACGTCTGCCTGTGATGGTCCAGATGTTCTAAAAGAAGCCAGCGTTCAAATCTTGTCTGATTCAGAATCTGCCGCTTATTGGAAAGAAACCTACAATGGAAACGTTCATATTTGTGTATTGGACCCAGAAAATAAGGACAAAGGATCCTGTTATGGTGATTCTGGAGGACCTCTCTCGACTGCAGATGGCTATCTTCATGGAATAAGCAACTTTATTGATTCTAGTTGTAGACCTGATATGCCATCCTGCTTTACAAGGGTAACTCACTTTTATCAATGGATTTGTGAGCTTACAAATAATGAAGCTAAAGGTTGTACTCCAAGCGCTGAACCAGAATACATCTATTATACATCAAATAATGTTTACACTTTCCATAATTTCCAAGCAAAGATGACATCCTCTGTGTTTATATTTGAAGCGAACTCATGTGCTGATGCTATCATATTGCTCTCTGACGGGAAGTTCGTGAACACAGCCGAAACACCTCTTTCATATGAATTTGTACTTGGGCAAAATGCGAACTCAAAAATATCAATTCGTAGAGGACCTGTCGGCTCCACCTTGGCTTATATCAACACGCCTAATGTTCTACACTGCGAAATTCCAAGGAAATATTGGATCTCCTGGTCGAATGGAGAAATATCTTTAGGCCATGGGGACACACCAAATGAAGAGACTCGGTATTTGCTTGTTGTTGATCAAATAATAAGCAATCCTTGGATACAGTTAGGAAGCTGGTATGATTACAATGTGAATTGGAAGTTCGAAAAAAGCTTGGCAAGCGAACTCTATGTAAGAACTCTCTATGAAACTTCAAATCCCATTTGGATTGACCACTCAAGCTACGTAGCTTTTGATGTAAAGGGCTGCAATGCCGCTGAAATTTTGTTAGCTAGTAGTTATCTTCGACATGATCAGGCTTATGAAGTTATCATTGGCGACTTCTCGAATACTGGTTCTACTGTTCGCAATAGCTACCGTGGTGATGTAATGATACAGGATGATGAAACTGGACGCTTAAGTTGTGATGAATTCCGTCACTTTTACATTCATGGCACACCATCATATCTGCAAGTTGGAGATGAACAAGGAACATTTCTCAATTGGCCGCAGCCCGATCCTCCAGTAAAAGTGAATACCATTAGCGTTTACACCCGTGATGGTGAATGGCATTTTATTCTGTAATATTTTAGAAAGAATAAATAATTCTAATGTAGTGTTTATTATTAATCATTTAATTTACTTTTTGATCTGACAAAGGCTGATATATGAATTATTGATGTAATTTTTATAATTTCTCCAAAAATATCATTTGAAAAAAAAAAGAAACACAAATTTCAATAACAATTTTATTAAGATAAACTCGAACAATATTTACAACAATGAAAAAGCCTGTAAACAGTCAATATTATTATATTGGCAATGCTAATATAACATGCAGTAAAACACCGGAAATGATTTTAAACAATGTATTTCACGGTACATTATCAATTAATGTACCCCGGTACTATCAACTACGAAGATACTATCCCAAAACAATCAATATTTCATTTCATAAACAATTTGATGCAATAACAGTATTTATAAATTTCTTAACTAAAGCAATAATAGAAAAGTACGAACAATATATATAACCAATTGTAAAAGTTAAAAGCCAATCCAGTGAAAATTTTACTTAACTAATTACACATCAAACACGTGCATAACAATAGAATTTCAACATTGAACAATGTGATTTTTTCAACAAACATATTTATACTTTTAGAAGAAATACTAATTAAAACTTTACAAATTCAAGCTTCACATATTATTTAGTTAAAAATTATGTACATAAACCAGGTGATTTAGATTTTTTAGAAACCATATTTTCACTCTACATTAATATTCCAAAAATGAGTGATTCTTTTCATTTTTTGTTTTTGTTTTGTTATCTCCATTTGTAATTGTTTCTCATATATATGATTTTTTAGAATCATCAGTTTAAAATAATAACATTCCTCACCATTTTTCATTGCTACTCACATATGTTTACAATCTGGTTTTAACGGTAACAGTCCCCAACATTCATATTGAGCTCATAATATATAAAAAATACTAGTTTACTAACTTGTAATTTCTTTTTACTTTGTAAGGCAATATTCTTTTGTCTCTTGTCCATATATATATTCATTGCAATGTGCATGCCCATGGTAATTGTAATATTTTTATTGTGAAGCAGCAATTTGTTGATGGAGCTGCTGTTGCAAACTTTCTCCTTGATTTCCAGCAGTGAGCATTGTGAAGTTGGTGAGCATCTGTGTATTTGATGTTCTTTTTCCATTTTCTATCATTCCTTTCTCGTTATCTTTAACATCATCTTCTGATTTGACGTTTTCTTTCTCACACTCTTTATTCTTTTTAGATGCATCTTCCTCAGCGTTGGCATCAGAATTTTGTGGAATACTTGCGTCTACTGGGCTACCTTCTGCTACCACCTCCTGCTCTGAACCAACATCCACTTCCTGTGCAGATTCACTGTTTTCTTGAACATCATTCATAACTTGGATTCTATCAGAAGGCTCTTGTGCAACATCAACTCCCATATTCTGCACGTTAGTTTCATCAACTTGTAGATCTGCTACCTCAACTTGTTGAATGTTGACGCTAATAGTTTGCCCATTCTCTTGGTGCATCAGAATGTTGCCATCACTATCAGGATTAGTTTGCTGAATGATCATCTGATTTGACATCATGATAGAAGTTGGTGTACTTCTCACTTGTGGTTCCTGAAGATACATCATCTCAGGGCTGCTAGAATCATTGCCCATGCTGACTTGTTCTTGCTGCATGCTCATTTGATTACCTACGTCCATGTGAGAGTGACCGTGGCCGTGGTAGTGGGAATGAGACAATTCAGGCGGCTGGTACGGAGTTGGCTGCATGAAGGGAGAACAAGCATGATGATTCCAAGTAGGGGGTGGTTGATAGCCGTAACTACCCCACATCATATGGCTACTGGGTCCGCAGGAGGGATGCTGCTGGTATTGCCAAGGATTTCCCAGAGGACTTGGATCCCTGCACAGGTGGCTGTGGCTAAGCGGCGATGGGTTCAAGCTAGATGCACTTATTGGTGTTGGAATTTGCAGTGAAGGTCCTGGATGCTCTAGTGGGCTAGTTGACTGCTGATGCTGGTGGGAAAGTGGTGTGCGCAGATGGCTATGCGGACTTGCTCCATGGAGACTACCACAACTGTGGCTGCTATGTGCATGCGGCAAGTTGGTAGGTGTAGACGGTGGAGACCAAACCAATGGGCTACAATTACCATGGGAATGCACATTGCAATGTGATCCACTATCACCACTACCAGTTGCATAATGACCATGACTCCATTGGCTTGTCACATGACATTGAGTTTGGTGGTGATAATGTTGAGGAGGTTGAGGGTCATGATGAACTTGACATGTATGCTTACAATTTGGTTGCGGTGGTGAATCTGACTCAGTTTGACTTTGAGTGCTACTTTTTCTCTTAAAACGGCGACGCTGGTTTATCATGGGCGAGGATTCTTCATCAGCCTCCAGAGCATCTTTTTCCTCTTTCAGGATTCTTCTTCGAGTTCTAATGGTATCCAGTAAATCTTCTCTCTCGTATTGGAAATTCGGGTGAATAAATTCATAATCAAATTGATATGGCATGTTGATGTAGCGGCATTCAAAGCAGTATTCTCTCAACTGCCTACGAAAATTATCAAAACTTTGACACATCACCAATCCTGGACACTGCTTCATAACATTTTCTTCAAAAAGCTTTTCATTGACAATTATTGCATTTCCTGTAGGAGACCAACGGATGAATTCAATGTTTTCATTACAAGCAGCAGCGTACAACTTGTTTGGAAATCTCTTACTTCTATCAAATTTTGGATTAACTGGTTTGATGCCAACCTGAAAATATGTTAGGAATATGTCTTACAACTAACAAGATATATTTTAAGCATTCTCACAAACTTAGTCTTAAAATGTAAATTGCACCTGAACTGAATGATGGCTTTCTAACATTCATCACAAAATTTTGCAAAACAATATCTGTAATTTAACGTAGATTTAAATCAAGACTTTCAAATGATAAACATACCCGTTTTCCATTGACGATCTTGCTTGTGGCTTGTTTGCGACTTGAGCCCTCTGTGTCACCATGACCATACTTGTTACTCGGACCGCAGTGACCAGCTAAGGACATGTCAATGGGACCTTCACCAGGCGAAACATACTGTTGATAGTGACCTTGCCGCTGCTCCTGCTCCTGCTGTTGCTGTTCTTCCTCCTGATCATAAAACCGCTGAATCTCATGAGGATGACGAATATATGGACCATTTAGATTTGGATAACGCATACTAGGTCCACTCTGCTCAGCACCTTGGTTTGAGTAGTCATCTTGAGATTCATCCTCCTCCTGGGATTGAGTTTGAGCATCACTTTCATTGGTGTTTTCACCAACATACTGAAAATAACCAGAAGTTTTGAATATTAATATTGAAGATGAGCTTAAATGATCATGTTAGAGGCAAGATATAATCTGCCATTTAGCAAGATGGTGGGCCAAATGACATGTGTGTGAATGTGATTTTTTTTAGAAAATTACTATTTACACATGTACTGATAATTTGATTTGGGGTATTGTGTGTTTAACTTTAAAGCCACAAGTGCATACAGTCATGACCTGCACCTGTAAAAGACATGCCTGTGTAAAACAATCTAGTGTGCCAAATGGCGCAGTAAGCTTAAAGTGATTGAGCCAATCAGAAAAACAATTAGCCTATGGCGCAATGGTGCAGCCCAGAATTATCTCTAAAAAATGATAGAAAGTATCCTCAAATTGAATCAGGACAAACCTTCTGAATTTTGGATTTTGATTTTGTATATATATTACTAATTAGTCACAATAGTCAGGCCTGTCGAAATACTAATTTCATTATTCCATTTAAAAAAAATGTGAGACTTCACAAAGTAGTGAATTTAAATGAGACATTCGTAATTTACAATTCAAAGTATCTGTAAAAATAGACAATTAGTATGGACAATTAGTTTGCTCACTGGATCTGGTTCTTTTTATGGACTGAGGTATGGACGCAATCAGAAACGAAGTTTGCATTATGAAAATGTGACCTTGTGACTGTCTTGTGTATGGCTGTCTAAAACACCAAATTTATGTTTTATGCACAGTGGCACTTCGGTTTTGTGGCCTTGTATGATGCCAGAGTAAGGGTGACTATTATTAGTTAATTACTTAATTTTAAGTTAAAACATGAGTCATGATGATCACACTTTCACAAACCAAGAGGCGAATGCGGACTTTACAGCATATATCACTCTCAATTAGTTGCCTAAGGGGCCAGTCATTAGATATTCACGGAGAGGGTCGCTTAATCTATTTTTGAACAAAAATGTTTTTCAAAATTGCTGTATGGACCGACGTTAATTTTTTTCTCTGGAGGTCACTGGGCATGTAAATGGGAAAATCTACAGGTCTGAATAGAGTTTTTAGGTACCCAAATAAATTAGCATGTAATTTTAAAGAATCTTCAATGTTATGTAGATGCTTATTTATTAGAGTAATAAATAAATAACAGTTTAAACTTGTTTACAATTCATTAAACTTGTTAACAGTTAACTAATACATAGTAACTATGATGGAAAAAACATCCAATAATGATAATAATTACAAAAGCATACTAAAAGTATGAATGCATTCATAAAACTAAGTGCTGGAATCGCAATGAAAAAATAGAAAAAATCTCTCTTAATTTTCTCAAAAAGGAAAGAAAAAGTATATGATAGATAGAGGCACTGAATTAGCAAGCTTTCAAGCATTGCAAGAGCAACTTGTCGCTCATAAAAAGAGACGAGATGCAGCTTTCAGAACACAGGCTTCATGTAAAAGACATGCATTAGATAGCAAAAAAAAAGGGTCAAATGACTCATTGTCTTCCAAGACTGTGTCTTCCTGGGCAAAACCTAAAAGTTCACGAAGTATTCAAAGTAAGCAACACAGAGGTATGGGCTACTTGTAACTTCAACTTTGGAACGCCAAAGAAGAACTTCACACAGTCACATTCGAATGTCCACTAAAACTGTGCACACGTAAAACAATACACATAAAATGTTATTCTCAAATAATGGTTGTAGGGATAAATTCCATAAATATGCTGTCCAAAGAATATGCTTGATCACAAAGCTGTGCTGAAGTGTGGAACTTCAGAAGGAATTTTTAAATACAGATCAAAGTCAGCAACGCTTGTTGATGAGCAGCCAAGTTCGCCATCCTATGACTTTCCAGAGACAGTTGGATACATTTCACCTGGAGTAAATTTGATAGTAATGATAGGGCACATATTGAGTGTGATGGAAGGGATGCATATGCCCTGACCTCTGCTAACATCAATGTTCACTGTCAACCAAAGTATTGCTACAATAGCAAATTGGGCAAATGATATGTATGGAGATCGATTGAAATTCCCTAAACTCATGAACGGCTCAACACTGGCATTGAAGCCAACCGTTCCATCAAAAATGCATTTGTTTTTCTAAGGGATTCCTTACATCAATTTGAGATGAATCTACAATAAGATTATACAAATACATTTACTAGTCCAGATCATTTTGAAAGAGAAGAATTTTGTGTGACAGAATTAGCAAACAGGATCGAGTATGTAAAGAAAGTATTTGAAAATGAAAGCTTTCCTGACCAAAATATTATCCATGTTGTGTCAGAAGTTCTGACTTTTGCAAGGGAACATACAAAATCTCTACAACATGCAATACACCAAATGTATAACTGCTTTTGATAAGTTGGAGACTAAAGTAAATGGTTTACTTCAAAACATCAGTCATCTAGCAACCCAGTACAAGCTCATTGATATCTATACAACAGATGCTGGTTCTGGTGTAGGCGCAGGAGAAGAATTGGTTTGCATGCATTTGACTGAAAGCTTTCTTCTAAATGATCTGGATTTCCAATGCAGATTCCACTTTGCACCAAGAGACTCCAAAGCCCACGAGGTGGAGCAAGTAATGTCTGTCCTGAATGAAGCTTGTGGTGATGGCAGGTTTGTTGACATTCCAGACATCAGTGACATGCAATATGTACCGGTATAAAAGAAGGGTTAAAAAATAAATCCACTGGAACTGTCATTGAAAGATTTTGAAGATCTTAAGCAAGAAAATTCCAAAGAAGCTAGCATTCTGTGTGCTGAAAAGGTTACCAATAGATATGCAGGCTCAAAGTGTATTGACACCATGCACTACACTACCTGACAAGAACAATCCAACCCAACAATTTTATATTGATGAGAACTTTGAGAAGTTCATAAAGCGTTGTCATGATGCAAAATCACTTGCTGCATGCCCAGGAATGGCCTATTACTTAAACACTTGTAACAAAAATTTGATGAGATCTATAATTACATACAACAATGGAATCGAACGTATAAAACCAGTTACAGAAAATGTCAGATGCCCATATCCAGTAGTGAGTGCCAGCATCACTTCCTGATACTTCAGATGAAGCCCAAGGGTTCCACTATTACAGATTAGGACATGAGGAACATGAGAAAACAAAGGAAAATAAGGTTACTGATGATTATAATCCCCCTGCAGTTCCATGGAATGGAAATCACAATGGTGTGAACATGACCAACACCTGCACAATAACCTTCATGTTGTCTTGTCAGAAGATGCTAACTTGTGTGAGATCTTTTAGAATAGTTCAAGCACTGTCCTGCAGAGATTGCTAGCAATCCATTGCGATTTTAAAAGACGCGAGTATGTAGCTCAGCTGCTGGGAAATATTTATGGTTTGAACAATTTTCAGGTTTAGTGAACATTGATAATTTAGATGCATATGCGGCAGAGGATGATTTCTTCTTCTTCAAACTATGTGATGATGATCAAACTATAGCAGTATTTTAAAATACCTGTTCCAACCCAGTATGCTCATCACCATGCAAAGTCATCGAGGGTCGTAACATTTCGTATAGTTCGCTGAAGAATGTGGCGAAGGGGCATCTCTGCAAACATCACTCAATCATTCGCTTTAGAATAAGAAAAGAAAACTATGTACACACAATGACACTGGCACAGATGCAATGTCAAGGGTTAAGAACTTTCAAAAAGACGGAGCTTTGTCAATGGTTTTTTAGCTCTCTGGTTTTTGGATATATCTATTTGTCCATTCAAAATACCTATAAGTCTGAAACTTGGAACACAAAAATACCAACTACTTGGAATCACCTATGGTAATGGAGAATGGAGGTCATTTCACAGCCAACATTAGAGTGAGTTCACAGTTCAAATGTTTTTTCTATGATGGCTTGAAGGAACACGAAAAGAAAGGAATGGGACTGAAAAAGATCACAAAACCTACAGCTCCGAACAGATACAACCTACAACCAGAGCCATTGTATTTTTGCCATGGCATTGTAAATGTATGGTGTAGATAACTTCATCTCATATCAGGATTGATATAACATTAAGCTCGAAACAAATGTATTTTTAATCAGTCATATGACAAAAATGTGTGTGAATTTGAATAAAATTGCATGAAGTAAAATTATCTGGAGAAAAACGTTTATTTGTCTCATTGTGTAACAAAAAATGCTTGCATTCTAGATTTTCAAAAAAAATTGCATGTCTATGCCCATTCCCCGTAAAATCAGAAAAAAACAAGCCCCCCCCCCCCCCACCTGAAAATCTAATGACCGGCCCCTAAAATTTGTTGGGTTTTTTTTCCTTCGTGGCTTGAATTAAGCCAGAGTGAGGGTGACTATTATTAATTTAAAATTTAGTTACTTCATTTCAAGTTAAAACTTGAGTCATGATTAATCAGATTAGTCACATTTTCACCGAACAACTCTTGACTTGAGTTGAGACGTTGATTCTTGGCAAACCCGGAGCAGACGATCACTGACGCTACTGCTAACAAACAATATCGAAGAAAAGTTGTGAGAATTTTGTGGTTTACGTACCTCATTTTTTTTCTCCTGTGTAGTAGGCTTTTCTGGCTCCTCTTGATCTTCACCAATCTCTTCCTCGGACTCCTGATCCTCTTCTTGCTTGTCAGAAACAGAATCTTGATCTTCACTTTTCATCAAAGTTCCCTCCGCATCTTTAACTTGCTTGATTAACGCTTGAATATTTGTCGAAGTATCTTCGTCTGTCTCCTGGGAAATGCTAATGTCTGCAGCCTTTTCAACAACCATCTCCATCAGTGACAAATCATAAGATTTTAGTCAAATTTTGCAAAAAATATCTGTCAGTGTCAACACTGCAAGTTTGGCGCGACGTTTAAAAAGATGGAGACGTTGTTCGTGACGTTGCACGATCAACTTCCTTAGCAACGCGTGTTTTGCCACGTAGGACGTCACTAGCACCTGCCATGGAACCTGTCAGCTGAGAACACGTGTATAATAAATATGTGCACGTGGTTTATACAAAATCAATATGACAATAAGGTCAAAAGGTTTGACATTGATTAAAAAAAAATAATAAGTAGAACACATATTTTCGGCCACGTTCCCTAAAAAAATGCATCTGCAACAATGTTGCAGTTATATTGATTTTTTATGAATAAATGTAATATCCTTGTTTTTTTATTTATAAAGTGAAATTGGGTGAACGGTATTAATTGGTGCTTTTCATAAACCAAACGAAAATTACAAATGATAGAACCAATATATTATTTTTGTTCACATTTCAATTAAATATTTTCGACCTTGCGGTCATCTTCAGAATATAATGTAAAATGGACAAACTTATAAACCCTACCTACCCTTATTGAGGGAGGAAGGGGCTGGGGCCAGGAAGGGCAGGGGCAGCCAGGGGGACCCAGCACTGAACAAACACTCCTTCGAGGTTGTTTTCTTCCAAGAAAATGTCTTCATTTCTTTGAAAAAGATGGACTGTCAGCCATTGAAATATTAGACTATTTTCAATATCCAACATTCAGCTATAGATAAAAAGAACTCATTATATTTATCAAGGACAAACTTAAATTACAAAACACCACTGTTTTCAATGTTACATATTTATAATACAGAATATGAATCAAAACATAACAAAGAATAACGTTCACTTTTATTTATACAAATTCACATCTCTTGAAACAAATAAATATTAAATAATAAACGCAATTAAATTAACACTTCAGATCTCATTCAACGCAGAATATATTTAGTGACGGCAAAACATATCATGTAATTTATACCAACAATCTTTGACATATAACAAAAGCAACGTGGACAAATAACATTTACAAATTAATCAACCGCAGAGTAGCAGTTTTCGTTTCCTTCTACTCAGGAAGGGGTCCATTTGGATGGGTTGTTCTGGTTGCCAGTCTACGCGCAAATGGCGTGTGTTTCCACTGTACTCGGTGTCGTGGACTCTCTGGAACATCCTGTCCCACTCGGGGTGTGGGTACTCCATCGTTGCATCCAACTGTAATTATAGAAGGCTATGCATGGCGTGTAGCCTATTCATGAAATGTATGTATGAGTATACCCTACATTGTGAATATTCTCTGTTCTGTCTACACGCCAATAATAGTATATTCTAATATGACTTAAACGTGTGCTCACTAGATTAGATAAGATTAGATTAGATTAGATTTATTTAGGAAAACATGCACAATCAAAATATTAGAAAAAGTCCATGGTCAACTGTTTCAAAAGCTTTTTGTTTTTAATGTAAAATTAAAGTGAAATTGATATACATAAAAGATGTTAACTTACAAACTTATCCTCGAGACGTTGAAGATCTGCATCTCTAGTGAGTATTGCGCTCTGAAGAAAAAATACACCAACCCAAGTCACAAATTTTATATTTGACTCTAGTCATTCTGTCAAACAGCCGACACACAGCTTTAATTAATAACTGATTTTATATGTATTTATTCACTATATATGATTATCTTTTTTATATTTCACCTCTTTCAAAATCTACGGGATCTAAATTCTAATTTGTAGTCTAAAATAAATTATGTTATATTATGTTATGTTACAAAGTGGGTATGT